>CM077190.1:13701530-14134030 GCA_039654105.1 Coreius guichenoti | reverse complement strand
TTTCGCGATGGGTGGGAAGAAAAAGAAGTCGGCAGCAGTTCCCACGAGTGTGCAGCCGGCTGCTGCTGCTGCTGCTGCTGCTGCTGCTGCTGCTGTGAACGCGACCAATGCAGCATCTGAATCCACAGGCAAAAAACACCAACAGAGAACAAATAATGAAAAATCAGTCTCGAAGGAAAACAAACCCAGAGGTCAGGCGTCCTTTTAAAAGTTGCTTTGCACAGTGAGGTGTTTGATTCATAAAGACATTCACAAGCATTATGTAATTAGATATGACAATATATGAATCAAAATATTTATGACATTTCTAATTTGAATGCAGATGCACAGTGTAATGTAATAATCAATAAGAGTTATTATTATGTACAGTAAGTGTTTGTTAAATTGTTTCACTGATTCACATGATGTTCAGACAGAGCCAGTACAGTCATGACAGTTTGTCTGCAAATGTCTTTAATATTTGTTCCTTTTTTTTTTCCTTGTAGCTCCCAAAACATATAGTCTAAACACTAATGCACAGACAGACACAAGCAGTGTATCTGATAAATCAATCCTGAAGGTAAGTCTCACATTCATATATAGTTCATGTTTATACAAACTGAAAACCTACCCAGTCTAAAAATAATATTTACAACTGACCTGCATAAATGGCTTCTGCAGACAGATGAATACATTTGAACACATAAATTCCCACATACACATCCGTTCAAAAGTTTGGGTCAGTAATATATATATATATATATATATATATATATATATATATATATATATATAAAATATCTTCAGCAAGGATGCTTTAAATTGACAGACATTTATAATGTTACAAAAAAAATTATATTTCAAGTAAATGCTGTTCTTTTGAACTTTCTATTTATCAAAGAATCCTGAAAAAAATGTTTTATCATGGTTTCCACAAAAATATGAAGCAGCACAACTGTTTTCAACATTGATAATAATAAGAAATGTTTCATGAGTATCAAATCCTCATATTAGACGGATTTCTGAAGGATCACGTGACACTGAAGACTGGAGTAATGATGCTGAAAATTCAGCTTTGATCACAGGAATGGATGACCTTTTAAAATATATTATAGAAAACAGTTGTTTTAAATTGTAATAATATTCATAATATTACTGTTTTTACTGTATTTCTGATCAAATAAATGCAGCTTTGGTGAGGATAAGCATAACAAGTTAGTGTACACATCAATTTCGGTTATTGATATTATCAGTCTGTTTTTTGCATGTCTTGAAGGTTGTTATCCATCCAGAACTGGAAAGGAAGGTGATCAAGTTGATCAATGATTACAGGCAAGAACATGCTGATAAAGGACCAATATCTGGGAGACTCACCTCCAAAAAGTTGCTGGTAATTCTTTTCCTTTTTGTCCAAAATGGCAAAAAAGATAGAATATTATTTATTATCTACGAATTTTAAGTGAACATCTATCATATATTGTTTGGCAGGATTTGTACACAGCCTTGCAGAAGTTCCAGTTCAAGACAGAGCACATTGAGGAGGCCATGAAGAGCAGTGTGCTGTATGGAGGCGATCTGCACTCAGCGCTCGACTGGCTCTGTCTGAATCTCAGAGACGGTAAAAGCTTTAGATTGCAGTCATAAACTTCATAAACCCAAGTTCTGCTCCTCAAACCTAAACGCTTGTTTTGCTTTTCCATGAATAAAGATGAGCTACCGGAGGGATTCAGCCAAAAGATGCAAGAGGAGAAGCAGAAGACTCGCCCTAAGTTCCAACCTCCTAAAGAGGACAAGAAACAGCTGGTGACCAAGAAAGAAGCAGCCAAAGAGGAGGAGAAACCTAAGGCAATGGTGGGTTAAAGTGTCATTTTATGAGGACTTTTATATTCACAAACAGCTATTTTACACACTACATGAAAAGTAATATCCAAAAAAGCATAAATGGGGCACTTTAATCTTTTGAGAGTCATAAACATTTCATTTGATGGCAGACTCCTGTAAAAGATGGTGGTGGCAGTATGAAGGAGTGGATACTGCGCTACGCCGAACAATCTGAAGATCAGAGCAGCGAAGAAGATGAAAACACGGATACAAGTGTTTATAACCCAGAGCTGGAGGAGAAGTTTGATCCTGTGAGTCTAGTTTCTATAATATGCCGCTATTACGCCTGCAGCTTCCCATAAATTCATGCACTCTTCCTGCAGAATGACAGATACCTGCTGCTGAGCGCTCAGCTGTATGATGCGAAGGACATGGCCGCAGGATCAAAAGCCAAGAAAGACAAAGCAGGGCAGAGGACAGCACAGGATCGGATCAGAGTCATCCAGCAAGGTCTCTATGCCTGCAGTGTTCGCAACTTTTAAGGGTATTTGTTAATTGTAAAGAATGTGAAAAAGTGTTACTATGAATTTGTTTCTTAATAGTGTTTGTTTACATTATAGAAATGAAGTATTTGGAGTGTCATCCAATGTTTAATTCAGCTATCAAAGTTAAAGACACTCCTAAAGAGGAAAAGAAGCCAGTTACACTCACTGATGGCAAGGATGAACTCAACTTCAACCTCTTTGAGCAAGTAGACACACCACCAGCAGAAAAAAGTAAGAGAATTTATTTATTTTGTTTAATGTAAATTTATTTATTTAGTTTTATTTTTGTTTTGTGGTGTTTTTTATTTTAATGATTTTTTAAATACTTTATATTATTTTTGTGTTATTTTATTGTACAGTATGTTATTGTATTCTGTTTAGTCTGTTGTTTTA
Source organism: Coreius guichenoti (assembly GCA_039654105.1). NCBI lineage: Eukaryota > Metazoa > Chordata > Actinopteri > Cypriniformes > Gobionidae > Coreius > Coreius guichenoti. The sequence goes on along the minus strand of CM077190.1, from coordinate 14,131,292 downwards.
TTTTATGCTATGTTATTTTATGTTTTTGTTTATGGTATTTTACATGATTTTGTTTTATGTTGTTTTATATTTAGTGCTGTCAAATCGATTAATCTAATTCAAAATAAAAGTTTGTGTTTACATTATATGCGTGTAATGTGTATAATTATGTATATATAAATACACACTCATTCATGTATATATTTAAGAAATATTTGCATGTGTATACTGTGTGTGTATGTGTATATGTATATATATATATATTAAATATAAATGTTATATATATATATATAAACATTTTTATTAAATATATACATGCATGTGTGAGTATTTATATTTACATAATAATTATACACAGTACACACATTTATTATGTAAACACAAACTGGATGCGATTAATCGAATATTTGCATCGCGATTTATATTATTTTTTTATTTTACATTTTCACCTTTGTATTTTAAATTTTGAATGCTATTGCTTTATTCAGTTTATTTTGTGATTTATTTTATGTTATGCTGTTCTATGATTTTGTTATTTATATTTTAATTTATTTTATTTTGTTACTTTATATTGTTGCTATTTCTTTGCTATTGTATGCTGTTTATTTTATATTTTATTTTATGCTGTTCAATTATTTTTTTCACTGTTATTTTTGTTGCTTTACATTATTTTATTTTATTTTATTTTATTTTATTTTATTTTATTTTATTTGTTAAAACCCCATAATTTGTCATGCTCTAGTGGAGAAAAAGCAGAAGGAGCCCAAAGACATCCGAAACTTTGACTACACATCAAGGAGCTGGACTGGCAAATCGCCTAAACAGTTTTTGATTGATTGGTGCAGGAAAAATCTCCCGAAGAGCCCTCCACCATCCTTCGAGAAAGTTGCAGTCGGGAGATATTGGAAATGCAAGTATGTTGTGTTAAAATTGATTGAATCTTGAATCTTTTGTTTCTGACTGTGTACTGAATGCAGATTTTACTGTCTGGTTATTTGTCCTTGATGTCAGAGTGCGCATTCAGAGGCCTAATGACGTTTTGGAGGTGTGTCCCACTATCCTAACTGAAGACGGCATGCAGGCCCAGCACTTAGGAGCCACGCTAGCCCTTTATAAACTAATCAAAGGACAGGTGAGTTTCAAAACAGTTCACATATTAGGCAGATAGATGCTTGCTTTATGTATTTCATTCATGTCATCTGTCCTTTGATCTCCATTAGTCGGTGCATCAGCTGCTGCCGCCTACCTACCGTGACGTGTGGCTTGAGTGGCGAGATGACGAACAAAAAGAGGAGGAGCAAACCCGCTCCGCCATCAACAAACCACGTGACCAGTTCATCGCACGTCTGCTCACTCGCCTCAAACAGCAGCAGGCCCTCCAACTGCAGTCCAAGCCGCAGGAAAGTCTCCAGGACACTGAACCGGAAGACTCCTGGGAGAACCTGGACATGCAGGAGGACCACGAGCCCCAGCGTGGAGGAGGCCTCATGGTGGACGAGGCGTCCCGGAAGCTGTTCCTCAAACTTCGAGGCTCTCCTGTGGCGCGCAGGCTGTTGACTGAGAGAGAGCAGTTGCCTGTTTTCCAGCACCGTGAGCAGGTGCTAGAGGCTCTACGGCGCCACCGTGTGCTGGTGATCGCTGGGGAAACAGGAAGTGGGAAGAGCACACAGATTCCTCAGTTCATCCTGGAGGAGCTCCTGGCTTCTGGGGAGGCCGCGCAGCCTTGCAATGTGGTGGTGACGCAACCCAGAAGGATTTCCGCCACGAGTCTGGCCAGCAGGGTGTCACAGGAGCTGGGGAGTGAGGACGGACCGGGAGGCAAGGTTAGATCTCAGGAAGATGCTTTATAAAACTGTGTGTGTGGAAAAAAACTTGCTTTTAATGTTGTTCATCTCTAATAGGTCAGGTGGTATGTGATGGGAATCAAACATTTGGGCCAGTAACCAGAAAAGTTGTAGGTTCAAACCCCACAAGAGACAATCCTTGAGCTACTGCAATTTAAGGCTCAACAATAAGTAGTTTTATAATCTTTTAAAACGTGTTTTTTTTTTTACTGGAAAACTAGACTTTGAACTAAATAGACGTTTTTTAAATGGAAATATTTAGCTAAGTATAAACAATATAAATATTAACACAAATTAATAAGTCTAAGTCAATATACTTTTATTAAATGGGTCAATGACCGCTCATTTTTTTAAAATTAATTTATTCAGAAATATATTTAAAATGATTTATGATTTGCATGTTTGTCATTTCTGAATTAAAATTGATTTAGATTTTTTTTTTTTTTTTTTTTTAATGAAATTCTTGAAAATTTAATTTTATTAAGTATTTTGGCATAATTCTTTTTTATTATTTCTTCTTATTTTTTATATAAAATATTTCAACAAAACTGCTTAATATTTATCAAATTAATGTTGCCGGCTAAATAAAAGTCTTGTGGTACTACCAACAGAAAAAAACAATTCATGATATTTGTTTAAAAAAAAATAAAAAATTTTCCTTTATAAAAATTTTTATTTAAAATTTAAAAAATGTTTGTGCGCCAAATTAAGTCATGTGGTGCAACCAACAACAAAAAAACAACAACATAAAACCAGAAATATCATAGAGAAGGACCCCTGCTGACCCACATGACTGTATGTCAAGGTCAATTTGTCTATAAAAATATGTTCATTTGAATTTTTTTGGGTTGTGAGATGTCATGGTGCAACTCCCCAAAAACTTGATTTTCTTGAATTAATAGTTCCTGATATTTGGAAACAAAAAATAAATTTTACCTTGAAAAATATTTAAAAAAACAAAACATGATTAAGATACACTCACATGTATTCAGAGTGTAAGGAAAACACCACATGACATTTTTAGAGTTAAATTAATACTTTTCCTAAAAATGGTATAAAAGATTTTCAAACCCATATCTAAGAACTTGACACCAAAGAACTCCAGTAAAGGTGTCTTAAGGGTAGTTGACGGCAGAGACACCATGATAATAATATTTTGAATATTTGCATTACAGAATTCACTGTGCGGATACCAGATCCGTATGGAGAACCGCTCTGGTGACTCCACACGACTGCTGTACTGTACCACTGGAGTTCTTCTGCGCAAACTACAGCAGGACCGGCTCCTCAGCTCCCTGACTCACATCATCGTGGACGAGGTCATGCTCGCATATATCTAGGGATATACCCACACTTAGGGCTGGACCATATAACCCAAAACTTATGTCTCAATATTTTAGGTTCACGAGCGCAGCGTACAGTCAGATTTCCTCCTCACCATACTAAAAGAAGTGGTTCATAAGCGCGCAGATCTGCGTTTGATCTTGATGAGCGCTACAGTCGACTGTCAGAAGTTTGCCAACTACTTCAACCGCTGTCCTGTGGTCACCATACCTGGCAGAACTTTCCCTGTGGAGGCAAGATTATATACATCTAAATAAAATCAACAAATATATTTACATAATGCTTCATTTATTTTGTTATAAACGCCAAATCAATTCCAAATAAGAAAAAAATCATAAAAAACTGTGGTGGTAGGTGTTTCACCTGGAGGATATCGTGGAGGAGACTGGTTATGTTCTGGAGCAGGACTCGGACTACAGTCAGAAGTTTGTGGAGGAGGAAGACGAGGTCAGCATCAGCATCGCACAGAAGGGAGGAAAGACTCTTCTGCATCAGGTGAGACAGAAATCCACTTTTCTTTTTCAACAGAAGAATTTCATTAGTCCAAGATTTATGTTGCATCCCAATTTGCATACCATCTTTCCTAAATAGTATTCGAAATTAGAATCCCAAATCATAGTATGTTGAAATGAGTATTCCAAAGATGCCCGCATGGTCTACATTTTCTGGTTAGGATCTTAAGTGCAGATCCATGCACACTCTAACGGCTAATATTGCCCACAACCCATTGTGAGTTGGACAAAGATTCGATTAGAACTACAAGCATGGATAAAAAGTGTTAAAAAACCACAAACGTGAGTCGACAGTTAAGTAGAGAGGTTTAGTAAGGGGTTTGAGTGATTAATAATCAGTATCTAACCTGACAAAAATATATTTATTCAATGTTATCCACATTGTGAACTTTTATAAAGATATGTTTGGTCATTAACTTTTAAAAGCATTATTATGCAAATTGCAAACACATGAGGAGAGTTCTCCAGACTCACAACTGGCAGATCAACGTGCTATTACATTTCTCTCCGATATGGCAGGAAATGAAATGAAATTGAATGTGGAGGATTGACAAGATGACAAGATGATTGACAGGGCAGTTTAAACAGTGACAGGATGCACGTAACTAAGCAACAAAGCGGCCCGTTAAAGACGCAGTTATGACGAAATAGTATGTCCCAAAGCTTGCCTACTCTTCTGCTACACACTCAAAAGTATGTACTTTGTCTTCACAAAAACAGTACATACTTATAGGGCATAGTATAAGTAGGCGAATTGGGATGCAGCATTAGATTTGTGATAAATAATTTTATCATTTTAAATGTTAACTCTATATAATTTTTAATAATTATGCAGTGTATTATGTTATTTAGATGATATAAAAAATCATTTTAATATGTTGATTTAAAGGACCTTGCAGTAAGTTTTCTGGGAAATAAAGCATTCTTCTGCCATGCTCCATAATAAGTAACTTAATGTATTACATACAATGAAATATATATTAATTAATTAAATGCACATTTCTGTAGGTGACATTTTAAAGATGATTAATCTCATCACATTTTTCTAAAAATAACATATATTGAAACATGTTTATAGGTAATTCATATTGGATTTTTTTTTTTTTATTAATTAAAGGGATAGTTCACCCAAAAATGAAAAAATTGTCATCAATTACTCTCATGTCGTTCCAAACCGGAACATGAAGATATTTTTAATGAAATCTGAGAGCTTTCTGTCCCTCCATTGACAGCTACGCAACTACCACTTTGACGCTTCAAAAAGTTCATAAAGAGATCGTAAAACTAATCCATATGAATCGAACGGTGTAGTCCAAATTTTCTGAAGAGACTCGATCACTTTATGATGAACAGATTAAATTTAGGCTTTTATTCACATATAAACATTGATCAGCGAACATAAACAGAAGCTCAACCGAACCTGCTGGACAGACAAGAACAAACCTCATTGGTTCTTGCGGAACCAAAACTAATGTACCAAAACTAATGTGTGCGTTGATTAATGTTTATATGTGAATAAAAGACTAAATTCATTCGTCTCTTCAGAAAATTTGGACTAAACCGCTCAATTCATATGGATTAGTTTTACAATCTCTTTATGAAATTTTTGAACCGTCAAAGTGGTAGTTGCGTAGTCTGTCAATTGAGGGACAGAAAGCTCTCAGGTTTAATTTTAAATATCTTTGTGTTTCGAAGATGAAAGAAAGTCTTACAGGTGAGTAAATTATTACATAATTTTCATTTTTGGGTGAACTATCCCTTTAAATTAAAACTACACTTACATCAGATCAGTTACATGAATGTCTTTGAAACTCATTCCATTTTAATTCTACTTCATTTCAAATTCAAATTACAGTTTTGCATCCTCCTTGAAACCACAATTCAAACTGAGGAATTGAATTGGAATTTAACAGGCATTCTCTACTCAATCCTGAATGGTACATGACCCTGTTGTGCTCTGTCTAAACATTATTTTCTTAGGTTAGTTAGCATGCGTAAGGCTATTTTGTGGCGTGCCATTGCAGGCGTATGTTATTTTGTAAATGTTTGTTCGTGTATTCTGTTCAGGAGCTGATTGTGAGGGACTCTGGTTCAGGCTGGGATCTGGGCCCTGAACTGGATCACTTCAGCAGCCGGACGCGACACGCCCTGCAGTACATGAACCCCAACAAGATAAATATGGATCTGATATTAGACCTGCTGGCGTACCTTGGTAAAATAACAACACATATACTGTATGCACAGAGTCAGCAGTTATAGTGACTGAACATGCACCTCATTAGGATGCATACTTTATTATTACTAGCGTTTGATAGTGGAAGCATGACTCATATTTTCCTCAAAGACTGTGAAATGTTTTTATGAATAAATGGAGTACCTCTGGTTCTTTTCCTAAGATAAATCACCTCAGTTTCGTGATGTGGATGGTGCGGTTCTGGTCTTCCTCCCAGGCCTGGCTCATATTCAACAGCTGCATGATCTACTGACCACCGACAAGAGGTTCAGCTCAAAGAACAGGTAACTCCAACCTAAATAGAGACAGGAACTAAACAGAGCATTACTGACAGACTGGGAAGAGAGGTGCTGCAACAATGTCAAATATGTAAAACATTAAAGTATAAAAACCTATTCTAGTAGAGCCCAAAAACAAATTCAAGACTTTGTAAAGGGGCATAATATGGGGGCAATAGATGGTTTTGTGTACCATCTAATTAATAGTTTTTTAAAGCCTCTTGTGCTCACCAAGGCTGCATATATTTGATCAAAAATACAGTAATAACAGTAATATTGTGAAATATTATTACAATTTAAAATAACTGTTTTCTTTTTTCATTTAGAAATGTAATTTTTTCAGTGTCACATGATCCTTCAGAAATACGCTATATATGAAGTATGCTATAAATACAATGAAATATTTATTAATTAAATACAAATTTCTGTAGATGGCATTTCAAAAATGTATTTATCATCAAATGTTTTTTTTAAATATGTTTATGTTGTGTTTGTTTACATCTAGATACAAGCTGGTCGCCCTCCACTCCTCACTGTCATCTCAGGACCAGTCTTCTGCATTTACAGTGCCCCCTGCTGGAGTGAGAAAGGTACCGTTCAGAATAGCATATTATATACAGTTTTCACGTGACGTCAAAGCCTTATAAAAATGCCCAACTGGAGGGTAAAACAAGCAGATGAACCCAGAATATAAACACAATGCGCAGTTTCTCATTAAGCATTTTTCAAAGAACCATTAAGCATTGAGCATATACTGAATTTGATCTTAGTATATGGATGACAACTGCCACAAAACATTAGCCTTCTTTTGAAATGGAAAATTGACTGGCCTGTGCTGCAGTTCAATGGACGTTTTGCCCTCCAGGTCTCCGTGCCGGTCATGTGACTGTAAGCTATGAATTACTATTTCTGCAGTACATAGTATGTATACACCACTGTCACATCTTCATTTCTCTTTAAGATCGTTCTGTCCACAAACATCGCTGAGACTGGCGTCACCATTCCTGATGTGGTCTTTGTCATTGACACAGGAAAAACTAAAGAAAATCGGTGAGGCAGGGCAGAAAATATATTATAAGATATTAACTATCTGTGATTGAATGGTTTTGAATGTTAGTGGTTGTCTTCTGTTTTTGGTTTCAGGTATCATGAAAGCAGCCAAATGAGCTCTCTGGTGGAGATGTTTGTGAGTAAAGCCAGCGCCCTCCAGAGGCAGGGGAGGGCAGGACGTGTTCGAGAGGGCTTCTGTTTCCGCCTTTATCCCAAATTCAGGTACAACACCTCTGAGATGTTTTAAACGGAAGTTGGAATAGTGTTTTCTTCCCTATTCTGATGTATATCCGAGTGAAACGGCTTCTTGAATAAGAATAAATGTAGGGCGGGGCTTGATTTTGTCCATGAGGAATTGATTGGATGGTTGTGGTTTGCTATTGGTGGATCTCATGTGAGTGACAGGTTGCCCTGCCCACGCGCCAGTAAACACATCATCAGAGAAGAGATGTCACTGCAAGAGGGAGGGGAAGTTACTTTGATTAAAAATTACGAGGGCCATGAATTCAATAATGTGCATGGAATAATCATTTATAATAAATACAGCAATATTACATAAACAAGAATTGTCAATTTTGATTTTATGGTGACTTTAAAGATTGTGGCACATACAGTACTAACCTTTCATCAGTGATCAGATCAGTGACCTGTTTTGGTTATCAATATCAAAGATATTTTAGGGGGGAATTTTATTTCATCGCAAGAGAAGTAAATTTATATCACAATTTAGTTATTATTGCTGAAGATGTATTGGAATTTGATGGACACAAAGTATGCAAAAACAGCTTCATATTATTCAATAAAACAAATATTATAAAATGGATAGATCTCTATTTTCTGATTTATATACACATTTTTTTTGTACAATGTATATACTGTCTTACCACGCACATGTGAGTGAATTCTCATGTTCATTGTTTTTCCCTCAACAGATTTGACAGCTTCATTGACTACTCTATCCCTGAGATTCTTAGAGTGCCTTTGGAGGAGCTTTGCCTTCATATTATGTTAAGTACCATGTTTTTCTCTTTAATCTACTCTACCATTCAAAAGTTTGTTGTCGTTAAGATATCTTAATGTTTTTTAAGAATACAATAAAGTTGCAATATTATGAAATATTACTACAGTCTAAAATAACTTTTGTATAATATATTTTAAAATGTAATTTATTCCTGTGATGGTAAAGCTGTCTTCAGTGTCACATGATCCTTCAGAAATTATTCTAATATAGAGGGTATGCACGTGCCATCACCGTCGGCCAGAGTCACTGCGGTTACGCCCACTGAATGGCAGCATCACAAAACACATCTAAAACGGGAAAGAGCTTTGAGATTGACTGTACAAACAGATTTGACAAGAAATCTGAGGGATATTTGGGATATCAGAAAAGAGAAGCAAATGGATCACTGCAAGTCACAGAAACAACTGAACTCCAGGCAGCGAAACGTGGATTTGCAGTTATCATTTTTTGTCAATATGTTGAATTTTGGGGTAAAATCATCCCCTACAGTATATATAGTATTGACAACTCATCAATTAAATATTTACCATCTTATGTTTTACATAATTGGATGTTTTTAAATAAACACTGACAAAAACTACAAGTTTTAGGGCTGGGCGATATGACGATATATAGGCTATAACATTGATATAAGTGATCAACCGGATTTAGACGTACCTATATTGTATTTAAATAAAGCATTCACAGGCACATTTGCTTTATGCATTTCCCCGGCATCGAAATCAGGCACATATAAATATCAGGAAACATGATTCCTGGCTGCATGTCAATATCTATGGATCACTGGATCTTTGGTAAGTTTTAAGGAACTCTTTATCGAGTCCAACCTTTAGTTTAAACTGATAATCGTTTGTTTTACTTGCATTTTCGCTGTTTCCCCTATTAAGCCCAGTCATGCAGCAGGCTCTTTTGCCACTCAGTCCGACGGAGGGGGCGAATCCGGTGGGAAAGTGACATCAGTGCATATCCTCTATACTGATTTGATGCTCGAGAAACATTTTGGTTACACTTTATTTTGAAGGTCCCCTTTAGACATTCTGTTGACTATAAGTAATGTTGCACCTACATGTCAACTAACTCTCACTAGAGTATTAGTTGAGTATTAATAGACTGTTAGGGGTAGGGTTAGTAGAATTAGTTGACATGTAGTTGCAAAGTTACTTATAGTCAGTAGAATATCTAAAGTGGACCATCAAAATAAAGTATTACCAACATTGTTTTATTATCATCAATGCTGAAGACAGTTGTGCTCCTTAATATTTTTTGTGAAAACTGTGATACAGGTTTAAAAAAAAAATGAATAAGACTGTCTCTCTCTGTGTTAACAGAAGTGTGAATATGGCTCTCCGGAGGATTTCCTGTGTCAAGCTCTCGATGCGCCTCAGCCGCAGGCCGTGTGTAACGCTGTTAGTCTGCTGAGGAAGATCAGTGCCTGTCAGCAAGATAGCCATACCCTAACACCGCTCGGCCATCACTTGGCTGCCCTTCCTGTCAATGTCAAGATTGGCAAAATGCTCATCTTTGGTGCCATCTTTGGCTGCCTGGAACCCATTGTGAGTGTTTTTTTCAGCATGTTATTAATTTCTAACAAAAACAAAAAAGAAAATTCTGTCATAATTTACTCACCCTCATGTTGTTCCAAACCTCTATAACTTTCTTTATTTTGTAGTATAATAAATTTGTAGTCTGTATAATATTTTTGTAGTGTGCTTTTAACCGATTTGAGCCATACAATGAAAGTCAATGGGGTCCAAAACCAAAGTGAGAAATTCATAATATAACATAATATACATTTAAGTTTGTTCGTTTATTTTTCAGGCCACTATTGCAGCGGCCATGTCTGAGAAGTCCCCGTTTGCTACTCCTATGAGCAGGAAGGAGGAGGCCAACCTGGCTAAATATGCTCTAGCAGTCGCAAACTCAGATCACATGACCATCTTCAATGCTTACCTTGGGTAATCACATGTGATCAACAAAACAGTACTTGACGGACAAAGGAAGTGAAATCATTGTAATTGTAAAGTTACTGTTTTATTCACAGATGGAAGAGTTCACGGAGCGAGGGAACGCGTGCTGAGATGGCCTACTGCAGGAGACACTTCCTGAATCGCACCGCCCTCATGACGATTGAGGTGACATCCTCTTACAGCTCCTAACACACTTGCTGATTCATGTGCAGAGTCATGATAATCTAACAAATGTACGTCTGATCTGCTAGAACATGCGTTGGTTGATATGCGTGTGTGCAAATAGAATTTGAAATGTTTCTTTTAAGGTATAAAATTGTGTCCAATATTCTTGTTGGTTTTATAAATTTTGTTCATACATCATTTATATCGCCATTTATTTTAGATTAATGTCTCTGTGATGTAACCATCCAGTGTTATTTTAGTATTATTTATATACTATTAAAGTATGAATTAATATTTTGAATTAGCTTTTATTTTTATATTTAATTTTAGTTGAAGTTTTAGTAATTTTGTTACCTGCTTTTGTCATTTTTATTAGTTATTTTATAATATTTAATAACTATAGTTAACTGTATTATTTAACATGAGCTAACAATGAAAAAGACTTCTAAAGCATTTATTGATCTTAGTTAAGGTTAATTTCAACATTTACTAATACATTATTAAAATCGAAAGTTGTATCTGTTACTGTAATTTAATGAATTTGAGCTGACATTAACTACTAATAAATAGTTGTGCTTTTATGGGACCTTATTGTAACGTGTTACCAGTATCTCTATATAGCTTTAATTTATTTTGATTTCAGTTTTAGTAATTTAGTACTTGAACTTAAACATTTATTTACATTTCTAATCTTCATCTAATATTTATATTTTAATTTCAGGTTTATTTTAATTACCAAAAAAAAAATTGTTTTAGGGTGCGTTTACACGGCAACGATGTACTTAAAACGGAAACGTTTTTCCTTTGTGTTTTTGCGTACAGACAACAACGTTGTCAAAATGATCCATGAAAACAACTACAAAACGCTGTATTATTCATGCCAGGCCAGTAGATGGCGATGCCACTTAGTAAAGAAACACTACGCATCTACAGACTGAACACATAATACACATGCGCATGACATCACCGTTTTCACAAATTCACATTTTTGTTGTTTACATGGAGACGATAATGGTATAGGTTTAAAAAAAATGTACTTTGAAACCCGTTTTCAAACGTTTGCATTTTCAGGCCCCTGAGAAAGACGATATCAATGGAATCACTTTCTGAATAATTTTTTCCAGCTGATGAACGATAAAAATATTGACAGCCAATCAGAATCCATCCTGCTTTAAAGAGCTCGAGCATTTAAAGCAACAGACGACAAAAACTGCAGCGTGCTCTTATAATAAACTGCTGGTGTGGACGCTAATATAGTTATCGTTCTTGGTGTGAACAATTTTTTAACAATATCATGAATCTCAACATTTTTGAAGCATAAATATAATGAAGTTCACTGAAGTTAGTCTAGTTGACATTTGAGAACCAGAACTGTTTTTTGGTCTACAGGGGGTAGATTTTGTGATTTTATTATTTCCTGTTTTGTAATTGATAATAAAATGGCTTCCTGCATGTTGGGTACACCACACTGCTTTTGATTTATTGCAAAACATTTTTCAAATACTAATAATATTAAAACAAAATGGAATTTTCTTTTCAGAATCTCCAGATCTCGTCATTCTCGTCACAAAAATATCCAAATGTATGGAATGAATTTAGAAATTCAGCTATTGAGGTGTATTCAAATAAATGTATGAATTCTGAGTGCATTTTTGAATAACTATAGGCAATGCATTAAACTGACATAACTATTTAGTGTTTAACTTCCTTCTCAGGATGTGAAGCAGGAGCTGATTAGGATGGTGGAGCAGGCCGGTTTCACAGCCTCCAAGCTCAGCCGGACTCCTCGCTCTCGGCCCAGCGCTGAACCGAAAGCCCTCGGCTCGCTCTCCAAGCAGGACATCTCTGTTCTCAATGCCGTGCTGACGGCGGGTCTGTATGACAGCGTGGGCCGTATACTCTTCACTCCCTCTGTGGACATTCAGGATCGGGTGGTATGTGTGGTTGAGACGGCTCAGGGGAAGGCCCATGTTCACCCCTCCTCCGTCAACCGCTTCCTACAGACCCATGGTTGGCTGCTCTTCCAGGAAAAGGTGTGTTAGGCTAGCTTTAATATATGACTTTGACATTTGTGTGTTTTTTAATCTATCAATCTATCATGTCAGTCACATCCTAGTACACGGCTTACTCTGGTAGCATTTTATTATTTGGCAATCGAATTATCTTGATTTATTGGTGAGGCAAGCATTACTATTACTATTGCTTGTTTAATGTGAACTGATGTTAATCTATTAATTTATTTGAAAATGCATTAAAAATGCTACTCATACACTACTGTTCAAAAATTTGGGGTCAGTTTTTGAAAGAAGTCTGTTTTGCTCACCAAAGCTGCATTTATTTGATCAAAAATAGTAATATTGCTTAACATTATTGCAATTTAAAAGAACTGTTTTCTATTGTAATATATTTTAAATTGTAATTTATTCCGGTGATCAAAGCTGAATTTTCAGCATCATTACTCCAGTCTTCAGTCACATGATCCTTCAGAAATCAGTCTAATATGCTCATCATATTAGTCTGATGCTGAAAACTATACTATTTGATGCTGAAATTATCTTATTATTATCAATGTTGAAAACAGTTCTGAAAAATATGAACTGTGAATTAATAGAATGAATAATGAATGAATAGAAAGTTCAAAAGAACAGCATTTATTTGAAAAAGAAATCTTTTGTAATATTATAAATGTCTTTACTCTCACTTTTGATCAATCAATGCGTCCTTGCTTAATAAAATTATTAATTTCCAAATAAAAATCTCACTGACCCCAAACTTTTGAACAATATTCACAAGTAGACATGAATACACCTCTTCTATGATGGACATGTTTTTAATTTCTGTATTAAAATTAATTTGAATCATTTTGATCACTTAATATTTGCAAAAAGGTCCTCAAATTCATGTGGTGTGACCGACATGCTGAAAAAATAAGACAAGACTAGGGTAGTAAAGTGTCATATGGTGTGACTCCTCAAAAACAATGATATTTATGGATTTAATAATTCATTATATTTGTAATAAATACTTTTATTGTGATAAACATTTTGGAAATAAAAATGGTGTCACTAAATTTGAAACATTTCTTTAAAAAGTTTTTCAAAACCATGAAACCAACATAAATAGAAAGTTTTTGACTTTTTCTTTTCATTATTATAGACACTCTTATATGTCATTGACCCTTTTGTCCATTTGTACATTTATAATCACAGATTTTCACATTTTGCCTACAGGTGAAATACTCTAAGGTGTTTCTAAGAGACACTACATTGATCTCTCCTTTATCAATGCTGCTGTTTGGAGGTGATATTGACGTGCAGCACAGGGAGAGGCTCATCTCTCTGGATGGATGGATCTATTTCCAGGTCAGGGAAAGGTTTTGTATGCGTGTCCTGTTTCATTGGTTATCCATGCTTGGCTGGTTACCTGCTTTGCATTGATCACGTCATTGGCAGGAGCACTGAGGCATCACAAAATGGTTTGTCAAACTGTTGTCTCAGTTTACTCTGTTTTAATTCCCATCAGGCTCCAGTCAGAATTGGCGTGATCTTCAAACACCTTCGCAAGCTGATGGACTCCCTTCTGGAGAGGAAATTGGCCAACCCCAAAATGAATTTGGAAGGTAACTTTAACCGTACAAGTAACTGATTATTAAATGAATCATCATCATAGTCAGTCGGTATATTTATATGTGTACCTTTTCGAACAATCTTTGTGTTGTGAACGCACACATGATGCCGTCTTTCATTTTTATCCTCTCCAGATGAGAAGACCATACAGATCATCACAGAACTGATCAAGTCAGAAAGCATGCTCTGAGGAAGTGCCTGTTTGTATTCAACCATGAATTGACTATAATTTAAATGTTGACAAACCTCACTGAGGGGTGAGACTGTAAATTATGTTGCCAAACTAGAATAAAAATATTTTAAGACAAACAAAATGTTTGTGGTATTCTTAAACTCATTACCATAACAGACTGACAGGATTGTGTTTTTACTATAAGCCAGTAGGAATGCAGACGAACAATCTTGTGGTGATAATGTAATTGTTTTGTTATTGATAGACATGAATGCAATATCAAGTTATGTGAAGTGGTTAAGATTCATGTCTCAAGTCTGACCATAGTTATCATACATAAATACTAGACATTAAAGGTTAACTTGGGTAATGTCACGGACACAGTGGACTTTGAGGACGGAATCTTTCAAAAATCAAATCATATTATTCAGAAGAAAAATCATTAGCTCTCAGTATATGAATTATAGTCTGGGCTCTTTAAAGTTGAAATTGAGTTACATGCTTTCAGGCTCCACATGAACATCCATCTCCTTTAAAATTAATAATAATTACATTAGTGTACTTCCTGACAAACCCATCAACAACACACGGTTCTTTCCAGCAGGAAAATAAGACTTCTAGTAGATCTTGAACCATGTTGCTCCACGCTGTGTTTTCCCACTAATAGAATAGAATAGAATTAAGCCTCTCTCAGTGTTGTTATTTTTAACTAAAACTACTAAAAATCATTTTTGGTAATTGAACTAAAGCTTAAAAAAAATATTAGATGAAAAACTTCAGGTGATATAAAACTATTCTTATCACCATGATGGTGTTACATTATCTGTAGAATAGAATAGACCACATGACTGGAAAGGACCGTTACTTTAGAGAAAGAAATGTGCACTCTAAAAATGTGTTCTCTTCAAAAATTCTTTTAAGAACGCCTAGTTATTTTCTAAACAAAATCGGCTATAGACTAGGGGGTGAGCGGGGCACAACCTAACGCAAGGCTAGTTGTAACACACATGGTTTAAAACTTTCCACACATGCCAGCGTGATGAAACTTTGTGTATTTACTAGCTGCCATATCAACACTATATAGAGAAAAAATTGTGCCAAAATTAAAAAATCTTTGGACGATATCACTGAACATTTATTTAACCATAGCTAAAGTAAATTTCTTACTGAAGTTTATTTAAAATTAGACAAATCTGATATTATTTTAATCTTATATCTGTTATTTAACAGTTGAGATGGTTCTTTAATGCTGATCTAACCAGCAGAAGACACGAGCCAGGTTTAAATCCCAGTTGTGCAGGGGCATGTTTTAACACTGCTTTACATTGTGCCGCTATTAGAACTATGCTATTATATTCTATACTTTTATGAATTCTATTGAGAAACCACGAGAAAAAGGTGAAAAAAGACTGAGAGTCAATGTTCAGAAATGATTAATTACTATTATGTTTTGAATTTGAACTATGCTGTATAGCTGTGTTTTGCGGTGTTTGTTAAAGTCAAAAAAATGCCATTATTTTATATGAAAAAGTTAATTGTATTTTGACAAAATATTTTAGTTTGTCTTGTATATTTTTTTTGATTGTATCAGATAACATTTTAAGCTGCCATATGGCCATGTTACAATGTACCCCACCTATGGGGCATGTTGTCACATTTCACTTCCATTCTTTCAGGGTAATCAAAAGAAAAAAAGTATACACTATTAATGAAACAAAACCACATAATTGTACTAGACGTGTGAAATTAATGTGGGGGAAAAAATAAATACCCTGAACCCCAAGTGGATTTACACAAACTGAGAAAGTCAAAAAGTGTTAGGTTGTACACCGCTCTCACTAATTGTTAAGTATTAATCCTGATGTGAAGGAATCCAATGTACACAACAGCAGCGTTTGAAGTGGGCGGAGCTTCGGTTGCCGCTGAAATGAACGGCGCTCTGAAGCGCGCGGACTCCAGGCACGCGTCGCTACACACGCACCTGACGACAACGGTCGCCGGTCGCGCTGTGATGTCACTCTAGGTCTGACTGACCGCAACACTCGCATCCCTCCACCATGCAGACCTGCTTCTACACTCAGCTGTCTTATTTTATGGTAGTATTATTATTGTACAATGAATGAAAAAGGCTTAAGAATTTGCATGAGAGTCATTTTATGACATTTCATCAGCAGGATAATGCAGAGAGCCCAGCCATCCAATCATCTAACGAAGATCTGTTGTTGGATTTTACCACAGGTGAGATGTGGTATAGACCTGAGAAAATGACAAAATACTTAGATACAATTAAGAAGTTAGATACGAATTTACATCTGAAAATATGTCGCTAACATTGTGTTTTAATTAGCCTACGTTTTGTTATTGTTGTATTATTAAGCTACAAATATTATAATATTATTTTCAATTGTAAATTATAAAAAACTGAATAGAGTGTTATTCTAATTTTTTTTGTATCTTACTCTTATCCACTACTCTTATCCACAGGGCAATGTCAGTCACATGAAGTGTCAGAGCACACAGATCTCTCTCTAGAGCTGAATAGACAGGTGGGTGAGACAGTGCAGCTTTAACAATAACAAAGCTGCATACATCTTGCATGCTATATAGTTATTACTCGTCTTATTTTTGTGTCTAATTAAATTAGCCAGAATTGCTCTGTTTTGGGCTTGTCCCCCACCTAAACTTTATAATTTCCCCTCTATAGTGTTAAAGGATTAGTTCACTTTAAAATGAAAATCACCCCATGATTTACTCACCCTCATGCCATCCTAGGTGTAAATGACTTTCTTCTTTCTGATGAACACAGTCGGAGTTATATTAATAAATATCCTTACGCTTCCAAGCTTTATAATGGCAGTGATGGGGTCCATTGAGTTGGAAGCTCAAAAAAAGCACATCCATCCATAAATGTGCTCCACACGGCTCCAGGGGTTAATAAAGGCCTTCTGAAGCGAATCGATGGGGTTTTGTTAGAAAAATATTCATATTTATAACTTTATAAAGTAAAATATATCTTTCGTATTCAACTTACGCAAAAAGTGTAACGCCGCTCGCAGTTCAAAGCGCTTGCACTACGTTCTAGTGATGCTTCGCACCAGTTACGCTTTTTTCGTAAGTTGAATATGGAAGGCGGTTTGCTGGAAGCTAGATATTTTACTTTATAAAGTTTTAAATATGGATATTTTTCTTACAAAACCCCATCGATTCACTTCAGAAGGCCTTTATTAACCCCACGGAGCCATGTGGAGCACGTTTATTATGGATGGATGTGCTTTTTTGAGCTTCAAACTCATGAGCCCTGTTCACTGCCATTATAAAGCTTGGAAGCATCAGGATATTTATTAATATAACTCTGTGTTCATCAGAAAGAAGGAAGTCATTTACACCTAGGATGGCTTGAGAGTGAGTAAATCATGTGGTAATTTTAATTTTAAAGTGAACTACTCCTTTAAAATAGTGTTATAGCGTTACAATCGGGGAGACTCTAATTTGCACTTTTTCATATTTTCAATTCATTTATGTCAAGTAGCCTTTAGAGAACAATTGTTTTTTTTTTTTTGGCTTAATTTTTTTTATAGACAAGTTTAAACAGAAGCAATGCCATTCATTTTAGAATTTTAAAAATGTAAGAATCTTTTTTTCTTTTACAAATTCAGAGTTAATTGACTGCTAGCTGACTTGTTTCCAAGGTTTATCCAACATTTTCAAAAACTTTTAATTAAAAAAAAAAAAAATTCAAATCCAAACCATAAGTCCACTCGAAGGTTGTTGAAGGCCATGATCAGATGTTTATTCCAAGATATGTGAAATGTAAATGAACATAGATTTAAGATGTTTCTCTTTTTTTAAATAGAGTCAAAAATGCCTCTAACTGAAGAATCGGCCTAAATGTTACACTTTAGGATGAGCTCATTTCCAAATCATCACAGTTGTAAAAGTGTGCTCAATTTCTCAAACTCAACTAATTTCCAAAGTTGCAAACACTTTGAAGTAACATAATATAGTATTTTCTTTTTTACTACATGGCAATTGTTTGGAAAACAATTTTAATTTTACTTTGTTTCACAATGTAACAAAACAGACATATTTTTTCTGAGAAGCAAACTTTATAAATAGCTGTGTAAAAACCACCTTTCTGACCTTTCAATAAATTTTAGTCACAAATGTAACCCATGGGATTAAATGACTTCAAAACGTTTTAGAGAACTGGCGAAGAGCAGTCATGAGAAAATATTCACACGCTGCAGCTGCTGATTTCCACAGGACAAATTGTCCTATGTGACATAAATGAAGATCACTTCTCTATTTTGTGTGTTATATTGCTTAGTGACTTATAAATTATTATCTTGTCATTGCAAGAGTCGTTCAGGCCACGCTTTGTCAGTGCATCCTTATATTTGTAATTCAAATAACTGGGCAATCTATTCCGATTCTGTGGCATGTCGTCCAATACATTGTTTCCTACATGAAAATTCCAGCCTGTGACAATGATTCTTTGCTCGTTCAGGTGTGCAAACGAAATGACTCTGAATGAGCTCATTGTGTGCGTGATGTTTTGAGAGCATGTTTAGATGAATCACATTATCTCTGATGTCTCCATACCCTTGCTCACATACTTCACTAATTGTATTACTGAGTAATAATCATGTGTCTCTCTCCACAGCTTCATGCCACTCTCAGGAGAAAGCAAGAGGAAATATCCGCCCTGAAGGAGACGAACGCCCAGCTGAGAAATCTGGCTAAACAGACTGAGCATTACGCTACATTACTAGATGTAAAGCATCTTTTTTTTTTCCTTCAGAAATGCCTTAAACATGCACAACCCTGGTCTTATTGTGAAGATTTCATCTGTTCACTGTAAAGAAAAAACTGTTAGTCTTTGCTCCATTATAGTATGTAACACCCACTTCTCACCATTTAATCATTTCCTAATTGATAAAAGGATGTTGATTCAGGAACATTTTCTACTTGGTGAAATCATGTTAACCTCCACACTGTCTGTCACATCCACAAATGTCAGTTCCACTTCCTGTCTACTAGGTCTTGACAACTTCGTTCCAGAGAGACTGTACGCCTGTGAGGCCAACAGAGGATGATTCTTCTGAACACTCCTGGATCTCTCTGCTGACACAGGAAGAGCCATCAGATCCATCTTCCACAGCTTTAACTAACTCCACCACTACTGACGCACAAAGCCCAACATCAGGGGTCAAGCGGCAGCTGTGGTCCAGCTGGAATGAGCTTCTCTGTGAAGATGCTGAGGACTCCAGCTTGAAATGTCCATCAGGTTCCAAGCAGTTAAGGCTTGATAATGAACTTGTACAGGTAGACTTGGAGCATTTGAAGGCCCAGCTGGATAAGGATGAATGGGCTCCTCAACAACTAATAGAAGATTTAGTGCTTACTCAGAATCAAAGCCTTGAGATGTCCTCTGAAGGGCTGATCGCACAGAGGAAGAACATATTTGGGGCTTTCCATGGACTTCAGGTGGTTACGGAAACCCCATCCATCAAATCTGAACTGAACATGAACAGTGATGACGGGAAATTTGTATGCTTCAAGACTGCAATCAGAGACCACAGTACAGTAAAGACAAAGGTTTTCTCACATGGAAAGGCATTCACCTCTCACACACCAAGTGGATCTTGTCGGTTCCTTTGGGTTCCTAATGAGCACTGAACAGATATATGGCCCTGTTTACACCTGGTGTTTTATTCCATCTCTTTTGTCCATGTTCAACCACTTCTGTCCTGATTTCTTCAAGGGGAGGGTCTATGGGTCTAATGGACAAAATAAGCTCACGCAATTTATATATGAATGCGACTGGAGATGATGGAAAAACATATGGAGAGCAGCAGCTTTCGTTTCTTTATAGTGGAAAAAGATTCTTCAGATTATTAAAATATTCTTCATACTAAGAAAAAAGAACGGTTCTTTTAAGAACTCTTCACTTTCTGAAAGGTTCCAAAAATGGTTCTTCTATTGCATCGCTCTGCAAACCCCTTTTGGAACCTTTCATTTTAAAGTGACCATGAAATCAAAATTGAGAATTCTCATTTTTTATGTAATATTGCAGTATTTATTATAAATGATTTATCCATGCACATCATTATTTTTTAAATTCATGTGCCCTCGTAATCTTTAATCTTCCCTTCCCTCATGCAGTGACATCTCTTCTCTTCTCTGATGTGTTTACTGGCGTGAAGGCAGGGCAACCTGTCACTCACATGAGATCCACCAATAGCAAACCACAACCATCCAATCAATTCCCCATGGACTAAATCAAGTCCCGCCCTACATTTTTTCTTGTTCGAGAAGCCCGTTTCACTTGGATATACGTCACAATAGGGAAGAAAACGCTATCCCGATTTTAAGAGTGTATGCTGGTTATGTGTAGTATGTTTACATTTTTTAGACACGGTATATCCGTCATCTTAGAATTTTACTTGGATGCTCTTTGACCTGCGATGTATTAGCAAAAACAAATTAACCACAAGGACTTTCTTGGTATCTAGAGGCACAGCAGTCATGGTTTAACTTTTCAAATCTAACGGCTCCTCAGCTTCTGTGGCCTTATGGGATAGCAAAATGTCAAATGGTTGCACGCTTTAGAATCTCGTTTGTTCACTTGGCAGCCATCTTGGAAATGTTTTTCTATTCATGTCTCAAACGGACACTCCTCAACCGAGGGATAAAGCTGACATACCACACTGTTTTTCAATGGACAATGAGATCAAATAAAATATACATTTATTGAAGAAATGTATCCAGTGGTGCAGGACTGTATTGACAGTGTCTAGAATTTTACATTAGAAATAAATTATACTTTTTGCAGCCTTTTTAAAGCTGCTTTAAAGGTGAAGTGTGTACCACTAGCTGAACCAAACTTAAAAGTACATTTAAAAATAATGACAAAAAAATAGTCCCCTCCTGTCTTCCATTGGCTGGCCAAACTGGTAGTCCCGCCCCCAAATACACGCCATTGGTTGAGCCCAGTCAGGCTGCTCAGACAAAATGCAATTCTATTTGGTGCCACTAGAGGTGCAATGTTGTACACTCCACCTTTAAATTCCTTAATCTATATTAGTCAACCTTTTTTACAGTAATTAAAATACAGAGATTTATACAATATTGTTTTGATGATGTTATCAATGTAGTGAGAACTTCAAGATTAGCCTTTTTACCACTACACAATAGTGTCAAAGCTCACTCAAGGGTTTGCAAGGGTGGATTTTAGGTTAGCAAGTTAAACATGCTTTTTGCACAGAGATAAGAACACCCCTTCATGCCGAGACACAATATATTCTCACCACAGAGTGTGAGGATGCTGGCAACAGCATTAGAAGATGTGCTTTTCAGCCCTTGATGAAAAAAGTCGCAAATGCCTTCACTGTATTCTTATTAAGCAGCAGAAGGGTTTGCAAAGACTGGAAAAGAACATAACAATAACTAAAACACCATTTCCTCAAGGAAACATTCAAGGGATTTATAAACAACATTAGTAACTGTAGAATACTTGCTCTAGCATTAATATTACTGTTTGTAAATTGTATGTCAAGGTTACATTCCTTCAAGAATTCTTACCGAATTATGCTCTTATTAGTATCGTATTAGGCTGTACCCTGGTTCCGCTACAGTCGAGTATAAAGGATCATCTGAAGGATGAAAGATACAACAAGAATTGGGAATTGAATAAACATGCAGAAGAGAACGTATAAACACATTGCTACATACATATAATATTTTCATACTTTCTGCAGTTGGCGGTGGAGGTGCTGCTCCTCTCCTGAAATATAGCACACAGCAAAACATAAGATATTATAAAAGTAAGAATTTACCTAAAAAATAAAGTGACTAACTAATCGTTGAATGTCAGTTTGCGAGATCCATCTGTAAGGAGTGAGGGGTCACCTGACAGCTGTTGGAAGTGAGCGAACGGGGGCCGATCTCTGATTATTGTAGAAGTTCTCATATGGAACAGGTGCTGAGGAAAAATCAGTTTAATAAGCATTACAAGGATGGTTCAACCAAAAATAAAATGTCATCAAGCTCATATTTGAGTGGAACTCAAACAAAAACTTAGTATGAATGCTCACGCTGCGGACCATCAAGCTCTGATAAGGACAAAAAAGCACAATAAAAGTAAACCAAACAGAAGATATATGATAGCTTGATGTGAGGAAAGACCGAAATTTAAATTATTATTCATTGAAAATCGTCTGGAAAAATTTTACCCGTGGCAAAAAAAAATCCGTTGGAAAACCGTGGACATGGCAAGACTGCCTACTAGCCACTTTGGCGGGTTGAATTTTATATATAATATATATATATATTTTTCAATTATACACTTTTAAAAAGGCATCTGAATAATAAACTAAGTGCAATGTAGTGTTGTGAAAAATATAGATTTTTGTAATATTGATATTTGAACAAAAATATTAATATTTGATCTGAAACGCTTCCAATACTTATTTTCCGCCGAATAGACACAATACCAGCTGTGCTTTCTCACTCTTCAGCATGGGATTGTGCATATTGCGCATAATTTAATCATTCCCGCAGATTTTGTGCTCACACCCAAAGTGCTCGCACATAACCCCGCTTCTCAGTACTAAATTGAGTTCTTTCTTCTTAAACAGTCAAATACACAAAAAATAATGTCAAAATGTCGGTCTTAGCAAGTATTCACGTAAACACAGTCAGTTATGTTTTAAGTGAACGTAAACAGTTGAGAAAGTAAACGCATGTGTAACAGTATAATGGAGCCGTGTTTCAGCTCTTAAAGTGACAGCAGCCTAATATACCTGCTGCCAAATCACAAGAATGAGGTAATATTAAAAATATCTATATGGCAGTTTTTCCCCATGATATCGATGTAAAATGCTGTGTGGCTAGTAACTTTGGAAAACCACTAGCCACAGTGGCTGGTAAGCAAAAAGCTGATGTCAAGCCCTGGTTGTAACTTATGAAGTACAGTTCACAAGAAAGTCACTTTCAAACCAAGCAGCTTTCTGTTGGTCAATGCGGAAAATTCACTTGAACCCAATGTGAAATCTGTGCGGGAATATCTTTGGCCCTCAAGCAAAAAACTTTTTTTCTGTGGATTCCAATAAAAAATATAGCTGCAAGCAGCAATTATCAGGGCCAAGCACAACTGAAGCAAACAAGGAAGCTAGCAGCAGACCAGCTGCAAAAATGAGTAAAGATATTTGGAGACAACTTCAAAAAGGTTGAAAACCCATACATACACTGAATTGTATAGAGCCAATTTCATGTTTTTGTTTAATTATAGCGCCAGTCTGGCGCAGTCCCACCACTTTTTTGTGTGTCGTCAGAGTGCCCCCATACATAAACGTGTTAAATTTGGTAAAAATATCTAATTTCGTTTAGAGTTATAGACATTTGTATTTATGAGCATATAAAAAATGCCCCATACCTGACTTTGATTGCAATGTTTTGCCACTTACTATCAACATTTTGACATTTGCCCTAAAAATATTAATCAACGTGCTATGATTACGATTTTCCTACAGTGATTTCGTCTCGATCGGACTAACGGTTTCGAAGATATTGGCAAACGTTGTTTTAGCGCTAAATCACCACGTCGCACAAACCATGAGGCGAAACCTAGCATGTTTGGTATCGTTGGACTCGGCAAGGATTCAGGAGTCTAAGAAGATAAGTCACTCCCGTGAAAATAAGTCGACCACACCCAAAGTTATATGCATTTAAATATTTGATTTTACCACTAGGTGGCGCTGTCTTGAAACTTCTCAGGCTCCTTCAGGGCATCGTGCTGATGACCCATACTGAGTTTCGTAATGATACGCTAATGCGTTCTTAAAATACAGCATTTTAGGACAAAATTCAAAATGGCTGATATGGGAAAATTAGGTATCATTTGACTTGGCATGATGCACTGAATCCGAAGTTTTTAGCAAACCATTCAGAAGTTATAAGCAAAAAAGACAATTTTTCATATCTATTAGCTATTTATTACATATCTATTTATTAGCAAGTATATTATTAGTGCATCTTCTTACCGGCTTTCTCTGCTGTCTGCTTGGCTTGCTGTGTTTTGGCAGACAGCTTAAAGTATAGTGACATAATTTATACAACAGAATGTCTTTGTACGGTCATTCATATCTTACCAGCACATATTACAGACAGCTAAACTGCTCTTCTCTCTTTTTTAGCTCTTCTCTAAAAACAGTAGTTTCCTATCGCGTCTATTTTTACTCTATTTTTAGCAAACCATTCAGAAGTTATAAGCAAAAAAGACCATTTTCATATCTTTTGACCAGTAGGTGGCACTGTGCAGAAACACTACATGTAGCCTCAGGTCATGCTTGTGATGACATTTACCAAGTTTGGTCTGAATACGCCAAAGTGTTACGGAGATATAGCCTCGTGTCCAATTTGGCATGCTCTTCATCGAATTTGTTCGTGAGTTATTCGTGAATGGTTGAGTTTATCAAAAAGCTTTTGATAAAATTTTTGCCAGCATGGTCTGTAGATGATCTGATTCGATTTTCATGAAAAGTTTGAAAGTAGTTTTTTTGGTGGGAAAAGTTATGACGGAAAATGACGTCAAAGGGAGCATTAGAATTGTACTGAGCCAAGGAATAGGAGGAGAATTTTGTTTCTATCCCTTATGGTTCAAAAGTTATTAGCATAAACATGAGTGAAACTTCGGACAAGTGGTGGCGCTAGAGAGTTTGATCTAGAGACACCAAATTTGTAGTTAATGTTGGGACTGTCCTCTATCTGTGTGCCAAATTTCATAACTTTCCCGCAAGCGGTTCTATGGTCTGCCATAGACTTTCAGAGCATAAAAGAAGAAGAAGAAGAAACGGAAGAATAATAAGAACGCCAACGGATACAATAGGTGCTTGGCCCCTAATGACTGGAAATGAACAACGATAAATGTAACCGCAATGTGACTGTTGTAAAAAAAAATGCTGCTGAGAGTACCTGGCGGTTTGTCTCCAGTTCTTCTGAGGTTGATAAAATGCTCAATGTCTTCTTGAATGTTACATTGCTCCAGTGACTTCCTCACTTCCTCATAGAGCTGCGTAACAGAAGTGGACATGGTAAGGCGAGTTCCATATGTGGGTCTTACCTGATGGTGCACAGCTCAGGTTACCTCGTCGCTGGTGACACACTGCTGGGAGAGATGGTTGAGATGGGTCCACACTACGTTCCTCAGCATGTTTATCCTCTCCAGTTCCTGTTTCTCAAAAAACTGCAGCAACATGCTCATGAGATGTCAAAGTAGAAAGATCATGATATTATAAAACAACCCAATAAAATGTCTTTCCTCATTCACATTAGAGCACCAGCCAGTAAGTCACTAACTTGTTAAAGCATGTTTCAATTCAGGCTTTTTGTGTCATTCAATAGTTTTGAATTTTTGCTTGATTGTTAATGGTTTTACAGTGAAACATGTAATGCCATTTACAATCCATTTTCAAGATCAGGCTTCACATGACCTGGCATGATCAGGTTTGATTTGTCATCGATTAGTTGTGAAAAGCAATCATCAGTGTTGGGGTGTGTGATGCAGGCTGGGGCGTAGCGCTCACCTCACATGTTTTGACATGCTCGTTCAGCCACTCCTCTCTCATCTTCCCCAGCACGGACACATTCTGACTATATATCCTGTCTATTATGCAGTCAAACAAAAGACATAATTAGAAATGAAATAGAAGCGTCGTGTTGTGTGTAGGGCTGGGCAATATATATTTCACAAAAACATTCTTGTTCCTTAATGGTTCTATTAGTAATTTGGATTAAAAAATATTTGGGAAAAAATAAATGAAATTCCATATAAATGCAATCAAATAATTGGCCTTAACAATATATTAAATAACAATACTAAAACATACACTAATAAGCCAAAACATTATGACCGAATGAAGCGAATATTGTTGATCATCTCCTAACAAGGCCACATATTAAGGGCTGGGTAGATTAGATGGTAAGCGAACAATCAGTTCTCGTAATCAACATGTTGGATGCAGGAGAAATGGGCAGGAATAAAGATCTGAGTGACTTTGACAAGGGCCAAAAAATGGAAAGGCTACTGGGTCAGAGTATCTCTGAAACAGCACAGCTTGTAGGTTGATCCTGGTCAGCAGTGGTGAGAATTTACCAACAGTGGTCCAAGGAGGGACAAACCACAAACCGGCGACAGGGTGTTGGGTGCCCAAGGCTCATTGATACACGAGGGTAACGAAGGCGATCTCCTTCCGTTAGAGGAACATGATGAAGAGTTCAAGGTGTTGCCCTGGCCTCCAAATTCCCTACATCTCAAACCAATTGAGCATCTGTGGGATGTGCTGGACCAACAAGTTTGATCCACAGCGGCATATACAAGACTTGAAGTATCTGCTGCTAACATTTTGGTGCCAGATATCACAGGACACCTTCAGGGGTCTTGTAGAGTCCATGCCTTGGCAGGTCGGCACTGTTTTGGCAGCACATGGAGGACCAACAGCATATTAGGAAAACAGCTGACCATATGATGTTTTGGCTCATCAGTGTATTTTATTAATTCATTTATTTTTATTAAAATCTTCTGACAAAACTCATAATGCGTACATTTAACTACACATTGACATATGCACAACTAGTCAGTAACTACATAAGCCTTAAGAACAACACAGGTTTTAAAAGTTAAGATGTATGTGTTTGATTCACTAAAAAAGAACTGACCCATAAGAGTCACTCAATAGATAATCAGACTACATTGATTGCGCAGTATGTTGTTCATTCACTAAAAAGAACCGACTCAATCATTGGGGAATCAGACTACACTGGCCATGCTGTACGTTTCACACTGTAGTAGATTAAGTAACAGTGCTCAAAATGACCAATTATCATCCGATTGATCCATCTGGCCAATATATCGGTATACACTCACCTAAAGGATTATTAGGAACACCATACTAATACTGTGTTTGACCCCCTTTCGCCTTCAGAACTGCCTTAATTCTACGTGGCATTGATTCAACAAGGTGCTGAAAGCATTCTTTAGAAATGTTGGCCCATATTGATAGGATAGCATCTTGCAGTTGATGGAGATTTGTGGGATGCACATCCAGGGCACGAAGCTCCCGTTCCACCACATCCCAAAGATGCTCTATTGGGTTGAGATCTGGTGACTGTGGGGGCCATTTTAGTACGGTGAACTCATTGTCATGTTCAAGAAACCAATTTGAAATGATTCGAGCTTTGTGACATGGTGCATTATCCTGCTGGAAGTAGCCATCAGAGGATGGGTACATGGTGGTCATAAAGGGATGGACATGGTCAGAAACAATGCTCAGGTAGGCCGTGGCATTTAAACGATGCCCAATTGGCACTAAGGGGCCTAAAGCGTGCCAAGAAAACATCCCCCACACCATTACACCACCACCACCAGCCTGCACAGTGGTAACAAGGCATGATGGATCCATGTTCTCATTCTGTTTACGCCAAATTCTGACTCTACCATCTGAATGTCTCAACAGAAATCGAGACTCATCAGACCAGGCAACATTTTTCCAGTCTTCAACTGTCCAATTTTGGTGAGCTTGTGCAAATTGTAGCCTCTTTTTCCTATTTGTAGTGGAGATGAGTGGTACCCAGTGGGGTCTTCTGCTGTTGTAGCCCATCCGCCTCAAGGTTGTGCGTGTTGTGGCTTCACAAATGCTTTGCTGCATACCTCGGTTGTAACGAGTGGTTATTTCAGTCAAAGTTGCTCTTCTATCAGCTTGAATCAGTCGGCCCATTCTCCTCTGACCTCTAGCATCAACAAGGCATTTTCGCCCACAGGACTGCCGCATACTGGATGTTTTTCCCTTTTCACACCATTCTTTGTAAACTCTAGAAATGGTTGTGCGTGAAAATCCCAGTAACTGAGCAGATTGTGAAATACTCAGACCGGCCCGTCTGGCACCAACAACCATGCCACGCTCAAAATTGCTTAAATCACCTTTCTTTCCCATTCTGACATTCAGTTTGGAGATTGTCTTGACCAGGACCACACCCCTAAATGCATTGAAGCAACTGCCATGTGATTGGTTGATTAGATAATTGCATTAATGAGAAATTGAACAGGTGTTCCTAATAATCCTTTAGGTGAGTGTATTATTCACTTGTCTTAATGCTCTCATATATACAAGCTGTTTTTAAAGAAGCATAATAGCCAGATAAAACGCACATATACCAAATGTACAATATTGCTTAGTTTTATATTGCCAACAGAATCATGTAAAAAAAAAAAAAAAGAATATATTGCCCAGCCCTATTTAAAGAATATTATTATTAGCAAGTATATTATTAGTGCACCTTCTTACCGGCTTCCTCTGCTGTCTGCTTGGCTTGCTGTGTTTTGGCATACAGCTTAAAGTATGAGAGAGTGACATAATTTATACAACAGAAATGTCTTTGTACGGTCATTCATATCTTACCAGCACATATTACAGAAAGCTAAACTTCTCTCTTTTTTTTAGCTGTTCTCTAAAAAACAGTAGTTTCCTATCGCGTCTATTTTTACTCTCTGTCCAAACGGATGAAGACTAATGGTTGACTTGACTCGCTACAAATGTTTTATAGCTTTTCAACAGCTCAAGAGTCTTGCCCTAAGGGTATCACAAATACTTCCGACATTACTCCCATGTTTGACGATGATTCACAGTACTGTACATGCTGCGGCAGTCATCTGTTCCCATGTGTGGCCTTGCTGGTTTGTTTTGCATGCTGCATTGCTGTAACTCATTTGCCTCCTCTGGAGATACGCTGCTCTGTGGAATTTAGGCCTGAATTTATCTTTGCTTTTCTCTCCATTTAGAAAAGAAAGTGTTCCAGGTAAATGCTAATAACGTCTTCTTACACACAAAACAGAATTAGATTGGAATTTTCAGAAGCCTTATGCTAACGGTACAGCACACATCTTGTTTTCTGTCGACCGCACACAAGTCTCTTAACTTAATGCAATGTGCCTGTGAATTATAAAAGCAGCTATAAAATGATCAAACAGATGCAAGAAAGGAAGACGAATGAGAATTCATATGCAAATATCACAATGAACGCAAGATAACATGACAACATTTATTGCATTTCGTCTGTGCACTCTGACACGCAAGTCATTTATGATTTAGGATAAAAGAGCCACACAGTGGCTTCCTCAATTGCAGCAACTTCCATTTTTATTACAGATATTTCCCAGGAAGTGACGAGTTTATTCTTTTGAACACTTTACTATTCATTCCCATTATAAAGCTTGGAAGAGCCAGGATATTTTTTAATGTAACTCTGTGTTTGTCTGAAAAAAAAAAGTCATATACACCTAGAATGGCTTGAGGGTGAGTAAATTATGGGACAATTTTCATTTTTGAGTGAACTAACCCTTTAACAGTGGAACTCATGGTGAAAACCTAAATTACCCATGATGCTGTACAGAAAATGACACCAATCAGAGAGTTGAAACAAGCAAAACGTGCCAAAACATCTTGTTAGCTCCGCCCACTCCCATGAAGTACTGCAAATTACGTAATTGAGTTGATCTCCCTACACTTAAAAATACTTAAATATTTGAATATATATGCATATTTTACAAATAAACTTTATATATATATATATATATATATATACAGTATATATATATATATATATATAAATAATCAAATGAGTAGTTTTATATTTCTCCATCGTTTTTAATTAGATTATGCTTCATGGGATTGTAGTTCTTTTCCTTACTAAAGCCGTTAAGTACACAGTCTTGTACCTTTGTCATTTTGTCTGTTAATTAAACTTTTTTGTTTCAAATCAAATATATTTATATTACAGATATTTTGCGCCAATTTCCCAGGAAGTGACGAGTTTATTCTCTAGAACACATGGGATGGAAACGCTGCTGTATTGGCAAATGTCTTATGTGATATTTAATATGAAGTTAAATTCACAACTTTAGATAGAAACATAGCTAGTGTCAGCTAAGTTTTGATTGTACAACACCGCTCTAGAATCATCTCAAATTGGCTGAAATGTGTGTGTTAAAATCCTTTAATGCAGGGGTAGTTCCAGCCAGGTTTAATCACCGTACTAAATGTAATGTTCTGGATACAATGTAGCAAACAATCAAAAGTAAAGTCACCTTTTATCTACAGAAAGTACTCTCGGTTTCTTTTTCCTGTTCTCTGTTCCATAGAGAAATTGATTTTTAAAGATAACTTATAAACCTTTAAAGACAACATTACTGTGAGCTGTGAGGTTGTTAATAAATGGTATTTGCTTCTGTTGAAGATGTCAGCCTGCATTATTTCAACATAGTTTTAAAATAATCATGTTTAAAGGGTGTATATGACTTTCTTCTTTCAGCCAAACACAATTGGAATTATATTAAAAATTATCCGGGCTCTTCCAAGCTTTATAATGGGAGTGAATAGTAACTGAGATTTTGAAGCCCAAAAAAGCACATCTATCATCATAAAAGTATATCCATACGGCTCATAACTGAGACTGGCTACAATGATCAATGCACAGGAGAGTTTGAAAGCACACAGAAGTGTTTGAAAGTGTTTTGAAAGCGGGAGCGAGAGCGTTTGAAAGCACAAGCAGGTGTCCATCAGCGGACCGGACCTGCTTTCAAACGCTCCCATGTGTATCTGTGTAAGCGCTTTGTGAAAAGCGTCATTGATGTATATTTACAACATGTTTTTGAAGCGCTGATCATTGTAGCCAATCACAGACATATTTGATGAGCGCGTGAGCACAATGGGCAATCAACAGCTCAACAGCGCTCAAAGCGTCACATTTTTTAAATTTCAGTACCGACTTGGTATCGCGTTCTGTACTTTTGACAACATTACTAAAGGGGGGTAATAAAGGCCTTCTGAAGCAAAGCAATGTGTTTTTATATGAAAAATATCCATATTTATAACTTTATAAACTATAATTTGGTCTCCTCTCCACCATAAGCTGGTGTGTGGTGGGCGTTCTGGCGCAATATGGCTGCGGTCGCATCATCCAGGTGGATGCTGCACATTGGTGGTGGTTGAGGAGATTCCCCCCTTCTATGTAAAGCGCTTTGAGTGCCTAGAAAAGCGCTATATAAATGTAACAAATTATTAATTATTATTATTATTATAATCACTGGCTTCCAGTAACGGCCGTACACAAGTTGAGTTTCGGTGGAAGACTTTTTTGAAATAACAATGGGAGAAATGAATAGAAAAAAAACTTCCGCAACCAACGCAGCTGAAAAAGTGGGCGGGCACTGTTGCACTCTTTTCTAGTCTATGGCTAGTCTATAACTATTTAAATGCATTTCGTGAAGTCAGCCGGGTAGTTCTATCCATGGACTGACATTCCATTACAAAATGGAGTCTGTATGTAAATCGGTTCAGGCTGAAGTACTCATAGAAATTTAATAGTTATCAGTTAAGGGTTTGGATCAATCTTTAACCAGAGGAATATCAATAAAGTGATGCCTTGCTAACACTGTAAAAAATGCATGAAGCCAGGAAAATAAAGAGGCTCCTAAATATGCACTACAGCAAAGAAAATGTAAATGAAAGCAAGATTCTTGCAGCGGTCATAAAGGATAGGAAAAAACACAGATGCACTGTCACAGTTCTACTTGCGTACCTTTTCTTGCTGCTTGGAACTGCTAGTGGTGGCGTTTCTGTTCATGTTCTGCTCTGCTTCCTCTTTATCCCGACACTTTTGATCATAGGTCTTCTTTGCCTTAAAAATACCCACTGATATTTAAAAACTGAGTGACCAATGCATCTTATGTCTAACTATATTCTATATAAGCTATAATATGGCAGTCAAAATTGTCTATGAATCTTTATTATACTGTGTACAGAAACATGCTGAACTGAACGCTTGTTTCTCATGATCTAGAGATTAAGGTAGAAAAATATAAAAAATATAAAAACACAAACACAGACAATGATTAATCATGCCTACGTATTAATCTCCTTTTAATAATTTAATCATATTTATTTAAATGAATGAGTTGAAGCAGATAGTGAAGAAAAAGCAACCAAGTCTATTACTTCCATTTGTGTAATTTCACTATTTTGATGACTTTACTGTTATTCTAAATGTGAATATGTAAAAAAGCACAATTATCTTATATAGATAGGTACACAAATAACTTTGTTTATTTCTACAAAAGGGTCATGTGCAAGATCAGATGTGGTACTAGAACCTTCGTTACATTCTCAACTAAGAAATACGGATGCATCATGGGAAACCTTGATGCAAATCAAAGAAAAAGAAATAGTTTATTCACCAACCTGAATTCATCAAGTTCAAAACGGTCTAAATAAGAAGTTGTCATTTTAATGAACAATGCCATTCAGCACAGATCACTTCCCATTTTGTATGGCTAAAATCAGGTGCACTTATTCACTTCCCTCCTGCCACTGCTTCAGAACATACACTTCCCATAAAGGACATAAGGGACCACATAAAAGTGGTGCTAAACCGCCTATTAGCAACAGCCCTGATGGATAGCAGTATACAGACAGTACATAGTTCCTGAGTGTGCTTTGCTCTCTGATGTATGCTGCTTACCTCAGCTGTTTTCTTATACTGAGCAGCCTTCTGCTTATGAAGAGCGTCCATCTGCTGTTCTACCTGAAAAAAAAACAGCTTTTTAATTTAATTTCTTCAATTTAACATTAATATAATTTTGTACTGTAGAAAATGAAGTGTCATTTTTTTCCTTGTTAAAATACTTTCTGCTATATTATAAGCAAGTGATTTGTAGGCTGGTTCACCTAGCCTAGAAATCTAGACGCACCCTAGTGGCAGCAAATGTAATTTGCAGCCAGGGTCGTCTATCAACTCTCCGTTGGCTTGCGATTTTGAAAAACCAAACTCTAGTCAGGCCAATCACATCGTGTATAGAGTCGGTTGCGACGGTTCCGCGTGAATGTCCAAGCACGCCCACAATTCTCATATTCTTTTCGCAAAAACGGCAACAGTCGTTGGGCTCCATTACCATAACATTTGTTGGCTTACAGGAATCTCTCCATCAAACTTTTCCACAACACACCATACGCGGAACACTCCCCCATGGACTCATTCTGACTACGTCACCTTCTTCGTTGCTCTGGTTGGTTGTAGCACTATCCTATTGCGTGCAGAGGGAATTGAAAGACAACCGTTTATCCCGCCCCTCGGATTGAGCCCTGCCAATGGTGTGTTCCCAGACCCAACATCTTGATGTGGGTCTGGCTTGTCAGGCTATGGTTCACCAGAAAAGTGTAAACATTCTTTCACTCTATCAAAACATTGTGCTGTTTGTTTAGAGCATTCAGACCAGCCAGCATAGCAATGCAGGCTCAGCCAATCCTGAGTTTGGGGAGGGGCTATCTGTTTGTTTGACCAGTGGCAGAGGGGAGGAGTTTTTTTTTTCTTTTGCAAAAACTTCCAAATATATAGACCTTATGTTGCCCCGCCCCTTTTCAGCACTGCTCGGCTTGTTGTGTTCTGTCTTCTGGTTTGTATTTCCACAGCATGAAGGTAAGATCTTACGGATTTATGAATGAACCGCTCATTTTAAAATCTTCGCGGTCTACTGATATTTGTTATGACATCCGCTTCAAACATTACAATGCTCATGATAACTTTCATTAACTCTACAAGTGAATCCACGTCACTAGCTAATTATTCTTCGACAGTGATGCCATAGAAATATACAGAGCTACCGCAAAAATGTAAGTTCAAAGACAAAATTCTTTGCAGGGGTGCAGGATAACGGATACATTTAAGATAAATGTTTGTAGGCCAAGACCAGGAACTGAATTTCCATTTTAGCACTTCCGGTTCCATCGTACTGAAGTCAATGGGTTTTTGGTTAAATGCCTGAAATAAGGTCTGTGGTGAACACAAGCTCAAGATATTTTCATGTTTAATCTATGACATTAAATACACTATACTGCCAAAAGTATTGGGACACCCCTCCAAATCATTGAATTCAGGTGTTCCAATCACTGCCATGGCCACAGGTGTATAAAATCAAGCACCTAGGCATGCAGACTGCTTCTACAAACATTTGTGAAAGAATGGGTCGCTCTCAGGAGCTCAGTGAATTCAAGCGTGGTACAGTGACTGGTTGCCACCTGTGCAATAAGTCCATTCATGAAATTTCCTCACTACTAAATATTCCACGGTCAACTGTTAGTGGTATTATAACAAAGTGGAAGCAATTGGGAACAACAGCAACTCAGCTATGAAGTGGTAGGCCACTTAAAATCACAGAGCGGGGTCAGCGCATGCTGAGGCGCACAATGCGCAGAAGTTGCCAACTTTCTGCAGAGTCAATAGCTACAGACCTCCAAACTTCGTGTGGCCTTCAGATTAGCTCAAGAACAGTGTGTAGAGAGCTTCATGGAATGGGTTTCCATGGCCGAGCAGCTGCATCCAAGCCTCACATCACCAAGTGCAATGCAAAGCGTCGGATGCAGTGGTGTAAAGCATGCCGCCACTGGACTCTAGAGCAGTGGAGACGTGTTCTTTGGAGTGACGAATCACGCTTCTCTGTCTGGCAATCTGATGGACGAGTCTGGATTTGGTGGTTGCTAGGAGAACGGTATTTGCCTGACTGCACTGTGCCAAGTGTAAAGTTTGGTGGAGGGGGGATTACGGTGTGAGGTTGTTTTTCTGGGGTTGGGCTTGGCCCCTTAGTTCCAGTGAAAGGAACTCTTAATGCTTAAGCATACCAAGACATTTTGGACAATTTCATGCTCCCAACTTTGTGGGAACAGTTTGGGGATGGCCCCTTCCTGTTCCAACATGACTGTGCACCAGTACACAAAGCAAGGTCCATAAAGACATGGATGAGCGAGTTTGGTGTGGAGGAACTTGACTGGCCTGCGCAGAGTTCTGACCTCAACCCGACAGAACACCTTTGGGATGAATTAGAGCAGAGACTGCGAGACAGGCCTTCTCGTCCAACATCAGTGCCTGACCTCACAAATGCGCTTCTAGAACAATGGTCAAAAATTCCTATAAACACACTCCTAAACCTTGTGGAAAGCCTTCCCAGAAGAGTTGAAGCTGTTATAGCTGCAAAGGGTGGGCCAACTCCATATTCAACCCTACGGATTAAGATTGGGGTGTCATTTAAATTCAAATGCATGTAAAGGCAGGCATCCCAAAACTTTTGGCAATATAGTGTACATCAGTAACACCACCTTCTGATTTTTTTAAAGCTTTTACTTGTCTTGAAAAAAGGAGGTTGTTGACAAGTGGCTAAATGGTACTACAGAGGTTATCAGGACATTAAAAATCATTAGGTTAAACAGGTAAATTTAAATTTTTTGACTTCTGTCGATTGTATTTACTCCTCAAAATTCATAAATTCATTGTGTTCATTTGTGAAGATTATCCACAATAAACAAAGTATGTAAGAATCAAAAGCTTTTGTTGGTCAGAGATCTTATTTTCATGCAATAATCCAAAAGCCAATGAAAAAATATTATTGGATTTTTGTTGAGGGAATCAGGGCGATGCTAACTTTGTAGGTTTGGCCTACAAAAATATGTTATCACTGCAGCACTCTATTGCTAATATTTCATTTTAGTACAGTAGCAGACTTTTTGTTGGAAGCGACATATATTCTTCCCTGTCTGCAGCTTTTGTTGTCACAGCTCAGGATAGTTGAAATAGTGAAGTGTTCATGAAGAAGTGCGTGTTCATGTTGTGCCATCAGCCAGTTCATTTCCTTGCAACTCCAGAGCAACTGGTCACATTTACCCCTGGGTAAAAAAACCAACAGTGGCAAGAACTAGACACTTGTTTCCAAGAGGTCCTGACCCAGCTGAGCAACTACCATAGAGATGAATGGGAACCCTAATGATAAGTTTCTCCAGATATGACAAGTCTTTCTGTTTAGTGACACTGGTAATGCAAAAATGGCACACTTCACTTTACAAATTACAAAGTATAATATGCAGTTTGTACATCTTACCTTCTTCCGGGTCTCTTTCTGTTTCTCTCTGAAGTCTTCTAATTTTTTTGCTTCCTCCCTCATGGTTTGGGCCAAATGCAGATGAGACAAACTCACATTTTCCGTTTCTAAACATGCATTTTAAACAAAGGTGGGTAACAGAACAATAAACTGCAATCAATAAATTTTCAGACAGTATTTACTTACGTAATTTGAAAACATCAAGTGATCGTTTCAGGGTGCTAAAAACAGACAAAACACTGATGAGTAACCAACGTCCTTTTTGTGCAATAAAACTATTGTAAAATTGCTGACATCAGTCACTGAAGAACAGTTACACTTTTTTTTATCACCCCATAGTAAGAGGAAAGGCACTAACCGCAAACCAACTACAAACATGTGACCAACACAGAGACTGTTTAGGTTTGAAATGATCTAATACAACACATCAACACGGCTCTGTTCAAATGTTACCTTTTT
Organism: Coreius guichenoti; assembly: GCA_039654105.1. Lineage (NCBI taxonomy): Eukaryota > Metazoa > Chordata > Actinopteri > Cypriniformes > Gobionidae > Coreius > Coreius guichenoti. Next base: position 14,094,666 of record CM077190.1, on the reverse strand, counting down.
TAAGGGCATCAGTATCTAACCAGAATAACAAATTACTTATAAAGTTAATTTAAGGCAAGACACCCCAGGTGAATAGAGTAAAAAAAAAAAAAAATAGATATCACCATACTTCCCCATTTGATTGATTACATTAAGAATTTCAAACATTTTTTGTATTACAAGTTTTCTGAAATGTTATGTTTAAATATGCACATGAACAAAAATCTGTACATTGAATGAAGTCAGGTTCAAAATTCTTCCTTTTTTTTGACATATTAGTGAAGGGGGCGGATTCTGAAATCCACTGCCGCTTCAATATATATATATATATATATATACACTCACCTAAAGGATTATTAGGAACACCTGTTCAATTTCTCATTAATGCAATTATCTAATCAACCAATCACATGGCAGTTGCTTCAATGCATTTAGGGGTGTGGTCCTGGTCAAGACAATCTCCTGAACTCCAAACTGAATGTCAGAATGGTGATTTAAGCAATTTTGAGCGTGGCATGGTTGTTGGTGCCAGACGGGCCGGTCTGAGTATTTCACAATCTGCTCAGTTACTGGGATTTTCACGCACAACCATTTCTAGAGTTTACAAAGAATGGTGTGAAAAGGGAAAAACATCCAGTATGCGGCAGTCCTGTGGGCGAAAATGCCTTGTTGATGCTAGAGGTCAGAGGAGAATGGGCCGACTGATTCAAGCTGATAGAAGAGCAACTTTGACTGAAATAACCACTCGTTACAACCGAGGTATGCAGCAAAGCATTTGTGAAGCCACAACACGCACAACCTTGAGGCGGATGGGCTACAACAGCAGAAGACCCCACCGGGTACCACTCATCTCCACTACAAATAGGAAAAAGAGGCTACAATTTGCACGAGCTCACCAAAATTGGACAGTTAAAGACTGGAAAAATGTTGCCTGGTCTGATGAGTCTCGATTTCTGTTGAGACATTCATATGGTAGAGTCAGAATTTGGCGTAAACAGAATGAGAACATGGATCCATCATGCCTTGTTACCACTGTGCAGGCTGGTGGTGGTGGTGTAATGGTGTGGGGGATGTTTTCTTGGCACACTTTAGGCCCCTTAGTGCCAATTGGGCATCGTTTAAATGCCACGGCCTACCTGAGCATTGTTTCTGACCATGTCCATCCCTTTATGACCACCATGTACCCATCCTCTGATGGCTACTTCCAGCAGGATAATGCACCATGTCACAAAGCTCGAATCATTTCAAATTGGTTTCTTGAACATGACAATGAGTTCACTGTACTAAAATGGCCCCCACAGTCACCAGATCTCAACCCAATAGAGCATATTTGGGATGTGGTGGAACGGGAGCTTCGTGCCCTGGATGTGCATCCCACAAATCTCCATCAACTGCAAGATGCTATCCTATCAATATGGGCCAGCATTTCTAAAGAATGCTTTCAGCACCTTGTTGAATCAATGCCACGTAGAATTAAGGCAGTTCTGAAGGCGAAAGGGGGTCAAACACAGTATTAGTATGGTGTTCCTAATAATCCTTTAGGTGAGTGTATATCCTAATTAAATTTATAATCAAATCATTAATCAATATTTATCCTCCTATATTATTATAATGATTTTTAATTACTCTTTCCAGTTATATTACTTAATCAAGAGAACCACTGTTTCTTCATATATGTTTTCTAAAGTTTGTATTTGGTCTCTGAGGAGTGACTGAGGATCTGGCCCATGCCAGGAGTGCAGTAACAGTGCTTACTCACTTAGCCCGGTTTTCAGAGATGAAATATGGATTTGTCTTTCATTTTATATTATATTTTATTCATTTTATATTTTCTTTTACTGAAACACTAAAGAATTATGGTGAATACTGTCTGTACCTCTTACTGAGAGAAGGCACATGTTATCAGTTTGGGAAACTTTCTGGTCAGAACTGGAGCTCAACCAACTCCAACCTTGGAGAAACTGTGTATCTGTGTATGTGCGCATGTGCGCAGTATTCTGTGTTACAGATCAGTAATGGAGGTGGATTACGGGCATCCTAAGAGATGGGTGGACTTCTTGTTCTGGACAAGCTGGCGCCTGCTCCAGACCTGGAAGGTCACTACGTGCCTAATTCGGGGTGAAAGCGTCAACAAGTGATCTATGGACACGTGCATCTGATTAACTGACAATGTGTGGAAATTTACCATGACTGTCTATTTTCTCTTAGCCAATCAGAATCATTCAACCTGAAGTAATGACGTAGCTAGACCTTGAAAAGAGTATAACTGTTGAGATATTGTATGTACGAAAGACTGGTAGAGGGAGCGCGGGCTACGAACTCCTTGTGAGACTTGTAGCTGGCTTCTGCTGATGAAACTGCAAACTATTCTTCAGTAATTTTTCTTTAATTAATTTCACTCCTGACTCTTGGTCTTCATTCTTCATAACTGGTCTTGGGTCATAAACTGTTATTCCCCTAACATTAGAATCAAAGGTTTTTACAGAGGGTATTTTGGATATCTCTATCACTCCATAAATCAGAAAATACTGTCAACAGCCAGAAAAAAAGTTAATTTTCACAATTTTTTTAGGAATAAAATGTATAAAATCAGACAAATTATATATATATATATATATATATAAACAAACCCCTCTGTAAAAACCTTCAGAATATAGATAGGAAAAAAAACTGTAAAGTTTGGTGTATGTAATTGGTACTGAAGTTAGAGATTTCTGGCTCAGTACAGGAGAAAAAACTCATTTAGAGAAAACGGCCTTTAAAGATATGTATTGTAATTGATATCTACAGACGCAAATAGATGTATAAAAGTATAATTTTGGATGTTTCCTTTGCACTAATCTGATAAAACACTTTATGAAAAGCCAAAAAGCACAAAATCTCAAAACAGATGCATAAAAAAACTGTTTTGCCTGTAGTGTCTCGCCTTAAGATATTTCTGGCTAAACAAATAAAATAATTTAACAGCTAAAACAAGAAAAGAGTAAGTGGTGCATTCATAAGTGGTTGTGGGCAGTTGCTAGGGTCTTGCTATATGATTGCTACGGTGCTTTAATGTGGTTGCTTGATTACTGTTTACTAGCTCAGCCCAAAAGTGCCCACCTCCAAGTCTCTAATATGGCTCAGGTTCCTCCTTTTATAGTCTGAATGGTTAGAATATTAATAGCACACTTCTCATCAAGACACCTCATGATTTGATGTCTGCAATTTGTAAAAATATAACCAAAATATTACCTGTAATTAGACATTGGTACTTACTTCATTTCACTGTGTCCACACACTTTCTTAGACAAACCCAGCAGTTCCTTGGCGTATTTCTCTTCTATTGCAGCTCTGAAAAGTATGTTTTTATATTTTAAATAAATGTTTTGTATGCAAAAAGAAATACTGATATTACTGAGTTTTAATCAGTCAATTTGTTTGCCTGAAATGTATTTGTTAATATAATCAAACTTCTACTAATTGTATGAAACATGAATATTGAGTATTAAGAAGGATTTTATGTTTTATACTTCCTATATTTGATATATTCTCCATCCTTGTTTAACATGCAGATAACTAGTAGCAAATCATTCATAGTTTTTTGTGAGATTTGCATAACTCTGTGGCACTAGCGAAACATTAATCAGTCTGAATAGGCAAATGAGATGGTAAGAAATTGGATTACAAATAAACTGTATTCTGCGCATTTACATTTGTTTTGGGGGCATAATTTTAAAATCAAATTTTGACATCATGTTGACATTGAACTCCAGTAACTTAAAGGGATAGTTCACCCCAAAATGAAAATTCTGACAATATGTACTCACCTTATGTCGTTTCAAACCTGTATGAGTTTCTGTCTTCTTCTGAAAACAAAAAAAAAGATATTTTGAAGAATGTCGGTAACCAGACAGTTGACGGAACCCATTGACTTCCATTGTATGGCAAACAAAAAAAAAGTCAATGGGAAACTGTTCGACGATTACCAAGACAAAATATCTTCTTTTGTGTTCAACAGAAGAAAGAAACTCATACAGGTTTGGAACAACATGAGGGTGAGTAAATAATGACAGAATTTTCATTTTTGGGTGAACTATCCCTTTAACAGAGCATGGGAACACTTATAACTGTAAATCATTTTCACATGAACAACAGGAAATCTTGCAACAATGCTCGTCATGAGGCAGTAAAATTCCGTGACATTCATGTAAATGCACTAAGCAGGTCAATTTATACGTGTGAGACCCTCAAGAGTTTGAGGTGAAAGTGTCAGATCAGCTCGTAGCTGACTTCTCACCTGGCTTTCATAAAGTCCTCGATTTCTTTGCACGTCCTTTTGCCGTCATTCATGTGCTGGATGATGCTGTCATATCCAACTGTGCTAGTGATATCAGTGTTCTTCACCCACAATTAAAGAATAATATTGAAAGAAATACACAAAACACATTCAAGTAAATCTGCCAGGAATCCACACAGTGCCACATATATCACTAATTCCTCACTGTAGCCTTCAGAAACATGGTGGTTTGGGCTGTTGACTATCATTAACCATGAGAGCCCATCACAGTCTCTGTAATTTATAAGTCTGAAGGGCAGACATAGCATCATACCCAAAGCGACAGTCAACATGAGATATGGCCCAAAATAAAAGCTAAGACAACAAAACTAAATTGCACTTTAGTGCCTGCTTTGCCAAATAAGGTCTCAAAGTTCCCAGGCTGGGATGACCAATAGTTTAAACATGCAGGCATAATTCAGTTTTATTTGCAATGTATTATTTTAGAAGGAAATATCTATTTGGGTTGTTTAACGGACTCCTAGGTCACTCAGTATGAGCTGACCATACTTCCCTTATGGGAATTGACGCTGTTTCGATATGTGACAGACGAGGTTAAAATCGTTTAAAAACGTTTACGTTACCACATCAGAGTAAACTGATTATCATTTAGTATGACAGAAATAAACAGTCTCTTTACTATACGTTTACTATACATTGACTCCATACCCCCCAAAATACAAAAACCTTACCCAAAAACTATCCTTGAAATGTAGTTCTCTCATTGCGTCGGCTGCTGTTTGCTCACACAGAAAGTGACTCTGAAGTTCCGTATCAGGCTGTAATAACGCAGTGACTGATTTCACACCGCAGAGATGGTCTGGTGCACATCAAGAGTATAAAACACTCGCCTCAGGGTCCTAAACGAGCATCTTTCACGTCTGTCCAGAGAGCGAAAGTTGCGGTGGAACAGCAAACGGACTCAGTCACAACCTTTCGTGGACTTTTTCCACCACCTAGTGGCCGAACTGTGAATTTGCAGTTCATATCGCTCACTGCGCTCAAGTACTTTCGGTGACTGACAGAAATGTGCTACAACTGAAAACAGCATTTGCCTTAAAAACACCTATAGTTTATGGCTGGATGTGTTAAATACTTCAGATGTTGACTTGCGATGATATATAACAGGTTTCTTGTATATTTTCAGTGCAGATAATGTTTGCATGGTGGACCTGCTCATTTTGCGAGTCTGTTGAGCGGTATTTACTTACTACGACGACTATTACTTACTACGATACTTACTATAAATGCAAATATAATTTATAATTAATTACATAATAGTATACTCATATGAGACATGTTAACACTACATTAACTAAAGTTCTTTTAGAATGTTATGGTATTTATTTAGAGCGAAATGACCAGCAGATGGCTGCAATGATCCACACATCCTGCTCAAAAGGCCTAGACGTAGGCCTGTTTAAATAAAGTTATACTGAAACAATCTAATCTAATATTATAGTTATATAAAAATAATCTAACGGACATAGATGTCCCAAACGACACAACAACCTATATAATACGACAGTAAACAATAACATCTATTTACTTAAAGGGATAGTTCACCCAAAAATGAAAATTTTGTTATCATTTACTCACCCTCAAGTTCCAAACCTGTATGAATTTATTTCTGTTGAACACAAAAGATATTTTGAAGAATGTCTGTAACCAAACAGTTGATGGGCCCCATTGACTTATTTTTTTTGAATACTATGGAAGCCAATTGAGCTTTGGCCCTGTTTGGTTACCCATATTCTTTTATATATATATATATATTTATATTCAAACGCATTTATTTTAAAACACAATTTACCATCAATTTATAACAGCCAATCCATTTATAACATTTAACAGTACCCATAATTCAACACACTACAGGTCAAAAGTTTAAGGTCAGTAAGATGTTTTAATGTTTTTTGAAAGAAATCTCTTATGCTCACCAAGACTGCATTTATTTAATTAAAAATACAGTAAAAACTGTAATATTACAATAAAAAAAAAACATTTTAAAATGTAATTTATTCCAGTGATGCCCAAGCTGAATTTTCAGCATCATTAGTCTTCAGTGTCACATGAGTAATATGCTGATTTGCTGCTCAAGAAACATTTCTGACTATCACCACTGTTGAAAATATTTTTTTCAATATCCTTTGATGAATAGAAAGGTCAAAAGAACAATTTTTGAAATACAAATCTTTTGTAACATTATGTTTTACTTTTGTTCTATTTAATCCATCCTTGCAGAATAGAGGTATTAATTTCTTTTAAAAACTTTTTTGAATGGTAGTTTTTCTGTACCTTTATTATTTGTGAGAAATTTGTAACTCAAACCAAAACAAAATCCTTGTTGTGTGAATTTCTCTCATCTTTATTGAAAATGAAGGGCACAAATTCACACCCTATCTCTCTAGCAAAACCCTTTGAAAACCCTAAACCATGAAATGTAAAGAAAAATACAATGAACAACTACTTCAATAAAACCTAATCTAAAATATACATACAAAGTGTCCTGGTCATCACATTTGCTTTGTGAAGCATGTCGCTCTGCAAAGGCAAAACCATAGTAATTACACATTAAGGCCCGGTTTCACAGACAGGGTTTAGATTAAGCCAGGATTAGGTCTTAGTTCAATTAGGGAACTTAAGTAGCTTTTATAAATGTGCCTTAGAAAAAAACTTTACTGATGTGCATCTTGAGACAAAACAATGGCACTGACATATTTTAAGATATGCCAGTGCAAGTTGCTTTCAGCTAAAACAGCTCAAATATGCATTTTAGTCTGGGACTAGCTTAAGCCTTGTCTGTGAAACCAAGGGTAAGTGTTACTTCAAATTCATGACTAAAATCAGGTCTCTAAGACTATGACCTGTCCCTTGACTGATTCAGAGAAGGTATAGATACTGTGTTTGGACTTTGGAGGGCAGCAGAAGCAGAACTGTAGAGTGAGAATCTGTTTAAAAAAAGCATCCAGGTTGCCAGTGAACTGCAGGCAGGTCTTATATTTTCTTCACGGCGTCGTCAATCTCATTTATCTGCTCTTTCAGTTGGTTCCACTGCTCTGGGTTCAGTGAAATACCTGTAATAAGCACATCAAACAGAACTCTGGGAAATAAACAACTCGGCTCACTTATACACAAAATGCATCTGAATACATATTGTTTTGTTTTTTGAGCATTAGAAGCTGGCAAGTTTGATTCATTCCAAATTAACTATTTGTTTGCCTTATCACTCGACTTTAATTAGATATACTTATTTACTAAAGCATTCTATGTATGAAAATGTTGTTTATTACAATGTATTGTTATATTGGTGAATATGAAAAGGATTAAAAATGATTCCTCCCAGATGCAATGCATTGCGATAAAAGGTATCTTTTCCATGATAATTAAGAGATTTTTGTTCTAACTAGGCACGGCAGCGATAAGCGACGAGTAACAAAGGGTTTTCTGTTTTAGAAATGGTTTCTATTTCACACTAACAGATGTCAATATCTTTTATTTTGACAGACAATACCTGGTTGCACACGATACATCTTAAGTATGTAAAATATTAACACAGCGAACCAAACAAACACCTAGGTATAAAACTAGACGCATTCAGAAGCCAAGACCATAATCAGAATGAGCGATTGATTCCCTAAAAAAAGACTGAACATCTGTTTGGCCTGTTGGTGAAATTTGGTGAACACCACAAAATTTAATCTGACTGCACTTTATTTTTCCAGTTTCACTTTTAGTTAAAATAAGTTTGAAATCAAAAACCCTTTCACTGTGTGTAATCTATTGTGCATTGAAAATGACCCCATAGCACCATCTAGCATCCAAGTTGTAAGCGTTCACATTTCTGTAAGCATCTTCCTAAGGTTGTGTGATTTGGGGAAAAAAAAAAAAAAAATCTAATTGCGATTTTTCTGGTTAAAATTGCAATTGCCTGATTCTCATCCCATTGAGCCTAATTTCATCCCATGGAGCCTAATTTCACCTTAAAATTAACTGCTAATCCTAGAGCTTCACATACTTTGCCACTCACAGATGTAATATTCAATCATTTTCCTGAATAAATAAGTGACCAAGTATAATATTTTGTCTTATTTGTTTGATTGGGTTCTCTTTAAGGACTTGAAAATCTGATGATGTTTTAGGTCATATTTATGCAGAAATATAGAAAATTCTAAAAGGCTCACAAACTTCAAAAGCACCACTGTATGTATGTGTGTATGTATATATGTGTGTGCGAGATTATATATATATATATATATATATATATATATATATATATATATATATATATATATATATATATATATATATATAGAGATAGATAGATAGATAGATAGATAGATATTATACACACACACACACACACATATACATTTTGTCCTCAAAGTTGATGTGTTAGAAGCAGGACAAATGGGCAAGCATAAGGATTTAAGTGAGTTTGACAATGGCTAAATTGTGATGGCTAGACTGGGTCAAAGCATCTCCAAAACTGCAGCTCTTGTGGAGTGTTCCCGGTCTGCAGTGGTCAGTATCTATCAAAAGTGGTCCAAGGAAGGAACAGTGGTGAACCGGCGACAGGGTCATGGGCGGCCAAGGCTCAACGATGCATGTGGGGAGCGAAGGCTGGCCCGTGTGGTCCGATCAAACAGACGAGCTACTGTAGCTCAAATTGCTCAAGAAGTTGATGCTGGTTCTGATAGAAAGGTGTCAGAATACACAGTACATCGCAGTTTGTTGCGTATGGGGCTGCATAGCCGCGGACCAGTCAGGGTGCCCATGCTGACCCCTGTCCACCGCCGAAAGCGCCAACAGTGGGCACGTGAGCATCAGAACTGGACCACGGAGCAATGGAAGAAGGTGGCCTGGTCTGATGAATCACGTTTTCTTTTACATCAACGTGGATGGCCGGGTGCGTGTGCGTCACTTACCTGGGGAACACATGGCACCAGGATGCACTATGGGAAGAAGGCAAGCTGGCGGAGGCAGTATGATGCTTTGGGCAATGTTCTGCTGGGAAACCTTGGGTCCTGCCATCCATGTGGATATTACTTTGACACGTACCACCTATCTAAGCATTGTTGCAGACCATGTACACCCTTTAATGGAAACGGTATTTCCTGGTGACTGTGGCCTCTTTCAGCAGGATAATGCGCCCTGCCACAAAGCAAAAATGGTTCAGAAATGGTTTGAGGTGCACAACGAGTTTGAGGTGTTGGACCTCCAAATTCCCCAGATCTCAATCCAATTGAGCATCTGTGTTCATTTTTAGTCCATCTCTGCAAAACGGACTTCAGGATAGGAGATGGACTAAAAAATGAACTCCCAAAAGTCACTGCCAGATTCTGGAAGATTAATTCTTCAAACAGTGGTACAAGAGGATGTGATGCTGACTCTTGAAGGACCACTCAACCTATCTGTCTTTGAAGCCTATAAAAAAAAGTCTTCATGTATTTTACAACACTTCAGCTTGTGATTCTTATTAAGTGGGGGTCATTTTTTTAGGATTCTTTACCTAACTTAAGTCTCTGAGATCCTGACACCTTGCACTTCTGGAGACTCCAGGTAGGTTGCAGTTCTGGAAAATGGTGGCACTAGAGACTAAAGGGTTCCTGATGGTTTCACACTTAATTCTTCACCTTAATTCTTAATTCTTTTGCAGTTAACACGTGTCTTTTCTTCGCCACCTGTTTTTGCCTGACCCTGCTGACCCAATGAACATTTCACTGTCCAATGGTCATGCCTTAACTGCAATTTCTAGTATTGCATTAGTATTGCATCCTTCTCATGGGCATTTAATATTAAAGAGTTAAATCTCCTTTTTGGCTCATTTTATCTGTAAAAGAAAACGTGCCTAATAATTATGCAAACCTGAATATAAGGTGTTTTTCATTTCCAGCCTTCATGAACAATTATATATCACTTATAATTGATTAAATTAATAGTAGTTAAGATTAATGTGGTTTGGAATTGGTAAAATGTGCCTGGAAAAAAAATATGATCAGAAAATCAACGTGCCTAATAATTCTGCACGAACTGTACATACATACATACAGATATATATATATATCACAATGTAAATATTGTTTGTTTATTTAGCTCCTCTTAGCAGTGTATTTTTAAAGTCGCTATGAAACAGAAGTTGTGATAGTCTTTTCTTCCCTATTATGATATACATCCAAGTGAAACAGCTTCTGGAATGAGAATAAAATGTAGGGCGGGACTTGATTGGATATTAGGAATTTGGTTGTTGCTAACTAAATGGAGGCAGATTGCAGTCAGTTGTGGAGGATATTTTGTCCACCCCTTCGCTGAGACATACATCATGAAGAGAACAGATGTCGCTTCAATGGGGTGGAGGATTACGAGGGCACGTGAATTAAAAAAAAAAAATGTGCATGGAAAAATCATTCATAATAAACACTGCAACATTCTGTATAAAAAAATAAATAAAATAAATTTAAAAAAAGAATCGCCCATTTTGATTTAATGGTGACTTTAAAATCCAAGCCCCAGTAAAGCAGCCCTGTCTCACTGATTAAAAACACATTGCTGAATCTCTACCAATTAGCATTTCTACTGTCACATTTGAATCCATGAAGAATAGACACCTACCTTTCCTGCCAGGTTTCATTTCACCTTCCTGGTCCATCCAGTATTCCCGGATATCAATAAGCACTTTTCCCTTGAAATCCCGAACACTCACATACCTCATCTTTCCTATCTTTAAAAAAACAAAACAATATAACATACAATATATAAAGTGTGGTAATGCTGTATCGAGTAAAGCTAAACATTTTTGTCATCATATCTCTGTTAGATCATTCACCTGGAACATATTATCATTTTTACTGCTGCTGCTTTTGGAGGCAGATGACACTTTTGAAGTTTCTCCACTTTTTTGTTTCTTTGATGGCTTCTCTGGTGTTGCCTGCTTCTTTCTTTTGGCCTGAAATATAGAATTTTACATTGTATTGAAGCCAAAAACAGGAACTTTGGATTTCACATGATGATGGTACTTCTAATCATGGCCCTACTCATCGAGGGACATGAGGTCTGGATGCAGTGTGAGAATTTCAGCATGATGCTTCTGTTTTAACATAATTTGTTATGTTAAAACAATATAATTTCAACATTTCACATCCTGATAGCAATCAATAACAGAATTGGTCTAAATATTAAGAAAATGTAGATATGTCTTCTGTGGAAGACACAGGACCAAAAAAATGTTCATCCAATCAACCAAACCCAAATGCTACTTTTCATTACATTTTTTTCACAGATAAAAACAAAAGACTGACATGGTATTAAAGCTATGTTATCCAATCATTTCCATCCAGAATAGAAATGCTCATATGTAGATCAGGGGGATCAAAATGATCCCAGGGGCGCCGAACAAGCTCGTTTTTTGGATCTCGGTACTTCTAAAACCCTGTGTACGGTCATGCTTCTAATGTTCTGACAACATGAAACTGGTGGCTATTCTCAAGAAATATCCAAATTTTCAGAAACAAATACTTTTGAATAATATGCATTTCTTTCAGTTAGTTAAAAGTGTAATGTGGGGTTATTTGTCTCCATACCTTCGTGTCAACTTCACTGTCAGAGTCACTGTCTGAGGAAGAAGACAACACTTCCTTTGACTTAGGCATTCTGAAAAGGACAATATAATTTAAATGAAAAACCAAACCAAACCACACCATGATTGTGAAAAGCATATATTGCACTAATACATTCAGGGCTATGTTGCTTGAAACTCATTTTGGAATAAAAATATTCATAATCTACGTGCAGGTAAGTAACAACTTCATTATGGTTGCATCCTCGTGTTTTGCAATGATGCTCTAAGTCTTTTAAAAAAACATACATTTATTTTCCAAAGAAGCAATGCTTGCATTTACGCTTGTTGTGTTTTGCAGGTATTAAATGAGTGGAAGAGAAAATGATGCAAGGGCGCCAGTCGTTCACAACTATTATAAGAACAAACAAGGCCGAACATATGAACGCGCAGCAAAATGGCTATTTGCCAACAGTTTTCTTTCAATGAAAGAATCTGTTATTGCAACATGTCGGCTGATATTGTAGTCGTGCCGGAATATTGTACTAAGTTGCATATATCAAAAGACTTACGTGATGTTGTAAGGTAAATGTAGGGTAAACTGAGTTGAGAAGCAGGCTCAATTCGATGCGCGCGATTGTCCGTTTCTGCGAAACCTGTGCTGTTGAGCGCGCGCTTGCAGGCTGTACCAGGAAGCGCCCTTGAAGAACTGGATTATGGGAAGTGTAGTTTTGCCTATCCATTACCAGAGCTAAGTTAAATGAACAGTTTAACCACAAATTAAACTTTCGTTATCATTCTTATCACAATCATCAGCATTATTATTTTGCCATTTTGACTAGACTTCTCTTAAAGGGCTCTTCAGCAACATTATTTATTTGAACTAGGCATTAAACAAAGTGTGGTATTATTATCACAGTCCTTAACCTTGCCTCAAAGGAATGAACCCTTAGCGTCATAAAGGTTAGTGTGCAAATGACACCAACTGTTACTTACTTAAACAACTGTTGCTACGTATCAAAGTAATAAGCTACAAACTTATTTACAAAAGTAAAGACCAAAACAGCACACAACAATGTCATGTGATCATTTTGATATTTAGTCTTGTCTTATGTTTAAAAAGACAAGAACTGAAGTGCAACCTAAACAAAACTACAACATTTTTATACGCTGGACATCCATCACAATTTAGATAGGCTTCTGCATCTTGATCTGAGGACAAACACACAAGAGACATCAGACACTTCAACATACAGGTAGTAATGTATGTAATTCATCTGAAAGAATGAAGTAGAAGTGTGAAGACTAATTTAAGCTTGTGTCTGTTGTCTTCAGGAAGCGTCTCAGTAAAGAACAGAAAGCACAGAGCAGTTGAAGTGTGATTGTGTTTGTGTAAATATGTAAATGAACAGCCAAAATGAATAAAGTTTTCAGTTTTTAGTTGAAAACGGTATTGTGTAAACGGTCCCTTAGTCAACATTACATGTGAAGAGTTACTCCTGTATATTCTCTGCTTCATTAAAGTCTCTTGTAAATCGTTCATTCTACGTCACACGTCTTCTTCAGAATAAACTACGCAGAACCCGTGACCGTTTAAAAATTGGTGCTGGAATGACTGCACAAGGGTGATAATGTCATCTCTGTGATTCAGTCTGCAGATGGATCTATGCGAGGACATTTTCAAATCAATCTCAAAATAATCAAGGCTTTTTTGTTTAGTTATGGTCAGTCATTATGAAAGTTGTAATTAAACAAACTGTTTCTTTTTTTTTTGACTTATCACTGTTTTTAATTTCATAATTTAGCAAATGTTAAAAAGCAATTTTACTAACTCTGCATGTGACAAATAAGGGTTTTAACACCACAGGATGATGTTGTGAAGCAGTAATCTTTCATTGCTTTTGCTTTTGATAAGAAAAATATCCATATGTGACCCTGGACCACAAAACCAGTCATTAGGGTACATTTTTGGAAATTGAGATTTATACATCTGAATAAATAAGCTTTCCATTGATGTACTGTTTGTTATAATAGGACAATATTTGGTCGAGATACAACTATTTGAATATCTGGAATCTGAGGGTGCAAAAAAAAGTATTGAGAAAATCGCCTATAAATTTGTCCAAATCAAGTCCTTAGCAATGCATATTACTACTAATAATACATTTTTGATATATTTATGGTAGGAAATGTATAAAATATCTTCATGGAACAGGATCTTTACGTAATATCCTAATGATTTTTGGCATAAAAGAAAAATCGATAATTTTGACCCATACAATGTATTGTTGGCTAATGCCACAAATATACCCGTGCGACTTGTGACTGGTTTTGTGGTCCAGGGTTACATATTTAAAACTTTATAAAGTAAAATATCTAGCTTCCGCCAGACCACCTTCCGTATTCAACTTACGAAGAAAGTGTAACGTCTCTCGCAGTTCAAAACGCTTACATTACGTCTTACATCATACGTCACGCCAGTTACGTTTTTTTAGTAAGTTGAATACGGAAGGCGGTCTGGCGGCAGCTAGATATTTTACTTTATAACTGGTTAAATATCGATATTTTTCTTACACAAACACTTCAGAAGGCCTTTATTAACTCCCCGGAGCCGTGTGGAGTATGTTTATACTGAATGGATGCACTTTTTTGAGCTTCAAACTCGTGAGCCCCGTTCACTGCTATTATAAAGCTTGGAGTGTCAGGATATGTATTAATATATTCTAAAATATACAAACCCGATTCCAAAAAAGTTGGGACACTGTACAAATTGTGAATAAAAAATTAATGCAATAATTTACAAATCTCATAAACTTATATTTTATTCACAATAGAATATAGATAACATATCAAATGTTGAAAGTGAGACATTTTGAAATGTCATGCCAAATATTGGCTCATTTTGGATTTCATGAGAGCTACACATTCCAAAAAAGTTGGGACAGGTAGCAATAAGAGGCCGGAAAAGTTAAATGTACATATAAGGAACAGCTGGAGGACCAATTTGCAACTTATTAGGTCAATTGGCAACATGATTGGGTATAAAAAGAGCCTCTCAGAGTGGCAGTGTCTCTCAGAAGTCAAGATGGGCAGAGGATCACCAATTCCCCCAATGCTGCGGCGAAAAATAGTGGAGCAATATCAGAAAGGAGTTTCTCAGAGAAAAATTGCAAAGAGTTTGACGTTATCATCATCTACAGTGCATAATATCATCCAAAGATTCAGAGAATCTGGAACAATCTCTGTGCGTAAAGGTCAAGGCCGGAAACCCTTACTGGATGCCCGTGATCTTCGGGCCTTTAGACGGCACTGCATCACATACAGGAATGCTACTGTAATGGAAATCACAACATGGGTTCAGGAATACTTCCAGAAAACATTGTCGGTGAACACAATCCACCGTGCCATTCGCCGTTGTTGGCTAAAACTCTATAGGTCAAAAAAGAAGCCATATCTAAACACGATCCAGAAGCGCAGGCGTTTTCTCTGGGCCAAGGCTCATTTAAAATGGACTGTGGCAAAGTGGAAAACTGTTCTGTGGTCAGACGAATCAAAATTTGAAGTTCTTTTTGGAAAACTGGGACGCCATGTCATCCGGACTAAAGAGGACAAGGACAACCCAAGTTGTTATCAGCCCTCAGTTCAGAAGCCTGCATCTCTGATGGTATGGGGTTGCATGAGTGTGTGTGGCATGGGCAGCTTACACATCTGGAAAGGCACCATCAATGCTGAAAGGTATATCCAAGTTCTAGAACAACATATGCTCCCATCCAGACGTCGTCTCTTTCGGGGAAGACCTTGCATTTTCCAACATGACAATGCCAGACCACATACTGCATCAATTACAACATCATGGCTGCGTAGAAGAAGGATCCGGGTACTGAAATGGCCAGCCTGCAGTCCAGATCTTTCACCCATAGAAAACATTTGGCGCATCATAAAGAGGAAGATGCGACAAAGAAGACCTAAGACAGTTGAGCAACTAGAAGCCTGTATTAGACAAGAATGGGACAACATTCCTATTCCTAAACTTGAGCAACTTGTCTCCTCAGTCCCCAGACGTTTGCAGACTGTTATAAAAAGAAGAGGGGATGCCACAGAGTGGTAAACATGGCCTTGTCCCAACTTTTTTGAGATGTGTTGATGCCATGAAATTTAAAATCAACTTATTTTTCCCTTAAAATGATACATTTTCTCAGTTTAAACATTTGATATGTCATCTATGTTGTATTCTGAATAAAATATTGAAATTTGAAACTTCCACTGTCCCAACTTTTTTGGAATCGGGTTTGAATATTCTAAATATATTAATATATTTAATAATATATTCTAAAAATGTGGGCTTTATAGATGTAAAAGCATGTATCAGACATTAGAAATAAAACATGAAAAAAATGTTCCACAGTTTGAGAACCACTGAACCAAATGATGCAAAAAAGAAACAACACTGATATGATGCTATCATAATGCTTTATTGATTCTATGGAATGCCACGACTGCCAAAATTAAAAATGAATAAATACATGAATAAATATACAAAGAAATGTAAAAAAGCAAAAATAAATAAATATATAAATAAATATACATAGAAAAGCAAAAAAAACAAAAATAAATAATTATTTATACATTTATTTCCTTATGTACATATTTATTTTTTTCCACATTTATTTATTTATTATTTTATTTATTTATACATTTATTCATTTCTATTTTTATTTATTTCCACATTTATTCATTTCTACATTTATTTATTTCTACATTTATTTATTTTTACATTTATGTATTTCTACATTTATTTATTTCTACATTTATTTATTTTTACATTTATGCATTTTTACATTTCTTTGTGCGTAGGGTAATTAGGAGGGCGTGGTTTACCTCAGACATAGCAATCGAGCTCAGAGTAGGCGAGGGCGAAGCGTTGAGGCTACAGTGACACCTTGTGGTGCGGCCGAAATACAATAAGTATAGCCTACTGACGTTGATACTGTCTGTGATGAATGACTTGGATAGGTATATGGCCAAAATCTTATATCACGGGTTAAGTCATATCACCCTAACTGTACTGCGTGACATGGAAAGACTACTCTTTATTCCGGACATGGCCATAGAACATCGTCTGGTCTGGATTTGTAAAATGTCCTGGGCTAACAAACATGAACAGCAACATCTTCAACAGATCTGATAACAGGGACTCTGAAATGGAAGCGCTTGATATTTTCCATTACCGGCCAGAACACACGGAAAGGAAGCAGCGCACATACAGGCTACAGTGAAGTCGACGCAAGCATATTGATCAATGCATTTGAAACGAGACCACAAATTCACTTCACATTCATATTTCCTATTTGTACATGCACAACATGTGACAAACGCTTAAAATACAACGCATATTTCAAAGATCCAAAATAGAACGAGGCGTCGGTTACATTTTGTTGCGTCGCGTCGCGTCACTTCACGTGTGGACAGTCACAGCATCACTGAGTATAATGGGTTTTTCTTGGTGTGGTCTTATTATTAATCACATGTCTTAGGCTAAGTTATCAACTAGAAATATCCAGAATTAGATAAATCAAATGTGCCCATGGAAACGGAGCTGGTGAAACACACACGCCATGCATTAAACATACACAGATGCATCATCCTCTTTCAAACTGCACCTGTCGCGTGCCCTCATATTTTTGAGCTAACTGCATTTTAATGTAACTTCCAAAAACAATACTGACAGCAACAGAAACAAACTTATTTTCTATTAAGCGGTCGTAGTCTTTAGCCTACCCCCATAAACTGATGTCCAGGGGCAACCTTATTAAATGTATGAACGTCACGTTAATCCCAATCGTTAGATGAAAAAGTTAGATGATAAGGCTGTAGGGCAGTTAGCTTCATCAGAGCCATCAATACAGAAGAGATATTAATGCATTTACACAGCAATTATCCTACAAGTGCATACAAATATTATGAGATAAGTGTTTTACATTTTGAAGACAGAAATATGACAGACAGCAGGTGGCAACAAGTCACTGTCTTAACAAGTTAGTTCAATCCATTCGTTTGATTCCTTCAAATACACCGAATCGAAAACAACACGACGGTTCAGCTGTAGATTTGTTTCTATGATAATTTCTATTTAGGCCTATGCGTTATTTAAAAAATAATAATAATAAATAAATAAATACATGACCAAATGTTCAAAAAGGTGGCAGAGAGGAGTCATGCTTGGGGGAACTACATAATTGTTGATAGGCTATTTCTCGGAGCCATGAGTTTAATGCAGAAACCTGCGTGACCATAGCAACTATTCAGAAATTGAAATTACGAACGCATTAATATTTTGTTTTGAATTTCAGAAAAGTCGATTGAATATTTACAGGTTTGTATCTCGTTATTCTTTTCAGAATAGAATTATTAGTGTCATTGTAACCAAGTATCATCATACTGATCAAATATCGAAAGATCAAAGATCAAATCAAATTATTTATTGTTAAATTTTTTCTGTAGCCTAACAACTGCCAAAAACAGTAAAAAAAAAAAAAAAAAAAAAAAAAAAAAAAAAAAGACTATAGGCTACATAACTTTTTAATTTTTATTTTATTTTATTATTATCATTATTATTTACAAATCGCACCCTTTAGGCTTTAGGCACAACGCACGGGTGTTATATTCCCTATACAGCATGAAGTTCATTATCAATAAATGTCAAAAGAACAGGTAAGAAAAATATAAGAAAACCAAGAAAACATTTTTGTATCCATCCTATCCCAGTCTTTGAAATCACTTATCTTTTCTTTCTCTTTCTTTCTTAGTAATGAATAAAACAATTTTTATGATTACCCCAAATTTATTGTTGTTGTACTCTTATTCAAATTATAAATGATATAACTAAATAAATTAATTAGGGTGAAACTGTGCGCTTGAATTTGTCATTGCATCATATATCCTGTGCCGTGTGGTGAATTATTATTGCTCTTTATTGTCTGTTTAGGGTATTTTAGTAATTTAAATAACATGGGTTATCTTAATATGTGATTAATTACATTTTATTATAATATTACACCACCCAAATATGTATTTATTTCCTTCAAATTATCATTGTCATTGCAGGCTGGTTTAGCCTATATTCACCAAAAAGTGATTAGTGTAGCCTGCATAAATAGAATAAAACAACAGGACAAAAACATAGTTGATGACTAAAAATAATAATTTCATGACTCTAGATATTACTTTGTTTGTAAAGACAGTGGCATAATACATTGACATAATACCTTTTTTTTAGCCATATCAAAATAGTATATATATATATATATACCTGTATATCATCCGATTAAATGCACTCCTACAAGACAGTGAGACCAAAAACAGCACATTCCCATGATGCTTTGCTACATTAACAGTCAATGGCTGCGTCCGAAAACTTAGCCAGATGACTTGTTGCCTCGCTGCCCTATCAGGCAATGACTTTGCAGGAAGCATTTGCGCACGAAGGTACCTCACGAACTGATTCGGACAGGTTTCTGAGGCAGCGTAACAGTTTAATGATCTACAACAAAATAGAACAAGCTTTGGTGATAACTAAGTAAATATTTAATTGCTATAATAGTAATTTCTCACTAGTGGAAAACGTTGGTCAAAAACGTACATTGACACACAAAATGACCACCAACCGCAACTTTCAGATGCCATCTTTATTTTTTACCTCAACTGTCACAGAATGGAAAGCAGGATTGTGGGATAGCAAAGGCATGGAAGGATACAGCTGTGCTGCCTTCAGATCAGATGAAGGTATCTCAGGAGACAGGAAGTAAAGCTAACATTGGATTCAGACGTGCCTTAAGGCTTACAACATTTTGAAGATCCTCGAAAGGCTGCATTTTTAAGTTTTTGCCGCAGCCAATCAGAACTACTCATAGACTTACATTTGGCTACTATGAAACAAATCAGAGTCAGGATCAGAATCTAAAATCTGAATCAAAAATCAGAGTCAGAATAAATATGACTCAAGATCATAATCTTACGGTGTGCCTACACTTGTTTGGTGTGCATGGGTAAATTTTACCCGCTGGTGGTTTTAGGTATACAACGACCCCTATAGTGTTAACCAGTTCTGCCAACTCTTGCAAGACAAATAAGCAACCGCAGCTTCAAAAAGAAGCCCAAAACAAGCCCAATATTATTATATAATGTAATCAGGGTTTTGACAAACGAGCTAACCAAGCCAATGGACAATGGCCAGTGAGATTTGCATACTGAGTCCCAGCTGGACATAGGGGTATAAATATGACTGGCATTGCTCACTTCATTCATGTTTTGCTGAGGATTGGGTCCCTATGGAAAGCACCACAGTCACTGAACTGTGTTACGAGTGTCGGAGACGCAGATGCTGGCAAGCAGTATGTGCCCTTTTGGCAACTGCCCTCACACAGTCGTAACCTACCCAGTGCCTCATGTAAGGCCAAGGAGAGTAGTCCTCCATTACCAAGGGGATGGAAGGGACAGGGTTTACTCTGGGGACGGTCGTAGCTGCTGTTCCTCTATTGTGACATTTCACGGGGAAGACTGCTTCAGATCTCAATTCTCATTGCTTTTCAGGCATGACTAGTGCCTAGTCCAATGGAGAGGGACACTACAGAAGCCACACTCTGCCGAAGGGGAGGTAACATGTGGTGGATACACATATGAACTGACCTGAGGGCCAGTACTACATATGGAAGATCTCTGCGGTAGGTCCTACCTAACCAGGGAGGGGCGACTACCAATGCAGACGGGGCAGAGCATAGCGTCCCGAAGTAGAGGCAGTAAGTGTGGTGTGACACTTACCTGGTTCAGTGGGTCCCGCGAGGGACTGGCTAGATAAAACGCAAACTTCTCGCCCATGGCGAATGAAGGGGTGGCTGAGAGTGAGGAAGCATCACTGTCAGAGTGTCGCTCACTGCAGCACAGACCCAGTACGGCCCAGAGATTGAGGAAACTGTTCTTTTATTGAAAAAGTGATATGGAGAACAGAAATAAAACGAGACTGAAGATTCTCCACCCGGCCCTCCTCCGGGGGAAGGAGCAGGGGCGGAGATACGGGCCTAGGCCCACCCAGATTGACAGCTTGCCCACCCAGTCAGATCCAGGGAAATACATTATTTTTTTAATAGTACAATTTTCTAACGTTTAACAATTCTTAAATAATTATTTTAAATATGATTTGTTTGGTCATGCATTAGAACTGTATTCTAATATTAATAAGAATATGCTAATTTGTCTCTTGAGTTAGGCTACGTCACGCCAGTAGTAATGTTATGTTCTTCTTCGCGCCAATATCAGGATTCCAACTAGCAGCGCCTTTTTTATGTTATTAGTTTACATAAATGGCTATGAGACATTAAGGAAAGAACCACATCTAGACAAAGATGACGGGACTTGACACTTTTGTCGTTTGAAAGAGAACTAACAGAACTAGGTTTATGACCATATCAACATCTTAAATTCAAAACCCAGTCGACTCTGACTTGTTTAGAACAGACATCAGCCATACAAGGTAAGCTTTGGGTTTTTAGTCTGGCCCACCGTGGTTATGCAATGTTTTTTGCATGTAATATTTGTGAGCAATGGGTTTTCTGAAATGTACATAAGCTACATACTGTATTAGCAAAGGCAGGTTGTCAAGACAGGACTCAGACATTGTGATTTCTCTTCGTGATAGTTATCACGGGTTGGATCTCTCTCTCCTGCTTTGTTTTTGTTTTCATTTTCACGCGGTGGCCGCTCACACTTGATCGCACTGTGCAGTTAGAGCCGGAGATTTGATGCTTAAAGGTGATGTAGTTTCTGAGACACTAGTTGCACCTAGCGGAATTACAAAAATAAAGCAACCTTGCAAACATCCCTTCCGCGCGTCGAGGCTGAGCCTCAACTCAAACACCACAAACACAGCTCATATGGGGGCTTGAGAAGGCTCGTCTCAATAGGTAGAAGTAGACTACATTAAAAGACTATATAGACAATAAAAGGTCCAACATATGAGGAATACTTTTATCTGTGTTGCTAGGAGTAAGCAGTTAAGTAGGCAACACTTGGCTGTTTACATACACATCTTTTGATTGAGGAATCCGAATGAATGTAGTGTTTACATGAAGGCTAAATAAAGTGATCGGGTTGATGTGCGCATTTATATGTCACAAGCTTCTAAGTTCTAATCAAAATAGATTTTTTTGACAGTCGCACACTGCACGAATACAGTTTCCCAGTGTTTGTGCATACTATCAAAGTCCCTTTCTGTATATAAAGTTTTTGATACTATTCTCCTACATTGCTTCTTTTCTTTGTTTTTAAGGGCAGCCTTAATATTTATCTGTTTTGCGGGTCCTGATCAGGAGATGACGAGCACATGAACCATTATGTTGTTTATATTTATCAAACAGTAAAAACACCCCTTATTCCCACGCCCAAAATAAAGTGTCTGTGGATGAGAGTATGTAGTGAGGACTGATGGGACTTCACAGACGATGAGTGGTAGGAGAATTTTAGAATAACACTCATTTATGGCATTTTATTTAACAACAACAGCTCGTTCTGTGCATCTTACGTCATTACGCCATTTTACGTCATTGCACATGCCAGTCCTTTCCAGTTTTGGTTTAAATTCTGATCAAGTGTTACATGTTCTCTGGAATAAACCACCACTTTCAATTCGATTGAAATTTCATTCAGATCGATTAAGGTGTTTACATGAAGGCATTTCAGTCCGATTGAGCCGTCAATCCGATTACTAACGGATTATTTGGTTGCATGTGTCTATAGACTCTAGAGCGAACGTGATCGTCTCGTTTATGATAAATCTATCCAACAAATCTGCACGGGTAGCATTTTTTTGATAACGCACCACAACTATTTGAGGTTGTTTCTTCACACTGGAAACCTCCAATTAAACTTTATAAACGGGAACATTTGTCTTTCTGAACGAGTGCATTATGTTGTATTGAAGCGTTCGTTGTAGGCCGTTGCAATGCAATGCCCCGTTCGCTTTGACGTGTTTATGACCTATTTAATCTTTATTTAACATACTTCACACAATCATGGGCGTTTAGTGCCACGCAGGGACCAGTCCGTAATTCTTCCAAATTAAGCCAGGTCAAAAACGTGGGGATGCGAATTATTCCGGCCCACCCACAATTTTAGAGGCCCACCCATCATCCACTTTCTGCCTCTGGGAAGGAGTGGTGCGTTCACCATCTCCTGGTTCCGAGCAGCTCCCTCCATCTCTGGGCCACCTGTCTCAGGGCTGCTTCGATGTACTCTTCGAGGGTTTAGCGGCCTGGACGGGCTGCATCGCCTTCCTGTGAGTGGCCCGATGGGGTGGACGGGATGACTCCGGTCACCCTGGAGCTGGTGTAAACGCTGCAGGCGGCTTGGTGGCAGCTATATATTCTCAGTCTGCTTCTGGACTGCCGAGAACTGCTGGGCAAAGTCCTCGACAGTGTTGCTGAAGAGGCCGGCCTGGGAGATTGGGGCATCGAGAAAGCGAACTTTGTCGGCGTCCTTCATCACAGCCAAGTCCAACCAGAGATGGCGTTCCTGGAGCACCAAGGTGGACATCGTCTGGCTGAGGGCACGCGCCGTGACTTTCGTTGCCTGGAGAGCGAGGTCAGTCGCAATCCCGGGTCGTACAGCTCTTTGACAGCTTTTGCCTGATGGACCTGCAGGATGGCCATAGCATGCAGGGCTGAAGTGGCTTGTCCAGTGGCACTGTAAGCCTTAGCAGCCATAATTTTTGTCAACGACCTTTTTTCACTGACGAAAACGAGACGATATCTAAATAAAAACCAGTTTTTGATGACAAAAACTATGATGAAAATCTACTGTCAATTTTGTCAACGAATGAAAACAAGAAATGTTAGGGAGGGACGATTAGGGAAGAAATCCCATCAGAACTGATGTCCTGTGTAATAGATGCGCACATTTGAATTGTAACATGCTGATCTAACTGCGGGAAAATGCGGCGCTGTTGCGCATTCTTCAGGCCCACACAACAGCGCTTCAGAGTGGTTTGCAATCAATGAATAGTGCATGTTTATGCCAGGTAATTGTTTATGAACTAATGCTGATGAATAATGACAATGTTTACTTTGACGATGTTTATATAGTAATATGTTTTAGACGGTTGTAACAATGCATATTTTATCTCCCTCATCTGAACTTGAAAGAGCAGCGGCAACTAAAATAGTAAGGGCGCAGACATTTCAAAATAAGAGTCAATGTGTATTTCAAGCTTGTTTTTTTAATTAAAAGTGACACATTATATATACGTTTTTGGTTACACAATAAACTATTTAATTTAATTCCCATTTAATTCATAGTCAGGAGGAAAGACTAAGAACAGTATTTGACACATATTATTCAATAAAGTATCAGGGTTATAATAGTTAACTAAAACCATTAAAAAATCTTCATTACTTGAAATTAAATAAATGTTAACTGAAATTAAAAAATAAATAAACTTAAACTTATTTGACGCTTTAGCTTAACCTGATATAACTAAAACAGAAATACAAAATTATAAAAACCATATAGATGTTTTTAAAAAAACAAACAAAAAAAGTGAATTGAGCTCTCTTTCGTGTATTTTTGCGCTTGAACAGTCACAATTATGTCAAAATGTCAGTTTTGACATGTATTCAAGTAACAGTCGGTTATGTAATGCTTAAATGCTCAATTAATGCATTACAATTGATTAGATTTTAGTTGATTTAAATCTACTGTATATTTAGTCGACCAAAATCTTATGATATTTTGTCGACTAAAATTAGGCTAAAACTAAAAACAGTTCAGGTGACTAAAATATGAAAAAATATAAAAATATAAAAATGGCATTTTAGTCAAAAGACTGTGATTAAAACTAAATAAAAATTTGCTGTCAAAATTAACACTGGTTCACAGAAGGATAATTGGAATGAGCGGGGGCGGTGGGAGTAGAGCGCAGTCTCGGGAGTACCCCCCGGCCTGCGAGGGGCGATGGGGGTATGTGGCAAGCAGCGAGGCCGAGGGACTGTGAGAACGTGGCGAGGCCGGTGGTGAGTGATAATGAGCGCCAGCTGCACACCGCACCAGGTTCGTGTCTCACAGAGGAGCTCGGACACATAAAAGGAGGAGCGGCGGCAGTGAAGGACGAGAGACCATTATCACTCACCACCGGCCTCGCCCCGTTCTCATGGTCCCTCTGCCTCGCTGCTTGCCACAATAATAAAACATACAGTCAACAGTACTAAGTACTAACGTAATGTTGTATTTGTTGTAAGATACTGAGCTGGGAAGTGGTCATGTGACAAAAGAACTTGCGAAGTTCGTACTGAGCATTGTTAAATTCTTCGGGCCCTTAGACGGCACTGCATCACATACAGGAATGCTACTGTAATGGAAATCACAACATGGGCTCAGGAATACTTCCAGAAAACATTGTCGGTGAACACAATCCACCGTGCCATTCGCCGTTGCCGGCTAAAACTCTATAGGTCAAAAAAGAAGCCATATCTAAACATGATCCAGAAGCGCAGGCGTTTTCTCTGGGCCAAGGCTCATTTAAAATGGACTGTGGCAAAGTGGAAAACTGTTCTGTGGTCAGACGAATCAAGATTTGAAGTTCTTTTTGGAAAACTGGGACGCCATGTCATCCGGACTAAAGAGGACAAGGACAACCCAAGTTGTTATCAGCGCTCAGGTCAGAAGCCTGCATCTCTGATGGTATGGGGTTGCATGAGTGCGTGTGGCATGGGCAGCTTACACATCTGGAAAGGCACCATCAATGCTGAAAGGTATATCCAAGTTCTAGAACAACATATGCTCCCATCCAGACGTCGTCTCTTTCAGGAAAGACCTTGCATTTTCCAACATGACAATGCCAGACCACATACTGCATCAATTACAACATCATGGCTGCGTAGAAGAAGGATCCGGGTACTGAAATGGCCAGCCTGCAGTCCAGATCTTTCACCCATAGAAAACATTTGGCGCATCATAAAGAGAAAGATGCGACAAAGAAGACCTAAGACAGTTGAGCAACTAGAAGCCTGTATTAGACAAGAATGGGACAACATTCCTATTCCTAAACTTGAGCAACTTGTCTCCTCAGTCCCCAGACGTTTGCAGACTGTTATAAAAAGAAGAGGGGATGCCACACAGTGGTAAACATGGCCTTGTCCCAACTTTTTTGAGATGTGTTGATGCCATGAAATTTAAAATCAACTTATTTTTCCCTTAAAATGATACATTTTCTCAGTTTAAACATTTGATATGTCATCTATGTTGTATTCTGAATAAAATATTGAAATTTGAAACTTCCACATCATTGCATTCTGTTTTTATTCACAATTTGTACAGTGTCCAAACTTTTTTGGAATCGGGTTTGTAATTAATTTGCATTTTATTGCATGACATAAGTATTTGATCACCTACCAACCAGTAAGAATTCCGGCTTTTACAGACCTGTTAGTTTTTCTTTAAGAAGCCCTCCTGTTCTCCACTCATTACCTGTATTAACTGCACCTGTTTGAACTCGTTACCTGTATAAAAGACACCTGTCCACACACTCAATCAAACAGACTCCGACCTCACCACAATGGCCAAGACCAGAGAGCTGTGTAAGGACATCAGGGATAAAATGGTAGACCTGCACAAGGCTGGGATGGGCTACAGGACAATAGGCAAGCAGCTTGGTGAGAAGGCAACAACTGTTGGCACAATTATTAGAAAATGGAAGAAGTTCAAGATGACGGTCAATCTCCCTCGGTCTAGGGCACCATACAAGATCTCACCTCGTGGGGCATCAATGATAATGAGGAAGGTGAGGGATCAGCCCAGAACTACACGGCAGGACCTGGTCAATGACCTGAAGAGAGCTGGGACCACAGTCTCAAAGAAAACCATTAGTAACACACTACGCCGTCATGGATTAAAATCCTGCAGCGCACGCAAGGTCCCCCTGCTTAAGCCAGCGCATGTCCAGGCCCGTCTGAAGTTTGCCAATGACCATCTGGATGATCCAGAGGAGGAATGGGAGAAGGTCATGTGGTCTGATGAGACAAAAATAGAGCTTTTTAGTCTAAACTCCACTCGCCGTATTTGGAGGAAGAAGAAGGATGAGTACAACCCCAAGAACACCATCCCAACCGTGAAGCATGGAGGTGGAAACATCATTCTTTGGGGATGCTTTTCTGCAAAGGGGACAGGACGACTGCACCGTATTGAGGGGAGGATGAATGGGGCCATGTATCGCGAGATCTTGGCCAACAACCTCCTTCCCTCAGTAAGAGCATTGAAGATGGGTCGTGGCTGGGTCTTCCAGCATGACAACGACCTGAAACACAGCCAGGGCAACTAAGGAGTGCCTCCGTATAAAGCATCTCAAGGTCCTGGAGTGGCCTAGCCAGTCTCCAGACCTGAACCCAATAGAAAATCTTTGGAGGGAGCTGAAAGTCCGTATTGCCCAGCGACAGCCCCGAAACCTGAAGGATCTGGAGAAGGTCTGTATGGAGGAGTGGGCCAAAATCCCTGCTGCTTTTCTTATGTATCAAATACTTATGTCATGCACTAAAATGCAAATTAATTACTTAAAAATCATACAATGTGATTTTCTGGATTTTTGTTTTAGATTCCGTCACTCACAGCTGAAGAGTACTTATGATAAAAATTACAGACCTCTACATGCTTTGTAAGTGGGCAAACCTGCAAAATCGGCAGTGTATCAAATACTTGTTCTCCCCACTGTACCATATGAAATAAATTAAGCCAAACTGGTTTGTAATAAGTGAATATGGTAATGCTGTTTTTGGAGTTGTTTAATTATCCTCTGGTGAGATTTGATTTTATTTGCAGTTGATTTCTTCGAAGGCTGTGTGGCTGAAAGTCAGTTGTAGTTGTTGTGTTTCTGCTCATCTCTTCTCTTTTTCTTGTTCTTGTTGTTCCTCCTATCTTCAGTGATTCTGCTTGTTAACATCAGGTGTCTAATGCTCAATCATTACTTGTAGTGTTAATCTACTTTATTTCACTAACTGCAACACTGAGTGTTACTTTTACTCTGTATAGATTGGGACCATATGAAAACTGAGCAGTGTTTGTTTAACACAGGATTTTACTGTGTAAACATGTAACCAGCAACATGCGTTTTCTTTATTAAATAATTTATTAAAATTAATTGGGAAAATTGTCTTGGTCTTTAACTATGAACACACACTAAGAAACTTGATATGTAACACATACACAAGTTTTGTTGTGGTATAGCTGGGATCATACCAGCAAAAGACACCATATGCTGGTCCACCAGCATACCAGCATCCCAAGCTGGTCCCAGCATGCAAAACATACCTTATACTGGTGACCAGCAATGCTGGATTTTTCAGCAGGGGATCCACTGATTTGTTCAAAGAATCAGATTCATTCTGACTATTCACTGATTAAAATATAGTATAGAGCTTTAGAAAATGAATGCTAATTAATGCTCTACTGGTTTAGGCAAATTAAATGCCACTGATTTTTTACGAGACTAAAATGTTCCCTGATATACTGGAAATATATGAAGAGTTATGTTGGAAATCACATGGCTACTGATGTATTAAATAACTGCTGGAATATGTAAACAAAAAGAAAGGGGATCAGGACTGAGCATAAAAGAAAAATGTCACATTGCAGAGATTAAATGTAACGTCACCTGTATGGGGAGAGGTACCGGTGCATGGACTTTCCCCGAGGTTGAAATTGATCTGGAGATATTAGAAAAGATAAGGGGTTGAGAGGAAATGGGCATGATAAAAGAAACCGTATAAACAGTATTAAGTGTAGAAATGTCAAAAAAATTTATCAGCTAATTTATTGGAATGTGTTCCAGGATCAATAAAGATGTTGATCCAGAAATCAGGATCTACCAGACGCATCCTGCACAAGACCGAAAGAAACACAGCAGTCAACCATATATTGTCACACTGTGTTTGCTGTCTCCACCCCAGTTTCTTTATTTAGTTTTATTAGAAAAATCAAACTCTTGTGATGTTTAATTTGTCATACTTTTAAAAACCTGGTGTACTTGAACTTGTATTAAAGCCCTTATATTTAACATTGTGACATTACCCTCATGATGAAGATGGTCATTTCTTTATATAACGAGGTTCGTTGATAAGGGAAGAAGGAGGCGGGAACCAGCGAACATTTAACACAATACTTTAATTCTAAAATGTGCCAAACTGTAATACTTCAGCTTACCATTAAGTTAAACCCAAGGAATAGTGCTGGATGGCCATTTGTTGTTAGCATCCATATTTAAACAGAATATGTCATCATTCACATTGCCTTTATGAAAAAGTATACTTCAAGTTCATTTTATTAAGTGTACTTAAGTAATGTTCAAGTATATTTTTAAGTATACGTTATTTAGTAAGTATACTAATATCAATGTACTAGTAGTAAACTTGTAAGTGTACTATTCAATACTGCTTGGGACTAAATTGGCCCACTTTTAGTATATAAAAGTATACATTTAAGTGTACTATACGTGTAACAGTAGTAAACTTTAAGTACACAACTACGTTTCTCATTTGTACTGCATCTGTACTACAAGTGAACTTATAAGTATACTAGTAGTTTACTATTTTAATACTTGTAGTACATTTTTGTTTATGATAGTACACTTAAGTAGGAAACTACTAGTTTAGTAGTTTTATACTGCAAGTATACTTATAAGTTTTCTTTAAGTGAACATAACATCATACTTATAGTTTATTATGTATATATTATTTTTGCACTTTAAGTAGGCTATACTACTATGTTTTTTTACTTTAAAAAAATGTAGGTATTAATTTTTTATACTTGAAATACCTTTAACTCTTTCCATTTTAAAAACATTTTATTGTAGCTTCATGCATCATTTTATCAACACTTGAATGTGCAAGTTTCATTTAAAAAACAAAATTGCATTTTAGTCAAAGACTTCATCCGGATCAGATTCAGAACAATGATCAAAACACAGATGGAGTAGATTGAGCTCATCACCACCTCCAAAGCTTGTCCGTTGTTTCCTCTTCATGGGTTCAACATTTCATTCAGTAACATTAGGCCGTTTTGAACTTATATATGCTGTTTAATTTTTTATGATTGTGTTATTTTACATTTGCGTGAACAATCTTCTATCACTTGTTTCTGCTTCTTCTTCACCTGTGTTTTGATCCGGAGATTCTGTACTAAAAGAAGCGTAATAGCGCCCCCTTCCTTATAACAGTGAAAACATGGATAGCCGGAAAAATCAGTCAATAGCGGGAAAAGAGTGAAGTTGATTTGAAGTAAATTCCCATGTACACTACCAGTGGACTAGCCGTTAAAAATTCAGATACTCAGAATTAGGAACATATATAATTAGAATTATCTGTTTTCATTATAAATCAATATTTTGAAAAATGTACGTTTATAAGACAGTATGCAAAAATGACTGAAAAAGTGAAAAAGCTACTCAATCAAAAGAGTAAACACAACTACAAGCCAATAAACAATAAGATGATGTCTTGGGACTGTGGCTTAAACAAGAACTCCAAATTAGAATCATATGCATTAATGACAGATTATCTCAATACCAAATGCATATTTATATAAAATAATATTTATTGAACAATAATATTTAAATGAACAACAATAGCCATTATAAAGAACAAAAGGAAATAAACACAAGCAAATAATTCAGTCAAATGTACAAATGCAGTGCTCTAGTAGGCACTACAGGATTTAAGATAAATAGCCTAAATATAAAGTTATGAAACTTAATTTTCCCCTTAACTCAAATCGGTTTGCTCTGGAACAAGTAATGGAACAATTTTGAGTTGTATGGAATTAACATATCTACAATGTGATTATGACTAGTCATAATATACATTCAAGACCTACAATGCTATTTTGACTATATATTTCTAATTAAAGATATCTCAAATTACAATTTTACTAGTGATAATTAAATTAGAGATATCGCTAACTGAATTATTATTAGTAAAAATGTATAATTAGAGATAGGCCTATCTATAACTTGTCAAATTTAAAGATATCAAATTTAAGATATCTTTAATTCATCATTTTTAAAGATATCTAAAATACATTTGTAGATATCTGAAAGTAATTTATTACTAGTCAAATTACAATTGCAGATATCCTGAATTGGATTTTTGACTAGGCAAAACTTAATAAGAGATTTCTTGAATTGTAATTCTTTCTAAATCTGCAATTTAATTGTGGATATCTCAATCTGATTTTTTACTAGGAAGATCTTTCTTTGGAGGTATCTGCATTTAGGAAGAATTTAAATGTAGATAGAAAGAAAAGCTACTGGATGAATTACTTCAGGGATTATTAAATAACATCTGAATGCATTCATATGGTAAAAAGTCTCCAGCATGCATAGCGCTGTGATTTTAATTGAATCATGTTGCAAAACGGACCAACTGAATTGTAGTGTTAAATAAAGACGGAGAACCGCAAACTGCTCGTCTGAATTTATTTATTATATATTTTAAAAAGACAAGAGTGAAGAACAATGGAATTATACACCAAAAACATGAGAAATACTACAAATAGACATGTGATGGACAAGAATAATGCTTCAGAATCAAGGCAGACCCAGTCAAAAAAGGTGAAGGCTGATTTTAAAAAGATTACAGTTTAATAAACGTTTAACTGACATTGATTAGTACATTACATTGTGTATGGATTGTGCCTTCTGTGTTGACGCAGGTTTACTCGTGTCATAAAGGTAATAACCCACAAGGTGGGGGTATTGTATTATAGCAAAAGATCAGTGATGGCGATATATTGCTGTTTAGTGATACGTGCCAGTGCATTGAAAAGTTATTATATTATATTAGTTATTATATAGCAAATGTTAATCCACCAGACATGAGGCCACATACAAATACTGATTTTAAATGTGTTCGTTTGGGAATAAAGGCTAACACGATTTAATTCATAGCATGCACAGCTCAACATTATCCTACTTTATGATATAGAATTGGACAAAAACCTTCTTGAGTCTAGGTGGGTGCTCTGTTCGCACAGACAGTGTCACATCTGTTCTGTATCTGGCGCTCTGTGGGACTTTTATGTTGAAGTTTATTTATGCCTAGGTTCTGTGTTCTTTTCTGTGTCCTGTTCCTGTAGAGGTTTGTAGTTCTTTGTAGTTTTTCATGTTGATTAGTTTCCCCAGGTGTTTCCCATTCACCACACCCCTTGTTATCTCGTTTAGCTAGTCTTCTCTGGTTGTATATATAGCCCATGTTTTCTCTGGTTCTCTGTCGGTCGTTGTTTAATGTAATGCTGGTGTTCTCTGTTCCCCGTGTTTTCTTTTGTGTTTTTTCAGTGTTATTTTGTTCCTGATTTATGTTTGATTGTTTATTTGGATCCTGCATCTCTGCCTGCCGCCTGTTATTTCCTGTTTCCGGACAGAACGACCGACCAATTATGGATCCAGCGGGGGAATTAACACGGTTTCACCAGGGAGAGCTCAGCACAGAGGACTATGTGCTTGAAATCGTCAGGTTGGCTCGCCTGACAAGATTGAGCGAGGAGTGCCGGATGATCTTTTTCCGGGGGAGATTGGCTGAGCCACTCCGGTCGTGGATGCCGCGGTGGGAACCTGACGAGACATTGAAGGCCTTCAACCCGTGCCCAGAGCCCAGGGACGTCCCCTGTCTCCGTCCAGAGCCCAGCTACATCCCCTGTCTCCGTCCAGAGCCCAGCTACGTCCCCTGTCTCCGTCCAGAGCCCAACTACGTCCCCTGTCTCCGTCCAGAGCCCAGCGACGTCCCCTGTATCCGTCCAGAGCCCAGAGGGAGAGGGAGAGGGAGAGGGCTCCAGCCACCGACCAGCGTCCGGAGAGGGCTCCAGCCACCGACCAGCGTCCGGAGAGGG
Organism: Coreius guichenoti; assembly: GCA_039654105.1. Classification (NCBI taxonomy): domain Eukaryota; kingdom Metazoa; phylum Chordata; class Actinopteri; order Cypriniformes; family Gobionidae; genus Coreius; species Coreius guichenoti. The sequence goes on along the minus strand of CM077190.1, from coordinate 14,061,901 downwards.
CTCCAGCCACCGACCAGCGTCCGGAGAGGGCTCCAGCCACCGACCAGCGTCCGGAGAGGGCTCCAGCCACCGACCAGCGTCCGGAGAGGGCTCCAGCCACCGACCAGCGTCCGGAGAGGGCTCCAGCCACCGACCAGCGTCCGGAGAGGGCTCCAGCCACCGACCAGCGTCCGGAGAGGGCTCCAGCCACCGACCAGCGTCCGGAGAGGGCTCCAGCCACCGACCAGCGTCCGGAGAGGGCTCCAGCCACCGACCAGCGTCCGGAGAGGGCAATCGTTGATTGCAAAGGCTCGAACGGGGGTCCCGTGAGAGCGTCAAACACAAGTGCCAAGTGCCAAGAAGGTCCCTCCTCAGCGGGATAGTCCACGGAGGGGCTGACAGCATCTCCACCAGTTCTGGGAACCATGGCTGGTTGGGCCATTTCGGTGCCACTAACAGAACGGATTCCCTCTCCTCTCTGATTTTGCAAAGCACGCGAGGCAGAAGTTTCACTAGAGGAAACGCATACTTTCACGCTTTCGGCCAGCTGTGAGTGAGTGCATCCACTCCCAGGGGAGATTGTGTCAGTGAATAAAACAGTGGGCAGTGGGTGTTCTCCACGGATGCGAAGAGATCCACCTCCGCCCTGCCGAATAGACTCCAAATCATATTGACAGTTAAAGGGTGTAATCTCCATTCTCTGTGGATCACTCCGCCCCTTGATAGCATGTCCGCGCCACAATTCAGGTGTCCGGGACATGTACTGCCGGGGACATGTAATGGAGAGGAGGTATCGATCTGCCCACAGAATAAGATCTTTCGCTAGCCACAGCAGAGGGCGCGAGCTCACACCCCCTTGGTGATTTATAAATGCTATCACTGTCGTGTTGTCCGTCCTGATGAGAACATGACGGTGGAGAACGTCCGGGAGAAAGCACTCGAGCGCTAGGTGAACAGAGCTCCAGGCAGTTTATGTGCCATGACTTCTCTGTTTCTGACCACGTCCTGAAGGCTGGTCTGCCATCGCAAATGGCTCCCCAGCCCGTGCTCGATGCGTCTGTCGTGACAGTCTTTCTCCTGATCACCTGGCCAATAGGAACACCCAGGCGATACAGAGTCATATCGTGCCAAGGGGACAGCGCACTTTCACTTCATTCACTTTGATGCGCAAGGTGCCCGCGTGCCATGCGACTCTTCAGCCAGAGCTGAAGCGGTCGCATATGCAGGAGCCCTAGATTGCACACTGCTGAGGCGGCAGCCATCTGGGTGAGCGTCCTCTGAAAGCTTTTTAGCAGAGGAGATTGCCATAACTTGAAGATTGCAAGAGAGCTGATCAGTTTTTGTGAGCGCTCCTCCGAGAGACGCGCACGCATAGTGATTGAATTCAGCTCCACTCCTAAAAAGGAGATATTCTGGCTCGGTGCCAGCATGCTTTTTTGCATATTCACAGTCAGCCCTAAGCCCTGAAGATGAGCAAGAAATCTGAGCCTGTCGCTGAGCAGCGCGCTCTCTGATTGGGCTAAAACCAGCCAATCGTCGAGATAGTTCAGGATGCGCATTCCGCTCTGCTTCAGAGGGGAGAGAGCTGCATCTATGCATTTCGTGAACGTGCGAGGGACCAGAGATAAGCCAAAGGGTAGGACCGTGAATTGATATGCTATCCCCTCGAATGCAAATCTCAGGAAGCGCCTGTGGTGAGGGGCTACCTGGATGTGAAAATAAGCATCCTTTAAATCCACAGAGAGAAACCAATCTTCCTGTCTGATGTGCGAGAATATTTGCCTCAGCGTAATCATTTTGAATGAACGCTTCGATAGCGCGCGATTCAGTGGCCTCAGATCCAAGATTGGGCGGAGTCCACCATCTTTCTTTGGTACCAGAAATTAACGACTGTAGAAGCCGCTCTCGTGATCTGCAAGGGGCACTGTTTCCACAGCACGTTTTGCGAGAAGGTTGTGTATTTCCTCCCGCAGAACTGCGGCATTCTGCTCCCGTACAGTGGACATTAACACACCATTGAAACGGGGCGGTCTGCGAAAGAACTGAAGCGTGTAGCCGTTCTTTATTGATTTCATGACCTACTCTGATCCCCCGGCAGCGCCTGCCACGCTTTTGTGAATTGTAACAGTGGGCGAGGCGGACTGCACACTGTGAGTGTCACATGTCTGTCTTGTCTTGTGTAGCACATGTTGGGTTTTGGTCATTTCTGTGCATGTGCTTGTGTTTGTGTTTGTCATGTTTGGTGAGAGCACATGGCTCGTCACGTGTTCCTTGTGTCATGTGCTCTCCTGTCTATTGTCTTGACCCCACCCCTCTTGTTATCTGATTATTGGTTTAATTGCCCCACCTGTTCTTCCCCATTACCTGCCTTGTTTGTCCCCTATTTAATCTCCTTGTGTCTTCAGTCCTGTGCTGGATCCTTCTGCTCCCTGTTTGATGTTTCCTGTTCCTTGACCTGCTTATGTTTCCTGATCCTGGTATTGTGTCCTTGTTTAGTTTGATTTTCCCCCTCGTGGGTTTTGTTTTGTCTTATTTTTATGATTTAATAAATACTTCCTCCTGCAAATGAGTCCTCGCTCACTTTATACTTACCCACACCTGACAGAGTGAGAGGGGTGAGGGGAGTGAGAGGAGGAAAACAGTGGCTCGTCTTCGGCGCTGGCTGCAACTTTCCTCCTCCGAGAGACAGCGTCGTGGCTGTCGTGGTCTCACCGCCGGTTCTTGCACGCGCCGTGCATTAGCAGAATGGGTGTGCGGTCTTCCCGCGCGCTGTCTTGAGGAGGAGCGGGAATGCACAGGAGGGAACCCCCATCTTCGGCGCCCTCCATAGCTCCGAAGGATACCATATCCTGCGTGTCGGGGGAGGAGCGGAGATCAGCGGTCATAAAGCGCACTGGAAGAGAACCTGCAACAGGGGGGCGAGAGGCGCGTTCCTCCTCGGCTTGAAAGAGGCTGCAGAGGAAGAGTGTGGCATTGCTTGGGCAAGTTCATCACCCTGGATGATGGCCACACGGAGCCTGAGAGTCCGGAGGCAAATATCTCTGCAGTGGGGGCAGTCCGAACCTCCAAGCTTTGACTCTGCGTGGGCGTGACCCAGGCAGAAGACACACGACTCGTGGTCATCAGAAGGTTCGATTGGCTCTGTGCAGGAGAGGCAATCGCGAAAGGTCATCCTCGTCCGAAGCTTACCGGAACACAGCAGGGGAAGAGAAGGCTTTGTCCGCTGCAGCGTGTAGATCACGGTGAGTAGCCTTGATGATAGGCTTCTTGCTTCTTTCAGAAGGTTGGCTGAAGGAAAAGATTCTGAATGGATGACGTCCAAGCGCCGCATTATATAGAGATGGGAGCCCCTCTCATATTTGTGCGCTTGAACGCCATTGGCCAGTGTTACTGGCGTGATTCAGTAAGGCTTCAGTAGTATTGGAGGAAGGGGTTTCCCCCATAAGCGGTAGCTCCGCAATGTCTAAGTGACCGAATCGAAAAGGAACTAAATTATTACTAGTAGAGCCAGGGGTATATTTAATGCTAAATGGCTTGCCTATTTATAGACCATTTGTGTGTTTGCAAACTTCGATGATGTGTTTTGTGGGCGGAGCCTACCTGGTGGCAGAGAATGATGCAGTAGCACTCTATGGAAGCCATGTAATAAAACAATAAAAAGGTAATTTAGAGTTTATCTCACAAACAGGATTAGACATTTTTTCCCCCCATCTCTCCTCTCCTAGCCATACCATCTCCCTAGGTGTTATGACCCAACAGCACCCCCACTCTGTAGGCCAGGGGTGGGCAATTCCAGTCCTGGAGGGCCATTGTCCTGCAGAGTTTAGCTCCAACCCTGATCAAACTCACCTGCCTGTAGCCTTCTAGTAATCCTGAAGACATTGATTAGCTGGTGCAGGTGTGTTTGATTAGGGTTGGAGCTAAACTCTGCAGGACAGTGGCCCTCCAGGACTGGAATTGCCCACCCCTGCTTACTATTTTTGAAACTGAGTTTGTTGCTTACACAGTTCATTTCGAACTGAAACGAAATGAAGTAAGCAACAAACTCAAAGAAACAGAAGCAAAGATCAAAACAGTACACAACAATTTAATGTGATCATTTTGACATTTAGTCTTGTCTTATGTTTAAAAAGACATGAACTGAAGTGCAGCCTAAACAAACCTACAACATAACACAGCATTATAATGTTCGACTGACAGAGATCAGAGCTAACTGAACTTATTTATATGTTGGACATCCATAACAGTTTAGATGGGCTTCTGCATCTTGGAGGACAAACACACATAAGCCACTTCAACATACAGTTAGTAATGTATGTAATTCATCTGATATACATTAACAGTCAGACAGAAGTATTTTAGTATCTCTTAAGAGGGAAATAAAGTTCATAAGAATGAAGTAGAAGGAAGTGCCTCTGTGAAGAACAGAAAGCACAGAGCAGTTGAAATCAAGCGTAGCGTTAGTTCTGGCAGGTCACGTTAGTCAAGCTCGCATCACCTGACTGTCAGCTGATCAGGTCTACCTATAGGAATACGATCCATATATATGCTCCTTCAGTACTATCAGCAGCTATCGCGTTTCTCCGGAGCTAATTAAATGGCGATTTCGGCGGGTGAAACCGCATCATCTCACTAGGAAGGTCTGTTTCACCTCAGATTCGTTCAAGTTTGCAAACTTGAACACGCGATTCGCTGCATTGATTGTAAGCTGCCTGATCTGGAAGTGACAGAGTTAGCGTTGCTTCTCACATCACTGCATTGTTGACATAGACTCGCTGAAGCTACTAATTCAAGAACAGTTCTGATGAGATCTGCACTCACTGCATGAAGAATGATATCAAGAGATGACCAAACATCCACGTCACCGCTGGCTATATTTCACTCTCCATTCATCCCTGAATGTCTTCATGAAACTAAGCTAAGTTCCTTTTTAATGCATTGCTTAAATGCTATCAGGGTATTGGCAACATGCCAATGGCCTCGCTAAGGCCATCTGTGTTGCTTAGGCTTCTAGTCATTCAGTAAATGCTATGCGATCATATTGGCAAAATGTGCGTTAAATCTGTTGTCATTGGCAACTGGCTTGTCGCTGCAACATGCTGTGCATTAAACTTAAGTCAGGTTGCCTTTGTTTGTATAGCACTTTATACAGCACGGATTCAAGCAGCTTGCGGTGATAGACAGGAAATAACGATTCATGGTGCAAACGGAATCATTTCTGCTGTGGCGCAGCTCTAAAAAGTCAATAGTAAAGTCATTGATTCTGTTATGTTTGTTCTTATTTTATTTACCGGTGTTTTACACTACTTCTGAATGTAGGCTAATAATAAAATGCAGTTTTTACAACAATGCAACGTTCGCGTGTTTCTCTCTCAACATGACCCGGTGTCGTGTGAATTAAACTTGGTGCGAATTTTCTGGCAAATACGGTCAATTATAAAATGTGCTGTATTATTACAAAATCCATAGGATGCATTATAGGCTATATATTGTGTTCATTACCCGCACCCACAGTAATTTTGGGCTTAATCACTGTTATAGCCTAATTATATGGGGGTCATTGGACATTTATTTTGGTGTAGACAAATTCACAAATACTCAATATGAAATCAACTCAAAGTAATAACCGCTGCGTATTTCCTGACTGGTGCATTTATCTGCTTATTTCGTTTATTAAATTTATTTAACCCATTGCAATTTATTGGAACTGTGTGAACTAGGGTAACTACTTTGTCATGCTTATTACCTTCTTTTTTCGGAAAACACACACACAAAAATGTTTTTTTTTTTTATAATTTTTTTTTTTTTTTTTTTTTAAAGCGGATGCAAATATGTCGTAACATAATCCATATATGAAACTCGTGCCATATATTCCAAGCGCTCTGAAGGGAGGCCTATACTGTAGGGTTTGGTGAGAAACAAACCGAAATGGCAAGTTATTACAGGCTTTAATGAAAATCTTGTGTTGCAGTCCTGTGTGCGAGTGTGGAGCAGCTTGCGCTGCGCACAAGCACCCTTTTGAGATATCAATTATAATCAATTTTAATAAAACGCAAGGCATAAATCATAAAATAAAAAAGTAGCCTATGTATTTTAATATCTCTTGTTCTCGGGTTGTCTGGTTGCAGTGCATTATTCTTTCCCTTTTGTATTAGTGTTTAAAATATTTATTTATTTATTTATTTATTTATTTATTTATTTATTTATTTTGTTTACTTAATACGGTACGGGTTGTGTCGAGCCATTCGTTAGTCTGGTTGTTTGATGAGAAAAATATGGAATGTAGTTGCAATAAATGCGTTAAGAAGCCGTACAGCTGTAGCAGAGCAGGACTATTATTCTGCTGTGCTGAACTGAGGAAGAACTGATGACGGAATACTTTGATCTTCGGCTGACCAATCAGCAGAAAGGGGCGTATAATTCCCGCCCACGTGTAGAAATCGAATATTCAAACTGTTTATTCATTTTTCAACCTCTGAACGAAAAACGAAAAATCAAGCCGAAATCTCGTTTTTCTGAAAAAAAAAAAAAATGAAAAAACGAAAAACGAGCTGTTTTCTCATTTTTCTACTTTCAATGTTAAATCAAAAAACGACTGAACGAATGATACACGGATTCGTCTTGTTGCCAGGACAATTGTTTTGTATTTTACATTATAATGGATTATAACGTAACAGGCTGGATGTATCCCTTACATCTTAGGACCTTTATTACAAACAAAACAGATTATAGAAAGGTCATATATTTTGTATAATTTCTATAAAAAAAAAAAAAAGAATTTTGAATATGACATCTTTTTTGTAAGACATGAAATGACTTGAGACTCGACTCGTGACAAAAGACTTCAGACTTGGCTCGGACTCCAGTGATAAAGACTTCAGACTTGACTCGGACTCCAGATGAAAGACTTGTGAACATCTCTGGGAAGGAGGAGGTGGGAACCGACAAACTTTCAACAACTTTAATAAATAAATAAACACAAAATTAAATTAAAAGACAAAACATAAACAAAACAAAGTCCAGGCCTGGTCCTCTCTCGTCCTTCACTGTCGTCGCTCCTCCTTTTATGCCTCCAAAGCTCCTCCGTGAGATACGTGACCAGTGCGGAACGCAGCTGGCGCTCATGATCTCTAACACCACCGGCCTTACCACGTTCTCTCACGGCCCTTGTCCTTGACTGCTTGGCAGTCATTTAGTGTCCACAGCTGTTAGTTTACTAGAGAAATGAACTCTTTCGCTAAATATATGCACTATATTAGCCTATATATATATATATATATATATATATATATATATATATTTAATTATATTCTACTTAACCTGTTAGTGATGTCTTGATTATTTAATGTATGTTTAAACAAATCTGTCATGAAAATGACAGTCACTGTGTATAAATGATTATATTTTAACAACGAATTGGAGTAAAAACATAATTTTATAATTAGATTTAGATTTAGATATTAGATTTAGAAGTTAATGCAAAAACTGTTTTGTGAAGTTTACATGTTTGCATACAATGCAAGTGCAAGTAAGGGTTTACATATATAGTTTACACTTTACAGCATTAGCAGAGATAATTTTTGTCTTTAAGAAACTTTTAGTTATAATTGAATTCATTTAAGGACAATCACAATTTGTTCAGTAAACCACTTTTTAATTAAAAAAGAAGCTATTTTATATTTAGTTTTCTCTCCCCTGCTCTACCGAACCCTCAGTTTTGTGTACCGTTACACCCCTATTACTAATGCAATCTTAAAATCAAAAGTTGTATATGTTAATTAGTTAATGCACTGTTAACCAACATGAACAATGACTATACATTTCATTAACTATATTTTATTAACTAAGGTCAACAAAGATTAATGAACACTGTAAAAAAAAATATTGCTTATCACTGTTAGATCATGTTGGCTAATACATTAACTAATGTTAACAAATGAGATCTTATTGTAAAGTGTTACCGAACTTATAAGCTCTTAAACCTTTACTAGCACCAAAATTAGGACCAAAAGGTTTATTCTAAAATCTTATTCCAGTGTTACAGTGAATGAAAGTTTATGAAATGAAACTCCAAAGGCACAAAAACAAGAAAACCAAAATTCTTTGTCACCAACTATTTTGAAGTTGTTGGAAAGTGCTGTTTATGTCAATGTCCCAGAATCTCTCCATCGGCAGAAAACTTCAAATGTCCATGAAGCTGTGCACCATCTCTCAACAGTAGATGTGAATGGACATGTTCCAAAGAGGCAGGAAAGTAAAAAAAAATATACCTTGAGGAAAGAAAAAAGAAAAAACAGAAAGAAAACAACTGTTTATAATTGGCTCAATTAAATGAAAGCGATAGATGTACAGTTGCGCTCCAAAGTTTATATTCACACTGCAGTATCTGTTAATGTTAATTTTAGCAATAAGAGGGATCATAAAAATGTGCATGTTGTCTTTTTATTTAGTACTGACCATAGACTGTAAAAAAAATACCCACACCACCTTGTGGCCATTCTCATCTTGGTCGGTTTTCCTCTCTCTACTACCACTTTGTTTTTATTTAGGCCTATTTAATTTTTTTTTTATTTCAATTTCTCCTTTGGTTATTTTATTTTGTTTATTATTGTCATTATTTTCATTCTGCTTACCCTTTTACTCATTATTATTTAATATTATTCAGTCCTTTCCCTCTCTTTCTCTACACACTTAAGTTTAGTTTAAACAAAGTTTGAACGAAATATTCACCGCTTAAATATACAACCATGTTGAATTTCAGCCCATAAAAATACAAGCCCTAAAAATACAATGCATTAAAATGCAAGCACAGTTCAATTAGAGCTTTTTGTTTCAAAAACATTAGGCATTAATTTTCTTCCATACTCTTATTGCAGAGAAGGCTTTTGACCAATTAGAGTGGCCTTATTTGTTTGCAGTTTTAAGAAAATTTGATATTGGTGATAGCTTTGAAAAGTATATAAAAATTCTTTACCATAAGCCCTGTGCAAGAATTCTTACTAATACGATGCTCTCTTCAACGTTTCAACTACAGAGAGGTTCCAGACAGGGTTGCACTTTATCTCACTTACTCTTTGCTTTGGCACTTGAGCCCTTAGCACACGTTATTTTTTTCTAACCCCAATATACATGGATATAGCACAAAGAATACATTACGTAAAATGTCATTGTATGCTGACGATATCCTGTTATATATTACTAAACTATCACAAAAATGTTAGAAATTATCTCTCATTTTGGTACATTCTCAGGGTACAGGATAAATTGGTCTAAGAGCGAATTAATGCATATAAAGGTACGAGATCTTTCTGTTGTACTTCCCTTTTAAAATAATACATTATAAATGTACTTGCACTATATTGCCAAAAGTTTTGGGACGTCTGCCTTTACATGCACATGAACTTTAATGACATCCCATTCTTAATCCGTAGTGTTTAATATGGAGTTGGCCCACCCTTTGCAGCTATAACATCTTCAACTCTTCTGGGAAGGCTTTCCACAAGGTTTAGGAGTGTGTTTATGGGAATTTTTGACCATTCTTCTAGAAGCGCATTTGTGAGGTCAGGCACTGATGTTGGACGAGAAGGCCTGGCTTGCAGTCTCTGCTCTAATTCATCCCAAAGGTGTTCTATCGGGTTGAGGTCAGGACTCTGTGCAGGCCAGTCAAGTTCCTCCACACCAAACTCGCTCATCCATGTCTTTATGGACCTTGCTTTGTGCACTGGTATTGGAACAGGAAGGGGCCATCCCCAAACTGTTCCTACAAAATTGAGAGCATGAAATTGTCCAAAATGTCTTGGTATGCTGAAGCATTAAGTGTTCCTTTCACTGGAACTACGGGGGCCAAGCCCAACCCCTGAAAAAAAACAACCCCACACCATAATCCCCCCCCTCCACCAAACTTTACACGTGGCACAATGTAGTCAGGCAAGTACCGTTCTCCTGGCAACCGGCAAACCCAGACTCGTCCATTGGATTGCCAGACAGAGAAGCATAATTCGTCACTCCAGAGAACACGTCTCCACTGCTCTAGAGTCCAGTGACGGCGTGCTTTACACCACTGCATCCGACGCTTTGCATTGCAGTTGGTGATGTAAGGCTTGGATGCAGCTGCTTGGCCATGGAAACCCATTCCATGAAGCTCTCTACACACTGTTCTTGAGGTCTGTAGCTATTAACACTGTGTGCCTCAGCATGCACTGACCCCGCTCTGTGATTTTACGTGGCCTACCACTTTGTGGCTGAGTTGCTGTTGTTCCCAATTGTTTCCACTTTGTTATAATACCACTAACAATTGACCGTGGAATATTTAGTAGTGAGGAAATTTCACAAATGGACTTAATGCACAGGTGGCAACCTATCACGGTACCATGCTTGAATTCACTGAATTCGCGACCCATTCTTTCACAAATGTTTGTAGAAGCGGTCTGCATGCCTAGGTGCTTGATTTTATACACCTGTGGCCATGGAAGTGATTGGAAAACCTGAATTCAATGATTTCGAGGGGTGTCCCAATACTTTTGGCAATATAGTGTATTTAGGAATTGAGGTTATAAAGGATTGTCAGTCATTATACAAAGCTAACTTCCCCCCTCTAGTGTCCAAATTGCAAAATAATATTCAGTTTTAGAGACCCCCTTTTTTTTTCCTAGTTAATATTAAAATGTTTTTTTCTTTCTTACATTCTTTATCTTTTTTAACACATCCCAATATTTTTAACTAAGTGGACTCAGTCATTATTCCTTTTTTTTGTGGGATTATAGCATAAGTAAAGCTCACCTTTGTAAACCTAAAGCTGAAGGTGGATTGACACTCCCTAACTTTCTTTATTATTATGCTTGTGCTCTTCATACTATAATAATGTGGTTAGATCCCACCTTTACATACTCCACTTGTATCCAAATGGAAAGAGAAGCATGTAGCCCATATAATATCGGGGCGGGATCTTGTCTCCTACAAAGATAGCTAAATTGGCCTATAATTATAATTGTATAATCCATAGTACTATTTGCATTTGGAAGCAGATTAAATTAAAATTTGTAATAAAGTCCTTATCTTTCCTCTTACCAATTGGAGGGAACCCCTTATTTACTCTTTCTACTATAGATTCTGCTTTCACTAAGTGGAGAGTCTTGGGTATTCAAACTATTGGTGATAGAATTCTTTTGCCTCCTTTAGTCAACTGCAGGCACAATACGGTTTGCATCCTAAAAACATTTTTTTTTCCCGTTATTTGCAGGTCAGGGATTATGTGAGAAAGTATTTGGTATTTATTTGGCTTGTCTTGATGAGGCTTGTTCTGCCGTGTAGTTACAGGGTAAGTATGAATCTGCAGGCTGTAAATTAAAGTGGTGTTTGTTCCCCTCTTGTTTCATGTAGTTACTACACAATATAGTGTAGCTACACAAATAATTACTCCTTAATTAAAAAATACATACAGTATAAACAATTTGTTAATTTTCCTGGTAGTTACCCCTTTATTCCCCAAATATTACATATTGTTCCCTTATACCTACACATACATACTTTATAATTAAATTATAATTACCGAAAGTTACGCTGTAAATTCGTTTTACTTGCGCAGTAATTTCCGGGCTGTAATTTAAAGCGTTACCAAAAATTGTTTCTTTTTGTTAAACAAACTGGATCTGTTTGATATGATTTGGTTTCCCCTTCTCCATTATCTTGATAGCGTAGTTTGAAAAAGTGTGTAGCATTGACTGTCCCATTAGTATGGCATGACTTAAGTCTCTAGGGTGGGGAGGGTGGTATGGGAACTGCTTTGTCTTTGTATGTTTTGCTTTGTTTGGTTTTTTTATTTGATGTATTTTGTGTTTCTTCCTTATGTTTATAATGAGGAATCATAAAAGCGATGTAACAATGATTGTCAAATTGTTGGATTCCCTAATAAATTTTAAACATAATATGACCACTTTAGCTCCAGTGCTTTCCCTTGACATTGAGGGAAAGAAAAAGGTCTGGCCTGGAACTGGGCAGGAATTCAAAAAATGTTACTGGTCACGAAAAGGGGTCTAAATTTATGGGAATTCTCAAGGGCTGTGAAAACATTCACAGTGTTACCTTTTATGATCTTATACTGGCACGAGTGAGTATTTTGCGTAAGGGGCTTATACCCTGTTTGACTATTACTGCTTACCCCAGTCTGCCCGCTTCATGGTATGGACTCTGTACTTTAGTTAAGCTCAGAGCACGAATCAGAATTGGTTATGTGGGAAAACCAAAAAGAGAGAAAAGGGCTCTGGGAAAGAGTTTGTTTGGTCTTGTTTAATGTTTGTTTTTGATCTGTTTCTCTGTTCTGTTAATGTTTGTATTTCTAGTCTTGTGTTTTGCTGTCAGTATGTTCATTGGTTCTGTCATCCTCCGTCCCTTGCCTGTTTGTTCCTATGGTTACTGATTGGTTTAGTTCTGTTCAGGTGTGTTTAGTTAATTAGCCCCTCTCGTTTGGGTGACAATCTAAGTACACCCTTATGGCTTCCATTGGAATTAAGAGGGTAAGTAGCAGTCAGGCACTGCTAATCAAATGCATTTGATTAATTGATCATCAGCAAGTGTGATCACCTCTGTAAAAGCAGAAGTTTTGGCAGTTTGCTGGTCTGGGGCATTCAGGTGTGTGTTAACACAGTGCCAATGAGGAAATACATAAGCAATGATCTTAGAGAAGCAATTGTTGCTGCCATCAATCTGGAAAGGGTTATACGGCCGTTTCCAAACAATTTAAAGTCCATCATTCTAGAGTAAGGAAGATTATTCACAAGTGGAAAACATTCAAGACAGTTGCCAATCTTCCCAAGAGTGGACGTCCCAGCAAATTCAATTCAAATTAGAAAAAGATGGGACAAGTATGACATGTTTGGAAGGGTTGCCAGGAGAAAGCTTCTTCTCTCTAAAAAGAACATGGCAACATGGCTTAGGTTTGCAAAGTTGCATCTGAACAAAGACTTTTGGAACAATGTCCTTTGGACAGATGAGACCAAAGTGGAGATGTTTGGCCATTAGCCACAGTGCCATGGTAGGCAACTGTGCAATAAGGCACAGGTAGGCAATCAGCACAAACACCTCATACCAACTGTCCATCACGCTGGTGGAGGGTTGATGATTTTTGGCTTGTTTTGCAGCCACAGGAACTGGGCACCTGACTGCAAGGTGAATCGACCATGAGGCACGCCGCAAAGCGATTCACATGCTAATCGTCCACGTGAAGGAATGCGAACCTGTAAACGCCCCCATCACCTCAAAACAAAGCATCAGCTTCATCATTCTTCTGCTTTTCATCGAGTTCGGAAGACTCGGAAGCTGTGAATTTACCTTGGATTTACCTCAGCAAAAGAACGTGATTTTAAGATGAGAATTTTGAAGGTAAATCATTTATTCTCACTTATATTAGCGTGTTATTGTTGCATAAACTTCACATTGTAGGCTACTAGTTGAACTATTGCCAGGCTAAAATGTGTGAAATCGACGAAAACGTGTGTTGAAATATGAAATATAGATATGTAGGCAACCTATAATTTGTAAGACAAAACATGATCAATATATTGTTTTATGTGAATGAATGGGCACTGGGCAGGGTAATTTTTACATAGTTTTGAAGCAAAAATTCTAGCCTACATGATCCAGTTTTCAAAAGTCTTGTGAACAAATATTCAGTATGGGTTTTATGGCCTTATTTCAGTGATATTTTTTTTCACAAACCATGCATAAACGTCATTTTCTCAAAACTACAAACTTTTACATACATGTTGCTCACATATTATTGTAGCAGAGTTTGTGCTGAATACAGAGTAATCAGACTTTAGCCATGAAAATGTTACAAGTAACAGAAATAAGCACAAATGTCAGGGCATGTCAAAACACCTCCAGGGCCCAGAAAACACAAGGGTTAAAGAACAAGGGTTCAGAGGGTTAAAGCTTGGTCGATATTGGGTCATGCAACAGGACAAAACGGCCCAGTCAAAGTCTTATGATGATTCCAGTTATCAATCACATCCAATGTTTTGTCTCAAGATGCAAACAAGTAATTTTAACTTTTCTAAGGCATGTTTTATAAAGCTACTTAAGTGTCCTAATGTCCTGAACTAAGGCCTAATCCTGGCTTTAACTAAGCCCTGTCTGTGAAACCGGGCCTATATAATATTTACATGCCTTATATACATACGTAGCATCTTTACATCTACTGTCACCATTAAATCAAAATTGATGATTCTTATTATTTTATTAAATATTGCAGTTCTTATTATAAATAATTAATTTGTACACATCTTTTTTTTTTTTTTTTTTTTTTTTACAACCTGTCATTCACATGAGATAGCAATAGCAATGGATGTAATGGACTTCATAGAGAGCGAACATGTCCAACAGCATTTCCCACTGCTTAATCATGCAGGTCAGGCACAAATAAAATGTAAGTAATTGATGCGGTTTAAAGACAGGCTACAGATCCTTTGGATTCACATTGGGAACATTTCTGTTGCTGCTACAGGGCAGCATATAATAATGCTTACCATTACACTCAACCTAACATACGCTTCTTGTATTCTGTGGGCTACTGGAGACCCAGAATGAGACGTACTGTACCGCTAAAAGGAGAAAAACAAACCACTGGAAGGATTGTTGTATTAAATTAAATTAAATTTTAGTTTAAAAATCTTTTATTTTTATTGTGTTAAAATATTAAAACATCAACTGCACTTTATTGATTTACCTATTGATTTTGTCTAATTTTTAACCTGAGAACATTGGTTTATATATGTTCAATATTAAAAAGGAGGGTAGAGAATTAAGGAATTTTTAGGAACTGAATTGTTCATAATAACCCTAACCCAGGAAAAGACTTTACACTGTTGTTGGATGGATCAAATTAAAATAGAATGCTTTTTAATGCGTCTGATGGAGTTAACAAATTAAGTTATAAAGTGAATAAATGTACATTTTTAGAAAAAAACATTTTCAGAAAAAAAACAGTTCCCGTACATGGGAACTGGTCTCCGCCATCTTGGAACGGTCAGCGTGTCGTCACTCACAGTAAGAATCAATGATGCCACAATATTGTGCAGCTTCGGGTTGTGAAACCTCTGAGATTTAAATTCCAGAAGAAATGGGATAACCTTTCACAAGTGTGAATGTGTTGATTTGTGTTTTTATATGTATGAACTCAATATAACATGTTTTTACTATGGTACTTTTAATGTTTTTACTTTTACTATGGTAACTTTTTAATGTTATGTCAGCTGACGCATTCGTCTTGTTGTATTGTGTTAGTTTAGCAAAATCATCTGCTGAAGTCTATTTCCTATATAGATATTCACATATATGTGTCTAACTACGGTTATAGATACTCACACTGTGTCTGAAATCAAACACTTCCCTACTATATAGTATGTGAAAAACAGTAGGCAAAAAGTACCCGGATGACCTACTACTTCCGCCGAGATTCTGAAGTGCGCATTCAATGGACACTTTACTATCCCATGAGGCCACGGGAGAGAATTTCAGAATGGAGGAGAAGCAACGTGACTGATGCTGGTAGGTCACATGTAATGAAAACATGCTACCCACATTCATACTATATAGAACATACTTTTTTTAATGGTCACAAAGTAAGTTCAAATTCAAATGTAGTACATACTCAGACAGTATGTGATTTCGGATGCAGCTTCAGTCATCCCAGTCAACTCAGGTTTACAGACCACCTCATATGGTGGCCTTTGTGCCAGTGTCAAAGTTCAGAGTGGTGGCCAATCGTCAGTCAGTCAATACATATAAAAGTAAGTCAAAATAGTTGTCTTGGCAAGTATCATAGTAAACACAGTCAGTCATGTCTTAACGTAATGTAAACAGTTGAGAAAGAAATCGGATGTATCAA
Source organism: Coreius guichenoti (assembly GCA_039654105.1). Classification (NCBI taxonomy): domain Eukaryota; kingdom Metazoa; phylum Chordata; class Actinopteri; order Cypriniformes; family Gobionidae; genus Coreius; species Coreius guichenoti. The sequence continues at coordinate 14,046,039 of CM077190.1, read as the reverse complement.
TATATGGGATGCAATATATTGCATTAGGTCTTAATCCTTGTGCATCAATTTAAAAAGGTTGCTCTGAGGTCCTTAGAGGACAAAACTGTCCATGTCATAATAATTTGAAGTTTTTGACTTAAGTTTGGTCTCATTTTAAAGAAGTAGATTTTTGTTGAAGTAAAAAAAAAAGTTATAGAGGTTTAATTTTATGAAAATTACTTATATTACTTATTTTATATAAAATATTTGAACTATTATTAATATTTGAACTCAAAATACAAAATATTGAACTCAAAAACTGCTAGAAAATCAAAGCCATAAATCTAAACAAGTTGTTTAAAATTTGAGGTTGATATCTCAAAAAAAAATAACTTTCAGTAAGATTTAGTTTGGGCTCGGTACCAAATTTCCCCCATTAGATGCCAGAAAAGCTCCTGGTACACACAGTGGTTGGATTTGTGATTTGCAGTACAGTTTTTCTCTCTAAAATAAATATCCCTGCCTCTGAAATAATCAAATATATCCCCCCCTCAACAGTGATCAATCCTACTTCACCAGTAGACCATATAAAATATTTAAAATAAAGATTAAAAAAAAAAAAAAAAATATATATATATATATATATATATATATATATATATATATATATATAAATATAAACTAATTAAAACGCTTCAACACACACTAAAATGCTTCAACGCACACATTTAAACAATAAAATCAGATTTTTTTTTAAATCAGACTTTTACTGTCGGCGCTCCTGCTCGTGTAATGCCTACTGTTTTTTCCGTTCAAAAGCTTCTGCCAACATTAAAGGAGAGAAATCAACTCTAAAGAAAGATCAAGAGATTCGCGAGTTCAGTTTGAACGTGCACACATAAAATCTGAGCGAGAGCAGAGCCATGAGACCAATGTATATTTGAGAGTGCATGTCCAGTTTTGTGCTAGAGTGAAAGAAAATCCGCCTGTGAGCGAAGAGATTCTGCAATCAGGTTTTTATTTTTTGTTATTGGTTAAAATCAATGGAGAATATCTTGTGTTTTTCAGTGAGTGCTCATAATAACAACAGATTGTTATGTAAAATAAAGGAAAAAGAAACAAACAAACAGGATGTGCTTTCTGTCATCTCTGTCTATTTTCTGGAGCGCGTCACAAAAATAAAACGAACCTTAGTGTATATGTGCCTCGTTCACAATAAGAATTATATCTATAGAAAGCTTTTCTTTTAAAAATAAACATAAAAGCTTCAAAATTAGTTTTTTTTTTTTATATGGGTTTGTGTAATTTACGTTGTAGAACAAAACATTCATTGTCATCAAATTATGTTTACCACACACTAATGTTGCTTTCGTCAATGAAAATTATGACTAAATATCGTCGTCAACGAACCTTTATCACGTGACGAAAACGAGACGAGACGCAACATAATGCTGGTCATGTGACAATGACTATAATTAAATGTATAATGCAATATTGTTGACGAATAAAAACTAGACTAAATGTGGTTTACAAAATAAAAACTATGCTAAAATGTCTCTTAATTTTCGTTGACCAAAACGAAGCGAGACGAAATGTTATAATGTTATTTCGTCTTGTTTAGTCGCGTTGTTATTATTATTATTATTTTGCAGTATTTCTGTGTATCTCACTTCAGGGACTGCATCAGGTCGCACTGCGCAGACGCAAGCGACGTCACTCTCTTCAAGCCCCACTCGCGGCATTATTTAGAAGATGCAGCTGCGGTGAGTTAGCGTAAACGACAACAAACTAAGTTAAGTATGACACAGAGAAAGGGACAGATGGCCGGCCAACTGGGGTTCGAGCCCTATTCGGACAGTAATTGTTTCTCGTGTGGTCATAAGGTATTTTCATCATTTACAGGGGCTGTCTGTGATTTTATTGCCGTCCGAATCCAGAATATCAGTGTTTTTCTCCCACCACCCGCGTAAAAATCCCCGGCCGAATTACCTACTGTTTTTTGACAAATACCAAGGTCGTGTGGTGATTTAATTGCTGTCCGAATCCACATCTCTGAGTTTTCAAGAATATATAATTTCAAAATTCACCGTTTATATCCTTTTTGACCACTGCAGAGCACCGTACGGTTGCACTTCGCTGTAATTTGGATGCATTTTAAAGATCTAGACTATTATTACTGAAATGCTGGCAAGTATTTACAAGAGCAATATATTTCATCACCGCTCAAAAAATAAAAAGAAGAAAAGCACAAACACTTGAAATGGGCCGTTATTACGGCAGGCAGCAATTATATAATATGTTAAAATAACCGCAGCATTATGTTTACCTCATGTAAATAAGAGGCTGTATTAACTTATTTCCGCTCATTTCCATGTGGAATAAAATGACATCCTTTATTTTGAGATAAAATACAAGACAGAAAAACATTTTAACTATAATGCGCGTTTATATATCTTCCTAATTTTAAACAGATTTAAATAATTAAATAATAATTAGGATATTATTTTCCTATTATTAAATTAAATATGCATTTATTCTTATTATACCAAGCATATGACATTTTATTTACAGCATACAATCATGTTATTGACCACGTGAGCAGCGCGTTCCCAGGTGCTCAGGATCACAAAACTCGCTCCTCCACCGTGAATAAATCACCATCCGAATGCACGAGTTTTATCACTGAGGTGGCATGGACGTTTATTTTTACGGACTTCCACGTGAGAAACAATTACCGTCTGAATAGGGCTTTTGGGAGAAAAAGAAGAAACGACATTTGGAAAAACTTTCATTACACAGAAGTGGAAAAGAAAATGGAATGTGTTGTGGAAAAAGATGGGGAGAAATGTGGCCACAAAATCACAGGAAAAAACACCACGAACCTTAAGAGACATCTCAATGTTTTTATTTATTTTATTTAAATTTATGTGTGTGTACTTCTAACATGTTTGGTTGGTAAAATAAATGTTGTAAATTCAAATCAGACCGTCTTCCATGTCTGGAATGGGTGTATTCTTGTGTCTATAAGGTAACAGTAATATAATAAGATAACCTTGTTTGAAATGGGTTTGGCTAAAAAAAGATTTTGGTTTCGTCTATACTACTAGGTACTTATACTGGGTTAAATAGAATTGCATTACTAAAAAGAGACTAAAATACAATTTTCATTGACTAAAACTAGACTAAAATGTCATCAGTTTTCGTCGACTAAAACTAGACGAAAATAGTCATGGATAATTCTGACTAAAATAAGACTAAAATGCTCAGACTTTTAGTCGACTGAAACTTGACTAGACTAAAAAGAGTATGAATGTGACTAAAACTAATAAAAACGTCTCGGTTACGTATGTAACCCTCGTTCCCTGAAGGATGGAACGGAGACGTACGTCGGAACTGACTGACGAATTGGGGATCATTTTCAGAGACCAATCTACTTCGAGTGTATAAAAACGAGCCAATAACGTTGGCATGCGTTCCACGCAGCGCGGGTATAAATACGGAAGTGGAATACCGCATCCTCGCTTTTCCAACTGAGGAGCCGAAAAAGTGACTCGGCCCTTCAGCGGAAGCACAGCACCTGGCGACGGGACGTACGTCTCCGTTCCCTCCTTCAGGGAACGAGGGTTCCATACGTAACCGAGACGTTCCCTTTCAGTCGGTCACGTTCGATGTACGTCGGAACTGACTGACGAATTGGGGATCCCTACCAACACGCCAGGGAGGCTGGCCCTTCCAAGCGCCCTGCTTGAGCTCGCTGGAGTGCTCCTAGGTTGGAGCAGGAGTCAGGGCTCCAAGCAGGGAAGGTCCGTCACTGCTGTTTCTGCAAGACCCACTCAGTGTGACTATTGGATAACGATGGGAAAGACGTTATTCAATAGTCGACAGAGAGAGCTCTGTCAAGGGAAAGACACGGGGCTAGCCGAGTAGGGTAGCGAGTACCGTGGAGAATACACATATGGGGTCGCCGTAGGGACCGCTACATATGGAACCCAGCCTACACACACGTTCCACAAGCATACGGGTGCAGGCCTGGCGTCAGACGGCCGCAACGTCTGACACCGAAGGGGTGACGGAGGAGCTCGACAGGGTTAGCCATTTCTGGGGAACACAACTGGAGACAATAGACGCACGTATCCGGCCCAGCGGGCGGGAGTGGCGTTGCAAGCCGACACAAGAACGGGCACTTCGCACCTACCGGCCACTGGGGGCAAGTACACGGGAAGAAACCGGCTCTACACGGAGGCTATAAAATCTAGCGAACGTGTTAGGTGTGGCCCAGCCCGCAGCTCTACATATATCTGTCAGCGAGGCGCCTTGAGCCAGCGCCCAGGAGGAAGCCACACTCCTGGTTGAGTGTGCTTGCAACCTGAACGGGCAAGGCACGTCTTGCGATTGGTATGCTAAGACGATAGCATCCACTATCCAGTGGGCTAACCTCTGCTTGGAGACAGCCTTTCCCTTCTGCTGGCCTCCGTAACAGACGAAGAGCTGCTCTGAGGTTCTAAAGCTTTGAGTCCGGTCAACGTAAGCGCGAAGAGCGCGGACGGGACATAACAAAGCCAGGGCTGGGTCTGCCTCCTCCGAGGGCAGCGCTTGCAGGTTCACCACCTGGTCCCGGAAGGGAGTGGTGGGAACCTTGGGCACGTATCTCAGGACGACGTGAGAGTTGGCGGCCCGAACTCTAGGCACGATTCGTTGACCGAAAGTGCGTGTAGGTCCCCTACCCTCTTGATGGAGGCCAATGCAGTCAGGAGTACTGTCTTTATGGACAGAATTTTTAACTCTACAGACTGCAAAGGCTCAAAGGGAGGGCTCTGAAGTGCTCTGAGCACCAGAGTTAAATCCCAAGAGGGTATCGAGTGTGGACGAGGAGGATTTACCCTCCTCGCACCTCTGAGGAACCTGACGATTCGGTCGTGCTTCCCTAAGGATTTACCTTCAACTTCGTTGTGATACGCCGCTATTGCTGCGACGTACACTTTGAGAAACGCATATTTGCGTAGGTCCCGGGGCCAGCTGTGCGCCAGTGCATCCGTGCCGAGGGTGCCCCCAGTCAGGGAATAGTACAACTGGCAATGGGTCGAGTCCAGAGAGGCGAACAGGTCTTCCTGCGCGGCTCCGAAAAGGTCCCATATCAGCTGGACGCTCCGGGGGTGGAGTCGCCACTCTCCCGGAGGTGTCAACTGACAAGAGAGCTCGTCAGCTGTCTGGTTCAGCGCACCAGGGATGTAAATGGCCCGAAGCGACCTCAGATGCTTCTGACTCCACAGGAGGAGATGGCGGGCGAGTTGCATCATGCGACGGGAGCATAGACCACCCTGGCGGTTGATGTACGCAACGGCCACAGTGCTGTCCGTACGGACCAGTACGTGCTTGCTCTGAAGCGGCTTTTTGAGGCGGCATAGGGCAAGACGTACTGCTAGCAAGGGCACTCCCGCCCGTAGAAATGAAGGGTCTGACCACGGGCTGAAGGTTTGGCGACAGTACGGAGTAACTGGGACCCGGTACTTGCCGCTCTGCCACGCCCATCTCGGGACCCGGCCATGAAGCCAGTGCTGAAGCGGTCTCATATGAAGCAATCCGAGCGGCGTTACCGCGGCTGCAGATGCCATATGCCCCAGGAGCCTCTGAAAATATTTCAGTGGGACCGCCGTCCTGCCTTTGAACGTATTCAAGCAGTTCAACACTGACCAGACTCGCTCCTCTGTGAGGCGCACAGTCTGGTTGACTGAGTCCAGCTCCATGCCGAGATAAGAGATCCTCTATGTGGGACAAAGTTTGCTCTTTGAAGAATAGAGACATGAAAGTACGCGTCCTTCAGGTCGGTCGCTGCAAACCAATCTCGGGGACGGATGCATTCGAAAATGCGTTTCTGCGTTAACATCCTGAACGGAAGCTTGTGCAGGGCCCGATTCAGGACACGCAGGTCCAAGATTGGTCGTAACCCACCCCCTTTCTTGGGTTCAATGAAGTAGGGGCTGTAGAACCCCGACCTCGGCTGGAGGAACCGGCTCGACCGCGTCCTTCGCCAGTAGGACATCGATCTCTGACTGCAAGACGTGGGCATCGCTGCTCCGCACGGAGGTGAAGGGGGGGGGGGGGAGCGGACACCATCTCCCTCCGAGCAGACCCCATCTCCCTCCGAGCAGACCCCATCTCCCTCCGAGCAGACCCCATCTCCCTCCGAGCAGACCCCATCTCCCTCCGAGCAGACCCCATCTCCCTCCGAGCAGACCCCATCTCCCTCCGAGCAGACCCCATCTCCCTCCGAGCAGACCCCATCTCCCTCCGAGCAGACCCCATCTCCCTCCGAGCAGACCCCATCTCCCTCCGAGCAGACCCCATCTCCCTCCGAGCAGACCCCATCTCCCTCCGAGCAGACCCCATCTCCCTCCGAGCAGACCCCATCTCCCTCCGAGCAGACCCCATCTCCCTCCGAGCAGACCCCATCTCCCTCCGAGCAGACCCCATCTCCCTCCGAGCAGACCCCATCTCCCTCCGAGCAGACCCCATCTCCCTCCGAGCAGACCCCATCTCCCTCCGAGCAGACCCCATCTCCCTCCGAGCAGACCCCATCTCCCTCCGAGCAGACCCCATCTCCCTCCGAGCAGACCCCATCTCCCTCCGAGCAGACCCCATCTCCCTCCGAGCAGACCCCATCTCCCTCCGAGCAGACCCCATCTCCCTCCGAGCAGACCCCATCTCCCTCCGAGCAGACCCCATCTCCCTCCGAGCAGACCCCATCTCCCTCCGAGCAGACCCCATCCATCCCTGGGCTGCCCGTCTCAGGGCACAGTTCCTGCATCACGCCTGGGTCGGAACTACCCTCGTGCAGATCCTTTAGCGCTTTGGCCTGGTAGACCTGCAGGAGCGCCATGGCATGCAGAGATGATGCAGCTACACCCGCAGGCTGTGTAAGCCTTGCCCGTTAGGTTGGACGAGAACTTACACGCCCAGGAGGGGAGACGTGGGTTAGCCTGCCAGTCCGCAGCGGCTCTGGGACACAGTTGCATCGCCACGGACCGCTCGACTGGGGGAATCCCCACGTACCCCTTAGCCGCGCCACCATCGAGGGTAGTGAGGACGGAGGAGTCACTAGATCGGTTTCTGGCGTTATAGGGTGCCGTCCACGACTTCGTGAGCTCCTGATGCACTTCCGAAAAGAATGGTGCCGGGGCGGGGCGCTGAGAACCAGCACGGGCCGTCCCGAGAAACCAGTCATCCAGCCGTGAGGGTTCGGGACACGGTGGAGGGTTACACTCGAGCCCAACACTCACGGCGGCCTGGGAAAGCATAGCCGTAAGCTCTGGATCTGACTCGGGCAACGCTACCACATCTGAAGGGGGTAACGCAGCCGAATCCTCATCTCCAGAGCCCATTAGCTCGTCCTCCGATGCAGCTATCGAGATCATATCCTCAGCCGGAGCCCCGAAAGAGACTGCTGCCCCCCCATGGGAAGGACCGGGCCGCTCTTCCGGAAACTCCACCGGTGCAGCGGAGGGGGGAGGGGCCCAAGGGGCTTGTTGGCCCGTCGGGGAAGCCCTCCCCAAACACATGAGACAGCGATCATGACCGTCAACTGGGGACAGAAAACGACGGCATCCAGAAACACACGGTTTGAATGACATCTTGAAAAAGACGCAGGTTCAAACCGTGTTGCTCCTTTAGGAAGGGAAAAATGCTCTTTTTAGGAGTGCTGAGGCACTCAGGGAGATGGCCGCGGCTCACAGCGGTCCGATAGTGCAAGCCCGCGTGTGAGCACTCAATAAACGGAACGCCCAGCCAACCAACACAACACAGTGTACGTTGCAGCGGCCACTCGCTGAATCGCACCGTCACGCCTGCACCAGCAAGAGAGCGATCTTCCTCAAAAAGCTCGTCTTCACAGAACACTCTTCGTAGAAACAGCAACATACTGACTGTAGACCGTTCGGCTCCGAAGTTGAAAGCGAGGATGCGGTATTCCACTTCCGTATTTATACCCGCGCTGCGGGGCGGTGCGTGGACCGCATGCCAACGTTATTTGCTCGTTTTTATACACTCGAAGTAGATTGGTCTCTGAAAATGATCCCCAATTCGTCGGTCAGTTCCGACGTACGTCGAACGTGACCGACTGAAAGGTAACTAAAATGACAGCTTGACACAAAGACTAGACTAAAACTAAAATTAAAACAGGCTGCCAAAAACAACACTACCACACACCTTATTTCACTCTTAAATTTAAAAAGCCCATTATAAAAAACCCATAGGAAAATCAACAATAACAACAATCATTTATTGAATATGCAATAATTGATAGAGACAATAAAGCACTGCATTTGAGCAGCTTAAAGGAGGGTAACACACAGTTTCAGCCAATCTCATGTTAATCTTGAGTACCTACAGAGTAGTGTAGCATCCTTCATATCTCAAAAAAGACTTTAATTTCATTAGATTTATAAAAGACAGATAAGCTGTACCGACTCTTTCCGAAAACAGCCGAACTCGTGGAGGAGTACAGTGGGCGGAGCTAAAGAGACACACACACACACACACACACACCAATGACAAACACATGCACACACAATACATTTGTGGCATTATCCCTCCCTGGATAATTTTCTATTCACTATACGTTCGTGTTGTTTACATTATATGCACTTACGCGCCGATTGCCAACAAAACACAGACATTTGATGCAGTTTCACTCACCTCCTGCAGTTTCGACTCGTGACCGGGAACAAACAAACACACTTGCAGAACTCCGTTGCTGCTCCAATGTTTCCTTAACGCTGGGTTATTTGGGAAGCTGAAAAAGGTTATCTTTCCCTCACAACCAGAAACACACTTCTTTAGTGACATTGTTGATGTTGTGGTCTAAAAACCCGAACAAAGTACGTTGATGGGCGCGCTCTCGCACACGTTCTTCCTGGATAAGTGCCCATACAAGGAATTCCACCCATTTTGAGGTAATACATGGCCATACTCGAAAAAAAACTTTGCTTTGTTTACTTGTTCGAAGGAGTGTATTTGGCACAGAAATAACTAATTTTTTTAAATTTTGGCCATGTTTAGCATGAGAATCCAACTTTTTAACAGTATAAATAAGTCAGAATGCATGAAATAGCATTAGACCCCTCCTTTAATAAATTAACTAAAATTATGCATTTATAACTTACAAATAACTATATCCAGTACAAGTAATTAACACCATTGTACTCTTTATTATGCTATTATTCGCTAAGTGAATAAGTTTCACATACCAGCAGCTCCAGATGGAAATTAGTTAAAACAGCAACAGAATTGAATCAGGAAATTGAATCTGTGAATTGAACTTGAGAACCAAATCAGTTCTATTCATAAATTAATCATTTAGGCTGGTTTTCGGGTTTCTCCAATTGATTGAAATGAACTGAGCCAAACAAACGATTCACTTACGAATTTGAACATCAACAATTTTACAATACATTTTAAATTCACCCGGGACAATTAAAGCAGCAGATTAAAATAAATCACTGGACTAGTTTTATTGTCGCTCGGTTATTTTCTGTCTTTTTTTAAGCTCTGTGCTTATTACTATTGCTCGATTGCATGAGAAAAACATACATTCTTGGAAATATTGTTACAGCTTCCAGTGGACAAACACTGGGGTACGTAATTGATAGAATTTCTATTTTGTTAATTATAGCAGCTTCATACGGGCTAGCTTCAGAATCATAGCACAATTTGGAGACATAAAAAACGGGATGAATTCTCCTGTACGCTGGAGGGAGTTTAAGGCGGACTGCCACTGGGCTAAGGATCTTAGTGACAGTGAACAGGCCGATAAATTTGGGAGCTAATTTACTGCAAACGGATCGGAGAGGAATGGCACCTCTGGATGAAGGCGTGAGCAGAGGGGACCGCGACTTCAGATTCCAGACTCGAGAAAATGGGTGGCTGTTAACCTAAGCTACAGTCAAATGGGGAGAGGCCCGTGGATGATAATGGTAACGAGTTATGCGCATACTCAACCCATGAGAGTTGCTGGCTCCAGGAGGACAGAGTCGAAGTTACCAAACATCGCAACACTCTCTCTAAGTCCTGGTTAGCCCGTTCAGTTTGGCTGTTGCTCTGAGGATGGAAACCAGAGGAAGGACTGACACTCGCCCCCAGTAACCGACAAAACTCTGGTGTCAAAACTCACTAACTCACCATGAATGCGAAAGACGTGATCAATGACCGTAACCGCCGTCTCCTTGGCAGAGAGTAATTTAGGCAAGGGAATAAAATGAGCCTTCGAGAACCAGTCCACCACGGTCAAAGCAACCATGTTGCCCTGGGAAGGCGGTAAGGCAGTGACAAAATAGAGCACGATGTGGGACCAGGGTCTCGAAGGGACAGACAACGGTTGAAGCAACCCCCCGGGGGTCGATTGGTCGAGTCTTACAATGAGCGTAAACAGAGCAGGCCAAAACACGAGCCATGGACTGCCACCAGAATTGCTGCTTAACCAGAAAAATGGTATGATTTACCCCTGGATGGCAAGCAACGTTGGAACAATGATCCCACCGAATAATGTCATACCATAATTCCTCCGGCACAAATAAATGACCCTGTGGGCTACCGGACGGAGGCGTTACCCCTTGTAAGGCAGTGTGAACCTTTGATTTGATCTCCTATGTGAGTGTAAAGACAACGAGTCTCTCAAGTACAATGCACTCAGGAGTAGATTGGCGCTCGGAATGGTCAAAAACGCAAGACAAGGCATCAGGTTTGATGTTCTTAGAACCCGGGCGGTAAGAAATGGAAAAATAAAAACTAATGAAAAAAAAGTGCCTAGCGAGCCTACCTGGAGTTTGATCTGATGTACTCAAGGTTCTTGTAATTGGTCCAGATGATAAAGGGTAGCCCTGGACCCTCTAACCCATGGGTCTTCAACCGGGGGTCTGCGACCCCTAAGGGGTACTGCAGGGGGTCCGCCAATTAATGTTTGATCACAAATAATTTTTTGATAAAAAAAAATTATAACATGGGGAAAAAACATCACAAAGTCAAATTTTAAATATAAGCACCCTGAAACGAAAGCAGAGCACCCTCCGTTGATACTGTAATAGTATAATATTATTGGCGAAACAGATTTGGCAAACAGTGCGTTTGAGTTTGCGCTCTGGAGAACGTGAAATATTCCTATTCACAGTGTGTTTTGCAGCGGCGAGAAATGTAGCCAATCATAGACATGCTTGTTGACCTCTGGAATGCAATAGCCAATCAGAGGTGTTTAAGTTAGAATCCACTCACCGCTCAAAACACCAGAGTTTTTATTCAGTGCTGAGTTCTGCTCGATCTCGTGAATTCTCTCACTAACAAAGACACGATGTAAGTAAGGGATTCATTATTCAGTGTAGACAACTTTACTGATTTTGATGGATCGTGAACTGAGATGAGTGTAGTGGACAGCACATTCCAGGGCCCAGTTTATGGCCAGGCCCCTCTCTGCCCATAACAGTGGACAAAGGTTTGCTACATTTTGATTGGATCTTGGTGGACTAACACAAACAAACTGTCCAACGCCATCAGATAAAGATGCTAGGACAACAGCCAGACACCTCTTAGAGGCCAAGAAGAAGACCTCTGGTACCCAGCCAGGAAGGACAGGACTTCTCATTGGTCCACATGCAGTTTCTGCCCTTCACCCATCTAGAGACTAATCCCTAATGTCCTGGTTTGTGACTGCCATAAAAATTCCTCAGGACCTCAGCAGTAGTGGGTGAAACAAAGAAAGACCACAATGATCCATCCAAATCCATTCATAACTATGTTTGGAAACCTTAAAACTGATGTAAACTACACACATCCATTTCATACTTATTCAGAGAAATAAGTATTCTTAGTGACAGCTATTTGTAATGCAACATCTTACACAGATTCAGCTGTTAATGAACAAATGAATGAACGCATGACAGATCAATCTTTTTCCATCATGTTTGGTGTCTATTTGTTTAGAATATTGCCAAGGGTATTCTGGTGGTGGTTTGGAAAGTGAGAAATGCATTGGTAAACTTTAAAGACACTTTAAAGAATTCTAACTGTGTACAGTATGCAAATGAGTTCCACAGGGGAAAGAAGGGTGGGCCACATTGTGTGCCCCCTCTGATGCCAGCGGCCAATCACAGCACTGGAATGGAGAAGCGCCAAATTGCAATCTCCTCCTCGTTGGAAAGGGATAAAGGTACCCTTTCAACAGACACTCCTTGTTCTGAGTCTGTCCTGCAAGGATGAGACTGTGACAGATCACCAAGTTCTGAGTCTCCCCTCGAGAGAGACAAACAGTTCACCAAGTTCTGAGTCTGTCCACCAAGGATGAGACATAACAGATACACCGTAACATTCTGAGCCTCTGGTTAATCCAGAGCGACAACAAAAGATCCGAGATCCGTCTACAACTTGTGAGGCAGCAACAGATACGACCATGTTCTGAGCCTTCAGCCTGTGAGGGAAGAGACATTAACAAACACTACGTTCTGAGTTTTAGTCCAGCGAGACGACTACAGCACGACCCGAGTCTCCATGCCAGAGAGACAAAAGCGGATTGACCAAGTCCTGAGTGTCTGGCCCAGAGAGGCAGAAGACACACAGAGACATTTGCAACAAGGTTAAGCTCAGGAGAGCAAACCTTAACATCAAGGTTCCTTCGTCTGCGTGTTCCAGATTAAGGACCTTCTGCACCTACTTCAGGGCCTCATCTACGTGTTCCAGATTTTAGGACCCTTTGGTGCCCCAGGAGATCAGCATCCCACAGATCTTCGTGTGCAAGGCTGTTGAAACGGATTCCAGCTCTTTTTCCCCACTGCATTGTCTCCCAGCACAACCAGTGGAAGAAGTCATCGCCATCGGACTGCTTACTCAACCACGTGGAATGTAAATATCACTTAACCAAACCTCTTTCCAGGGGCATTGGCATTGTTGTATATTATCAGTATATGATTTTCTAATTTACATTAGAGGTAATACAACTGATGCTAGTTGATAACAAATGATCTTTCGTTTATTTGTTTGATGCCTAATAAGGTTCTTCACCTTAGTTTCAGAGAAACAACAGTTTATCTTTCCATAAGGTAACACAACTCTTCCATAGCCACACTCAACTTAATCACATGTATTTTATGCATCTTATGCACTTTATTCCTTTATCATTCATTGTATTCATTTAGTAGTTGTGTTAGTTATTCTTGTTTATCTTTGTTAATAAAATGTATTTTATTACAATTGTGTCTTCCTTGTGCTGATAATACAGAAGAGGCTCTACAAGTTATAAATCTCACCAATCATATGTATATATATATATATATATATAGTGGGGAGAACAAGTATTTGATACACTGCCGATTTTGCAGGTTTGCCCACTTACAAAGCATGTAGAAGTCTGTAATTTTTATCATAGGTACTCTTCAACTGTGAGTGACGGAATCTAAAACAAAAATCCAGAAAATCACATTGTATGATTAAGTAATTCATTTGCATTTTATTGCATGACATAAGTATTTGATACATCAGAAAAGCAGAACTTAATATTTGGTACAGAAACCTTTGTTTGCAATTACAGAGATCATACATTTCCTGTAGTTCTTGACCAGGTTTGCACACACTGCAGCAGGGATTTTGGCCCACTCCTTCATACAGACCTTCTCCAGATCCTTCAGGTTTCGGGGCTGTCGCTGGGCAATACGGACTTTCAGCTCCCTCCAAAGATTTTCTAATGGGTTCAGGTCTGGAGACTGGCTAGGCCACTCCAGGACCTTAAGATGCTTCTTACGGAGCCACTCCCTTAGTTGCCCTGGCTGTGTGTTTCGGGTCGTTGTCATGCTGGAAGACCCAGCCACGACCCATCTTCAATGCTCTTACTGAGGGAAGGAGGTTGTTGGCCAAGATCTCGCGATACATGGCCCCATCCATCCTCCCCTCAGAAAACAGAAAAGCATCCCCAAAGAATGATGTTTCCACCTCCATGCTTCACGGTTGGGATGGTGTTTTTGGGGTTGTACTCATCCTTCTTCTTCCTCCAAACACGGCGAGTGGAGTTTAGACCAAAAAGCTCTATTTCTGTCTCATCAGACCACATGACCTTCTCCCATTCCTCCTCTGGATCATCCAGATGGTCATTGGCAAACTTCAGACGGGCCTGGACATGCGCTGGCTTGAGCAGGGGGACCTTGCGTGCGCTGCAGGATTTTAATCCATGACGGTGTAGTGTGTTACTAATGGTTTTCTTTGAGACTGTGGTCTCAGCTCTCTTCAGGGCATTGACCAGGTCCTGCCGTGTAGTTCTGGGCTGATCCCTCACCTTCCTCATGATCATTGATGCCCCACGAGGTGAGATCTTGCATGGTGCCCCAGACCGAGGGAGATTGACCGTCATCTTGAACTTCTTCTATTTTCTAATAATTGCGCCATCAGTTGTTGCCTTCTCACCAAGCTGTTTGCCTATTGTCCTGTAGCCCATCCCAGCCTTGTGCAGGTCTACAATTTTATCCCTGATGTCCTTACACAGCTCTCTGGTCTTGGCCATTGTGGAGAGGTTGGAGTCTGTTTGATTGAGTGTGTGGACAGGTGTCTTTTATACAGGTAACGAGTTCAAACAGGTGCAGTTAATACAGGTAATGAGTGGAGAACAGGAGGGCTTCTTAAAGAAAAACTAACAGGTCTGTGAGAGCCGGAATTCTTACTGGTTGGTAGGTGATCAAATACTTATGTCATGCAATAAAATGCAAATTAATTATTTAAAAATCATACAATGTGATTTTCTGGATTTTTGTTTTAGATTCTGTCTCTCACAGTTGAAGTGTACCTATGATAAAAAATTACAGACCTCTACATGCTTTGTAAGTAGGAAAACCTGCAAAATTGGCAGTGTATCAAATACTTGTTCTCCCCACTGTATGTGTATATATATATATATATATATATACACTCACCTAAAGGATTATTAGGAACACCATACTAATACTGTGTTTGACCCCCTTTCGCCTTCAGAACTGCCTTAATTCTACGTGGCATTGATTCAACAAGGTGCTGAAAGCATTCTTTAGAAATGTTGGCCCATATTGATAGGATAGCATCTTGCAGTTGATGGAGATTTGTGGGATGCACATCCAGGGCACGAAGCTCCCGTTCCACCACATCCCAAAGATGCTCTATTGGGTTGAGATCTGGTGACTGTGGGGGCCATTTTAGTACAGTGAACTCATTGTCATGTTCAAGAAACCAATTTGAAATGATTCGAGCTTTGTGACATGGTGCATTATCCTGCTGGAAGTAGCCATCAAAGGATGGGTACATGGTGGTCATAAAGGGATGGACATGGTCAGAAACAATGCTCAGGTAGGCCGTGGCATTTAAACGATGCCCAATTGGCACTAAGGGGCCTAAAGTGTGCCAAGAAAACATCCCCCACACCATTACACCACCACCACCAGCCTGCACAGTGGTAACAAGGTATGATGGATCCATGTTCTCATTCTGTTTACACCAAATTCTGACTCTACCATCTGAATGTCTCAACAGAAATCGAGACTCATCAGACCAGGCAACATTTTTCCAGTCTTCAACTGTCCAATTTTGGTGAGCTCGTGCAAATTGTAGCCTCTTTTTCCTATTTGTAGTGGAGATGAGTGGTACCCGGTGGGGTCTTCTGCTGTTGTGGCCCATCCGCCTCAAGGTTGTGCGTGTTGTGGCTTCACAAATGCTTTGCTGCATACCTCGGTTGTAACGAGTGGTTATTTCAGTCAAAGTTGCTCTTCTATCAGCTTGAATCAGTCGGCCCATTCTCCTCTGACCTCTAGCATCAACAAGGCATTTTTGCCCACAGGACTGCCGCATACTGGATGTTTTTCCCTTTTCACACCATTCTTTGCAAACTCTAGAAATGGTTGTGCGTGAAAATCCCAGTAACTAAGCAGATTGTGAAATACTCAGACCGGCCCGTCTGGCACCAACAACCATGCCACGCTCAAAATTGCTTAAATCACCTTTCTTTCCCATTTTGACATTCAGTTTGGAGTTCAGGAGATTGTCTTGACCAGGACCACACCCCTAAATGCATTGAAGCAACTGCCATGTGATTGGTTGATTAGATAATTGCATTAATGAGAAATTGAACAGGTGTTCCTAATAATCCTTTAGGTGAGTGTATATATATATATATATATATATATAATAGCCTAGTGATTTTATTCTTAATTGTCCATCCCACAGTAAAATTAAAATGTACATTTTTAATAAATTTGTGGCTAAGCTTCAGGTAAATGTTTAATTGTCCATCTGATTAGTTAAATAAATGTATGACTCTGCAAATCAGTTAAAATAATTTACAACAACTGCAAACAACTAATGAATTGTGATTTTTATCGCAGCATGTTATTTATTATGATGCGTGAATCTCCATTTTGACAATGGGAAGTCAAGTCAAGTCACCTTTATTTATATTGCGCTTTTTACAATGCCAATTGTTTCAAAGCAGCTTCACAGTGTTAAACAGGAAAATAATGCAACAGAATTTGATTCGGCTGTACAGCCGCTCTGGAGGAAACAGTGATGTCATCCAGCTCAGTTCAATTATCATATAGTGTCAATGCGGGCAGATCAGTAATATAGTTGAATATTTAGTGTCCCCAACTAAGCAAGTCAAAAGCCAAAGGCGACAGAGGCGACGGTGGCAAGGAACCAAAACTCCATCAGGTGACAGAATGGAGAAAAAAACCTTGGGAGAAACCAGGCTCAGTCGGGGTGCCAGTTCTCCTCTGGCCAACAAACAAACAGTGTATGATTAGGATTCTGGCAACATTATAGGTCAGAAGTCATATTAACATTATTGGCGGCAAGTAATATACAGACAGTGATGCATGTGCAACAACAATAATGTGCATAGTTCTGATCTACTGTCTTAACATAATAATGGTATCTTATTCTTAATCATAATATAGTTATATCGAAGGCTGTATGCTTAATATGTAGCTCTGTTTGACACATTTTGTATTGGGGGTCCCTGCTCCATGTCTCTATCGCCTAAGGGGTCCTTGCCCTGAAAAACGTTGAAGATCCCTGCTCTAACCAATGACGCCACTCTTCCAGCGCTAACTCGACTGCCAGCCAATGTTGTAATTACGTTCGGCAGACGACAAACGATGAGAAGAAAAAAAACGCGCAAGGGTACATCTTGTCGTCCGTGAGAGAGTGCTGGAAAAGAACCGCACCTACCCCCACCTCTGAGGCATCGAACTCCACCACAAACTGACGTGAGGGGTCAGGGGCTACTAGAATTGCAGCCGAATCAAAGCAGCTTTTGAGGTTGGAGAAGGCAGCTTCAGCTGCGCTGGACCACCTGAACGTCGTTCTGGTGGAGGTCAAAGCGGTCAGAGGAGTGACTTGTTGGCTGAAATTGCGAATGAACCGCCGGTAGAAATTGGCGAACCCCAGAAACCTCTGCAGGCCATTACAGGAATCTGGAGTTGGCCAATCCACCGATGAACCCCAAGAATGGAACCGACTGTGCATGGAACACGCATTTCTCCATCTTGACAAAAAGGCCGTTCGGGAGCAGCCTCTGGAGCACCTGCCTGACATGCTGAACATGTTCCTGGAGAGAAGAGGAAAATCTCAATATGTCATCCAGGTAGACATATATTAACTGATAGACCATATCTCTCAGCACGTCATTGACTAATGCTTGGAAAAACTCAAGGTGAGTTGGACAGGCCGAAAGTCATAACGAGATATTCAAAGTGTCCCCTGGGGGTATTAAACACGGTTTTCTACTCATCACCCTCCCTTATGCGGACCAGATGGTAGGCGTTGCGAAGATCCAATTTTGTAAAAACGGACGCTCCCTGCAACCGCTCGAAAGCTAAAGGCATCAATGGCAAAGGATAAGTATTCTTTACTGTGATGCTGTTCAACCCTCGGTAGTCAATGCACGGTCTCAGAGAACCATACATTTTTTCACAAAAAAGAACCTCGCCCCAGCGGGAGAAGAGGAAGGGGCGGATGAGCCCGGCTGCTAGAGAATCAGAAATATATTTCTCCATGGCCTCCCTTTCCGGAGCAGAAAGCGAGTATAACTTGCCCTTAGGCGGAGACGTACCTGGCAATAAATCTATAGCACAGTCATAGGGACGATGCAGAGGAAAAGAAACATCCCAGAACTTGCTGAACACTTCCTTCAGGTCGAGGTACTCCTCAGGCACGTTAGACACCGTTAGTTCACTGACTCATCCTGCAACACAGAACAAGACACAGACGAACAAGCAAACACCAGAGCAGAGATGGTGTTGTGGCCCCAGTCAACGCGTGGATTATGGAGAACAAGCCAGGGGTGGCCGAGGACAATGGGAGCAAGAGGGGAGTCTGTGAGCAGGAACGGTAACTCCTCAGTGTGATTCCCCGATGTGATGAGGGTTACAGGGCCGGTGGTGTGTGTGATAGCAGGAAGATTCTGTCCATTAAGAGCATTGACAAAGATCTCATGCTTGAGTCAAAATATGGGAAGCTGGAGGTGTTGTGCCAAACTACAGTCCATAAAATTACCTTCTGCTTCAGAGTCCACAAGTGCTTGGCAGGAGTGGAAGTTGGAAGCCCATTGCAATCTGACCAGGAGGAGAATTGTAGAAGAGGGTTTTTCCAGGGTTAATCCACCCGACAGTAACCTCGGTTCTACTGCAGGGCTTGGCCTTTTACTGGACAATTAGCAGCGATATGACCAGGAGCACCACAATATAAATAAAGTCCCTTTAGATCTCCGGCGATCCTTCTCCTCCCGGGATAGCCGAGCTCTGCCCACCTGCATGGGTTCTAGATCTAATGCGGGGCTGACCATATTGCAGACACTGGTACCTGAAAATTCGGGTGCTTCAGAAACAAAAGTCTGCAGGGCTCGTTGATCCCGTCATTGAAAACAGCAGGGCTCCAGACTAACTTTTTTCACTAGGAGCACAGTGGCCCCCAACTGAAAATTTTAGGGGCAGAACCAGAAAATTTAGGGGCGCACACCGTAAATCAACATGCTAACCAAATCTACTAATTTCCACTGTATTACTAATAAATACTTTGATAATAGATGCAGAAATTACAATGTGCTGTTTCAAATTCAGTGTCACATTTTATTGTGCACTTTTGAAGATGCAACAACAAGGTAAACTGACCATCGCTGTCATGACAGTACAAATATTAAACAAATATACCATACATTCAGAATAAAAAAAGTGCTTAGTAACCTTTCGGTCATTTCACAGTTACAAAAAAATACTTAACAAATGTATGTAAACGTTAGGGGCACTGGCCAATAACATTCCACTAGAACAAGTAGGCCTAAACAACTTGTGCCTTTACTCACTCCCCCTCAGAGCAGATCCTCCTGTGTTCCACTAGGAGGCTCAGAAGGCCAGCCTTTGTAATTTGGCCTCCTAGACCTTTTACCCTGACTGAACCATGTTTGTACAGCTACCTTGGTATCAAACTCTTGTAAACTAGGTCCCTCCATGCTAATTCGAATCAAGTCCTCCACAGTGTCTACATGCAGGGACCCCCTGACATCAGATTTAATCCTCTTCTGAGCAGAAAATCCCCTTTCACATATAGCAGAGGAGACCGGGAGGACCAGCATGATGTGCACAAGATGTAGGATGTTCTACAAAGAATGGATCATTAGTGTAGGTTTTATTTAATCAAAAAGTAATAATTACTAACTAAATTAACAAGGATATGATCATAATGGGGTACCTTGTAATCAGAGCAGAATGGCAACTTAGTTACCATCATCCCCCATAAGGCATGGTAAGACTTGTCCATGTAGTTCCTAAAGATGAATGTCTTCATGGATTGATACTCCTCTCTAGTCAGATTAAAATCACAGCCATTTCTGAAAAGAGTGAAAGGAAAAACTGACCAAACAATCTAGGTTAAGGATCAAAGTAGATGTTTGAAATGTTGCTCTGTGTTATACTTTTTATATCTTTATGATAATTTAAAAAGAGTCACTAACCTTGTTAAGACAGAGGAAATGTGGTCTAGCAGGAAGTCCAGCTCCTCTGCACCATAGTCTGTCAGCTCTTGTTGCTCTGGCCAGGAATCATGACTGAATATCTTGAATGACTTCACTGCCTTTGCTGATGCTGATGTAGACTCTTCATCTATCAAGGAATAGAAAGACAGAGTTGAGAGAAAAAGAAAATGAATGTGTCATAATGATAGCTTATCTTATTTTCACAGATTTTTTTAAAATATATAATTCTGTGCTTTCACTTACGAAGCAGACTGCTGAATCTTTGCTTCAAATGAAGCAAAGTGCAGTCGATGGTTGCTCTCACTGCTTGTTGCAGCTTAGGTGTGCTTGCCATGGAGAGTCCTTCCTTTCCCAGCCCAGCAGCTTCACCTTTGATGGTGATCCCCTGAGTTCACAAAACATTCAACATTTAGACAAGAATAAAAAAAATCAACTCCAAAGCTAAAATTTACTTAAAAAAAAAAAAACTGCTCACCTGATACTTGTACAAAAGGTGAGTCTCCCCCTCACCCTCTTGTTGTCTTCTCTGGGCCTGAAGGTCTGCCAGTAATTCTGTCAGCCTACCACCCGGCTTGCATCTCACTGACATGGCCTCATTAGTTGCGTTAGATTCTCAATCCCATTCACAGCCTGTAAAACATTTTCCTTGTGAAAAACAGGAAGGGTAAAAGCTACATATTCCTTGATTAAAATTATTTGTAGCCTACACTGTAAGCTTAAACTATATTCTTCTTAACATGTCAACATTACCTGAGGCAAAATATAATTTCTTTGGAGAAGAAAGCTGAATTTACTTATGAACTGACTTATTTGCCTCAAACAAGTCAGCCAAGAAGTGACAGAAACCCACAAAGCTTCCATCTTCCATCATCTTCTTGACCTGCAAGACATAACCAATTACTAACCACTAACCACCAATGTCAGTTATTTTGTATGCCTCCCAAATATGAAATCATTTTGAAATGAAATACAGACCTTCCTTGATCTCCCAGCTATATCAGCATTGGTGGATGATGCAGTCAAATGTTCCATGTGGTAATAAACTGCTGTGAACTGGCCAGGGTTCTGCAGATGTCTATCCTTTCCTCCAGGTTTTAGCAAGGTTTGCAGGGCCCGGTTCACATGTGGTAGCCAGCGTGTCCCACTGACACTACCTGGTACATTTACACGAACACCCAGCTCCTCTCCAAGTGCTCGTAGTTCTCTCATAGACTTGCTGCTAAAGTGATATGTCTTCCAAACCATGTTGAGGAGATTGTAGACATGATCTACCATCGGAATTTTCCTTTGTACAGATAGCATTGCCAGCTCCAGTCTACAATTACAATGAATTCAACTTAAAATTAAACATGCATTGTTTAGGTTACTACCCTATCTTTATTCTGAAGGTTCACATGTAACCTACCTATGTGGCATGCAATGAAATGGGACAATAAAAGCCCCTGCCTCAGCTTGGAGGAAGGCTATTACCCCTCCTTTATGCCCGAGATTGACAGCTGCACCATCAGCTCCCATGGCAACTGTCTTCTCTAACCACCCTGTTTTTGTCCCTAGATGCTGAAAGGCCTCTTTGGTGGCATCATATACACCTTGAAATGCAAGCACATGACTATGGTCTACAATCATGTCTTCTATTCACTGGACGAAAACACCAGTTGCCTGAACAGTTTTTTCCCTCTGTCATCATCACACCTCACAGCTGAATCATTATGGCACCTTAAGTGATTATTTAAACTAATAAATATTCACAGTAAAGACAGCTAAAGAAGTTAGTGATAGGTCTAAACATAATTTGAATTAAAACATACCTTGAGCATGTGCATGTTTCACTTCGATGTGGCCAATCAAAATATTCATTGGTTTCCCTTCGTTTAGGATCCTTGCATATATGATTTTGCATTCCTTTGTTGAAACGTCAGTGTCCCCATCGATCATAATTGATAAATACGGAGCATCCTTGATTTTTGTGTAAGTCTTCCCCTTCAGAGTATCCGCAATTACTCCAACAAATTGTGCGCATGCTGTATCGTTGTATGTTTCGTTAAGTTTTAAGCCATTCTTCCTTTGAAGGTCGAGCTGGCTTTTGAATTTGGTGAAGGGTAGTTCCTCCTTTGCAACGAAGTAGGCCGTGTTACATTTTTTAACATCATCTCTGCCTCATCTGCACTCTGATTTACAGCCACTTGTCTTCTAAAAGCAACCGGCAGTGGTGTTTTACTGGTCACATGTGCGACTGGATGTAAAATTCAGTCGCACACGCTCAGATTTTGGTTGCAAAAATTTTGGAGCCCTGAACAGGCATCCACCCGAAGAGCCAGTTCGATGAGTCCGTCGAGATCGGTGGGTAATTCCAATGTGAACATCTCTTTCTGAATACGGTCAGCCAACCCATGCAGGAACATGTCCCACTGCGCCTCCTCGTTCCATTTGCACTCAGCTGCCAACGTGCGGAACTCAATGGAATAATCAGAAACGGGTCGATTACCTTGACTTAGATCAGCCAGCATGATCGAAGACCCGCCTCATCTCGTCCGAGAGTGTTTGGAACGGGGAACAGCAAGGATGTAGGTTAGGGTGGCCCTTATTTTTGGACTTTTGAAATCTGCTCTCACCCGCTCAGTCAACTCCCCTTAATGAGAAATGGAAACAAACCAAATTTCACTGAGATTGGACTACGTTTGGGGTGTCCTTGTCACATACACATGAAAGTCATATACACCTAGAAAGACTTGAGGGTGAGTAAATTTATGGGATAAATTTTATTTTGTTTGATATTTAAAGATTACACAGTGTCCTGTGGCTGGACACTGCAAGGTCCTGCAAGAGATCTCTCTAGCTCTCCCTCTGCTAGTTTTCATTGCATCTCCTTTAAATGCCCACCTGATGACATCCACCACAATGTACAGAAACTGTGGCAGCTGGATGCATTACCTAAGAGAAGTATAAAAGCTGTGGTTCGATCAAAACAGGATCACTTGAGACCCAAACCATCAGAACACCTGTTGATGGCGTCCTACTATATATGCAGCACCTCTCCTTCATGTAGATCCCTGGCCCCCTCTGAAGGCCCTGAAGGAGGCAGTTATGTCTCGTCTTAGCAGCTGTGAAAGGCGACTCCTTCAAAACCCACAACAGGCAGAGACCTATACCAAAGAGATCCAGAAACTAATTGATGCTGGGTATGTCAAGAAGTTGTCCTCATCTGAAGTGAAAGATGCCTCTGAGTCTTGGTACATACCACACCACATCGTGCATCACAATGGTAAAGACCGCATTGTGTTTGATTGTTCCTTCTCCTACCGAAATCAGTGCCTGAATTCACAATTACTTCCTGGACCAATCCTTGGGCCTTCCCTCCTTGGAGTTCTGCTCCGTTTCAGGCAACACAAGATGGCAATCAGTGGCGACATCGTCAGTGTTTCTCCTGCGATTCCTCTGGCGTGACCTGGACTGCAAAGCTCCTCCAAACGTGTATGAATGGCAAGTTCTCCCCTTTGGCAAGACCTCAAGCCCTTGCTGTGCCATTTACGTCCTCCAGAGGATCATCAAAGATGCACAGGCAGATGAGTGCATTGACCATTCCATACACAATTGCTTCTACGTGGATAACTGTTTACAAAGTCTTCCCACCCCAAGAGGAAGCCAGAGACCTCCTTCACAGCCTGCGCACTATCCTCTCCTCTGGTGGCTTTGAAATCAGACAATGGGCCAGTAATGATCCTCAGGTCATCTGTGACCTACCTCCTGAAGCCAGGTCAGAAAAAACGCTCTGGTTATCACACCATCCTTCCCTGGGTCCCTCAGAGTCTACCCTAGGCCTCACCTGGAACTGCCATACAGACATCCTCAGATACAGGCACAAAGCCATTGAACCTACCACCCCAACTATGCGCCATATTTACAGAGTTCTTGCCAGCCAGTACGATCCTCTTGGCTATATCCTCCCTTACACAACAAGGGCCAAAATCATCGTCCAGCATTTATGGGGTAAGACTCAAAAATGGGATGATCCAAATCACCCTGATGATCTTTCTTTCATGGGAAAACGCCTCCCTAACCTCTCCACCATCACTCTACCTTGCTGCCTCACACCTCAGTCAGTCGACCCCTCCTCAGCCACCCACGACCTTAACATCTTCTGTGATGCATCTGAGCAGTCCTACGGTGCAGTTGCCTACATGCACACCAGAGATTGAATGTGTCCTTCCTCATGGCGAGGTCCCGCGTTGCTCCTAAAAAACCAGACATCCATTCCACGACTGGAATTATGTGCTGCTCTCATAGGGGCTCAGCTATTCAGTCTCCATATCAAAAAGACTATATTGTGGACTGACTCTACCGCTGTACTCTATTGGCTCACGTCTGACACTTGCCGTTACAAAGTTTTTGTTGGAACGAGGGTAGCTGAGGTTCAGGAGCTCACTAAAGGCCAGGATTGGTGTTATGTGGACTCTCGGAACAACGCAGCGGACGACCTAACTAGAGGAAAGCTACTAGCCGATCTTGGTAGGCCCTGTAGATGGAACCAAGGACCTGCCTTCCTGTTTCAACCCCCTGAACTGTGGCCTACTAGCCCTGCTATAGATCAATCTGATGACCCTGTAGAGCTGCGTAAGCCCAGTTTCTGTGGTGCTGTATCCCTCAGTCCATACTCCATCCCTGACCCCAGTCAATTTGTCATCTTCCAAGATCTCCTTGACTGCACTGCTGCATCTCTTCATGGAGTGGCAAAGTCTCCATCAGCAGAAAACTACCGTGATGCAGAAACCGCCATCCTAAGACAAGCCCAGGTGGATTCCTTCAGGGATGAGTTGGCCTGCCTTCAGACCCAAAAGACCCTTCTACCTTCAAGCTGTTTACTCTCCCTTGCCCCAGAGTTAGATCCAGCATCAGGGCTCATTCGAGTAGGCGGCAGGTTACAGCAGAGTAGTGATCTACCCCCTGATGCCATTCATCCAGTAGTCCTGGATCCTGCCCATCCAATCAAAAAGCTTATAATTAAGGATTGTGATGACCACCTACAACATCCTGGGCCAGAAAGGCTTTTCGCTGAGTTAAGGAGGCGGTACTGGATCCTGAGAGGTTGTGAGGTAGTCCGAAAACATCAGCATAGGTGTCCTAAATGTCAACAGTTCAGCGCCTATCCTATTATTCCCCGAATGGCAGATCTCCCTCCAGCTCGCCTTCGCCTTCACAAACCTCCATTCTATTCCACTGAGATAGATTGCTTCGGGCCCTACCTAGTAAAGATTGGCAGACGAGCTGAGAAAAGGTGGGGAATAATTTTCAAATGTTTGACGACCAGGTGTGTGCACCTTGATCTATTCAGTCACATGAATACAGATTCCTTCTTGATGGCACTCAGACGCTGCTCACAGAGGTAAACCATTTGAACTACTCTCTGAAAGAGGTACCAACTTCATTGGAGGCAGGAAAGATCTACTAGACGCCTATCAATCCCTAACCCCTGACCTTCAGGCAGCTCTGGCCAAACAGAGAATTTCCTTCAAATTCAATCCTCCACATGCACCCCACTTTGGTGGAACCTGGGAGCGTGAAATACGCTCCATCAAAATTGCCTTGGAGACCACCCTAGGTGCTCAAATTCTCAGTGAGGAGGTACTACGCACAGTCATAATTGAAATCGAAGGCATTCTAAATTCCAAGCCCATAGGCTATGTGTCATCTGACGTTGCTGATCCTGACCCTGTGACCCCTAACTTGCTGCTGATGGGGCGGCATGATGCTTCCCTTCCTCTTGTCACATATCCAGACTCTGAGCTGCACAGTCGCCGTCAATGGCGTCATAGTCAGATCTTGTCTGATCATTTTTGGACTCATTTCATCAGAAATTACCTTCCCTCTCTTCAGTCCAGACAGAAGTGGTGCACCGATAATCCGAACCTGCAACCCAACACTGTTGTTCTGATTCTTGATCATCAACTTTCTCGATCCCAATGGTCAGTGGGTAAAATCATCTTCCTCCATCCCAGCAAGGATGGCCATTGTAGGGTTGCTGATGTCCAAGTCAAGGACAGGACATACACCAGGCCCGTTGCCCGCCTTATCACTCTCCTGGCCCTACCTGACCCCCCCATGATCTCAAATTTGCTTTACAAATTTGGGGGCAGCTGTTGGGAAGTTCTTGTAGTTCTAAGCTGCACTCTCAAGGCAAGTGCCACAACCTCTCTTAAGCCTGTTCATTTCCCTGTTAGCCCCAAGCTCCACCCACCCAATATCAAGCTAATCAGGACTCTCTCATAGGCTTTATTAGCTGCACCTGTGCCCACAGGTTTATCCTTTGCATGTGGTTGTACCATACAGAGGAGTGAGTTTTACTCCTTTCTTTCTATTTTTCTGTGTGTGCGTAATTGACCATGTAAGTGCCTTTTGTTCGATATTTAAAGATTTCCTTTGTATGACTTAAGTTTGGTATAAATATTTATTTTCATGCTTACTATATTTCCTGCTTAGACATGTGCTTTAGTTATTTAAATGTGTATTTGATGAGCTTATAGTAACTAGATGGCCTCATGTATTGTTTAAGTTACTTTATTGCCTATGAACTTAATGTAATATAGCTAGTTACCTTTTACCTGATTTGGCATTGTTTATTGTGAAACTAAAGCTCTGTATTTGTTCCTTTTGTAGAAACCACACATACACCTACACATGTACACCTAATACCTATTTGGGTGTATAATATAAAGACTTCTTTACCTGAGTTGATTAGACTGGACCTGTTCTTACTGACAGGCCCACTGGCTTCAAGCTAGCTACCTAAACATTCCCCTGTACTCCTTTTCAAGTATACTTCATTCTAGTTACGCAAAGTCAAAAGTTTATCAGTGAACGAAACCTTGGCTAATATCACATCAGATATTGAAGTACCTGTTGATAAAAAAGATGTATTCTTTGAGCATACCCTAAATGACAAATTACCTGGATGGTATTTTGCATGCATTACATACTTCTAATGGAGAAACAAATGAGGGGGTGAGAGGTTAACATTTCCACAAAAAAATTTTTACCCCTCAATAAGGGCCACCCTAATGTAGGTTCTCCCACACTGCTGTGCGTCCTGACAGCAGCGTCACCAGAGCCACTTTAGACTGTTCCGTAGAAAACATCAGAGGCTGGAGAGAGAATAAGTAGCACTTGGTTAAAAATGCTCAACAGTGATTAGGCTCACCGGAGTATGGTGCAGGTGGTGGCAGGCAAGGCTCATTCTGAGGGCATCAAGCGTCAATAGAGGATGAGAAAACACGTAATTTAAAAATACTACTGTTATTGTGTCACGAAATGTAGTTTTAAGAGTTTTTCAGGCGAGAATAGTTGTTTAAAGCTCAAATCTGTGATTTATTTATTAAGATAGCACCTATTTGAAAATTTGATCTGACGTTTTTCGAAATTGTGAGATCCAGTCGACGCTCATTAATCCCGCCGAGAGCAGCCTTACCTTGGCTAGTCCTTCTGACGCTTGCCGCTGGCTCTGATGTCTCTGTACTGGTTAAACGTAAGATATAATTTGTCTTGTGTATATCTAACGGGCTATTTTTGGTCCCATGAATATATAATGTGTTCCCTGGCAAATTGTTTTGGCTGAGGGCAAAGATTAGTTTCATAACTTTATATATTTAGGCTACTAGAGAGCTGACTTTGTATGTTTGCCTGAATTGTTTGCTTTATTCCTTATATAGCTTCTTATACCTTTTACTTATGATTTTATAATGGTTATTAATGATTATTAAAACATTTAACAAAAAGAGACAGGGTTGTGTTTTATGTCATATTTAATTTTATTTCAGTTAAGATAATCAGAGTACATATGCTCATTTAGCCTGAACCACATATTAATGTTTAATATTTTTAAAATGTAACGAAAATAGGCAGAGTTGTGTTTTAGATTTCATTTTGTTATAAATGTATGCAGTGAAGATAATCAATGTACACATTGTCTGAACCACATTTGTGTGGCTATTAGAGGAGAGTGGGGTAAGATGAGCCATTTTTTTACTTCCTCTAGATAGGATAAAATACAGCAGAAGTACAATGGTCTAAAGTAATTTCAGAATGTTTGCTATCATTTTAAATGATCAGAATACATCTCTGACAAAGGGTTCAAAAAACATGGCTTCTTATTAAAAAAAGTGTTCATGTGGCTCAATTTACCCCAGGTTAGGTAAGTTGCACCATCTGTGTGTAAACGGACCATTTAATTGAATCTGAATCAAACCTATGTGAAATTGTAAAGATAATTTACCTCTTTAAATTAAACACCTTCAATAATCACATTTCCTTTTACAAATAGTCATATTTCTTTTCTTAAAGCTAATTTAAACATAAAACCAACCAAATGAAGTTGAAATTTCAATATCTTTAATTGTTTGCATTTCTAAAACAATATGTTGAACACCAAAGTTGTAACCTTCCCAAAAAACAGCCTAAACAGAGTTTGTTGAGTTAAATAAAAACTGAATTAGAATGAACGAATGAATGTCATTGAAACTAATAAACATTTTAGTCAAAAGGTTCTTGGCATGGTAGTTTTTCTGCAATATTGAACATGTTAGGTCATTAGGGACTACGGGTGAAAAGATATATATGATTAAACATCTTCTGGTTCTTATCAGCGAAGGATTTGGTGTACTTGTACATTGTTCCTATCAAATAAACTCAAACTATTTTTTTTTAAAGAAAATAAACTAAACCAGTTGTGTAACATTACATTGAAATTATACCAGTTTATACTTTAGAGATTTAACTTAACTACAGTGCCTTATGGTAGGGTAAGTTAAAACGCTGGCTCAATTTACCCCACAGCATTTGGCTCACTTTGCCCCATAGCTGCCATTTTGGATTAAACCTGCTAGTTTACCAATTCAGGCTAATATTTAGCTAAATGATTTGCATGGTTTTATACATTACTAAATCACCAATATGGATCATAAATAGTTTAGACCTGGACAAATTTGCTTTGATGCAACAGCCATTACATCTGTTATGCTAAAATTTTACTTTGACAAGCCAAAAACTGTTTTTAAAGTAAATGTGTGCCTTTACTCCTCCCATGTGTTTCTCATTTTCACAGTCTGGCAGAAATTATGAGTGGTTCCAAAATATATGGTAACATGACAATAAAAGTGTACAGTTGCCAAGATAAAGGGGGTGGGTCAACTTACCCACTGGCTCAATGTTACCCCACTCTCCCCTAATATGTTTACGATTTTTTTTAAATGAAAAGGAAGAGTGGTGTTTTATAACATATTTAGTTTTATTGTAGCCTAAAATATACATACAGAGATAACCAGAGCGAGCTGAGTGACATCGTCAAGAACGCTGCTGTTCCATTTCCATTTCAGGAGTTCGGTCTCCTGAGTCGAACTTGGCAAGTCCAAACTACCAAGGACGCAAGTCCGAAGTTTGCACACTTGTTATTGAGAAACGGCCAGAGAGACAGAATGAGTCAGTGAACCTGCAAACGGTGACACATCTGGTAAAAAAAAAAGTAAACATTTTAATTTTGAATCCTTGCCAACAGAATTAAAGCCTAAATCAAATCAAATCAAATCACTTTTATTGTCACATCACTAACAGCACATGGCCGTGGTGAGTGAAATTCTTGAGAGCATGCTCCAGACAGTATACAATATACACAATAAATACACGAAATTACAGATATACATAACATACCCTTAATACAAATAATGCAGTATGATGTGCACTGGATGGTATTTCGGGGATAAAGATATATTATTGTATTAAAGTGCAGTGTGCTACAGTAGAGTCCAGTATTTTGAACAGTGTTGTTGGAGTTAAAGTGTAGTGCATGGCATAGTATATAGTGGGGTATGTAATACAATGCATCCGGAAAGTATTCACAGCGCTTCACTTTTTCCACATTTTGTTATGTTACAGTCTTATTCCAAAATGGATTCCCTCAATTCTACAAACAATACCCCATAATGACAATGTGAAATAAGTTTGTTTGAAATCTTTGCAAATGTATTAAAAATAAAAAACCTTTGGCACCAATTACAGCCTCAAGTCTTTTTAAGTATGATGCTACAAGTTTGGCACACTAGTCTCCCAGTGCCTGCCGCTGAAAAACATCCCCACAGCATGATGCTGCCACCACCATGCTTCACTGTAGGCATGGTATTGGCTAGGTGATGAGCGGTGCCTGGTTTCCTCCAGACATGACGCCTGCCATTCAGGCCAAAGAGTTCAATCTTTGTTTCATCAGACCAGAGAATTTTGTTTCTCGTGGTCTGAGAGTCCTTCAGGTGCCTTTTGGCAAACTCCAGGTGGCCTTTTACTGAGGAGTGGCTTTCGTCTGGCCACTCTACCATACAGGCCTGATTGGTGAAGTTCTGCAGAGATGGTTGTTCTTCTGGAAGGTTCTCCTTTCTCCACAGAGAAACGCTGGAGCTCTGTCAGAGTGACCATCGGGTTCTTGGTCACCTCCCTGACTAAGGCCCTTCTCCCCCGATCGCTAAGTTTGGCCGGGCGGCCAGCTCTAGGAAGAGTCCTGGTGGTTCCAAACTTCTTCCATTTACGGATGATGGAGGACACTGTGCTCATTGGGACCTTCAATACTGCAGAAATGTTTCTGTACCCTTCCACAGATCTGTGCCTCGATACAATCCTGTCTCTGAGGTCTACAGACAATTCCTTGGACTTCATGGCTTGGTTTGTGCTCTGACATGCACTGTTAACTGTGGGACCTTATACAGACAGGTGTGTGCCTTTCCAAATCATGTCCAATCAACTGAATTTACCACAGGTGGACTCCAATCAAGTTGTAGAAACATCTCAAGGATGATCAGTGGAAACAGGATGCACCTGAGCTCAATTTTGAGTGCCATGGCAAAGGCTGTGAATACTTGTGTACATGTGAATTTTTTTTTTTTTTTTTTTTTTTAATAAATTTGCAAAGATTTCAAACAAACTTCTTTCACACTGTCATTATGGGGTATTGTTTGTAGAATTGAGGAATAACATAATAAATTGAATCCATTTTGAAATAAGGCTGTAACATAACAAAAGGTGGAAAAAGTGAAGCGCTGTGAATATTTTCCGTAAGCACTGTATGTATCAGTTCTGGCTGTTCATTAGCCTGATAGCCTGAGGGTTAAAGCTGTCTCTCAGTTGGCTAGTGGAACGATGCTGTGGAGACGTCTGCCTGAGGGCAGCAGGGAGAGCAGTTTGTGGGACAGGTGGCTGGAGTCACCGATGATCCTCCGGGCTTTCCTTGTACACCGCCTGGTGTAGATGTCCTGGAGGTAGGGAAACTCACCTCCTACAACTCGCCATCTATTAACAAAGACTGCATCATTTTATTTTTCAGTAGGTTTCATCTTATAGTAGGTTTCAATGGGGACATTTTTGTCATTAAGGTCCTGTGTACCTGTGTAAAATATATTTATTGGTAAAATAGTAAAATTCCAATAAAAATATCTCGATCGGATTAGAAAAGGAATAAACCACCCCTTTAAATCCCTTTAAATTGTTTTAATCGAGCAGGTGTTTACAGGAAGGCCTTTCTGTCCGATTGAGTCGTCAGTCCGAATGGATTATTTGGTGTGTAAACTCGAATGCGAGGGTCTCGCTTATAGTTAATCTATCCAACGTATCTGCACCGGGAGCATTTTTTGACATGACGCACCACAACTATTTGAGGCTGTTCACACTGGACACATCAAATGAAACTTTATAAAATGTAACATTAGTCTTTCTGAATGAGTGCATGATGATGATGTATTGAAGTGTTCATTGTAGCGCGTTGTAACCCCGTTCACTTTGACATGTTTATGACCTGTTTAATCCTTATCTTACATACTTCACCTTTAAGTCATGGGTGTTTATAGTGCCGCGCAGGGACCAGTCTGTCAATTTTTTTTCTTCCAAATTAAGCTGGTTGTAAAACATGGGGTGATGCGAATTATTCCGGCCCACCCACACTTTTAGAGGCCCACCCATCATCCACTTTCTGCCTCCGCCACTGCTATGGACCCCCTAAAGTAGCCTTGGCCACCCATGTATAAAAGTCTAGTTCCGCCACTGCTCCTTGAGTAGCCTATAACCGATAAAGTGGCTTATAGTTGTCACGATCACCAGTGAGAGTGCCCGTGATTGCCACAAGAGGGCACTCCACCCTGGACTATTGTCACTTCATCAAGGACTATGTAGCACTCTATATGTCCCTGTATCTAGAGTGCCTTGGGTTCGTTAAGATTTACTTCTAGTCTTTCTCAAGGAAACTGAATAAAACAGTAAACTCACAAAATGTCAGCTTAAACAGAAAAAAAGGAATAAAGACTCATGTTCAAAATACGTGTGTCCCTTTTACTTGAAATGCACTAAATATGTGCAAAATGAACCTTCAAACAATTGATTGTGTATATTCAACACTTTCACATCACTTTACATTTTCTTTTCAGTCAGTTATCAAACTTCACTGGGCCCAGACTCTTGGAAATGTATCAAACTCAAAGATAATCCCGCAAGAAATAAATAAATAAAATACGGTGCAGGCCTGAATGACGCTCGTGTGCGTTGGGGCAGAAAAAATAATATTGCCACTTCACTCTTAATAGAGCCAACAATAATGGAAACGATTACTCACGATATTCACGCTCACATCGCAGTCCAACCAACCACGGATCCACGAAGAGAGTAAGATGAAGGAAAAAGATCGTGCTGCACCAGGTAAACATCAACCTCGCCATGCGGTCCCGATCAGGGAATCCAGCGATGCTAGGGGAACTTTCAGGAATTCCTGGATACCTGAAGCGCTACCTGGGTATTGAATCCAACGGAGCCGGAGGAGCCTAGTCTCCGGTTAATCCAAGTCACTCGTGAATTACAAGTGCGTCACAGACGGTCCCGAGTATGTACCACATAAACACATACACGATAAACTAATGGGGAGTTTAATACATTAACTCACTCTCTTAGTTTACGCAATATATCACTGCATTTTAACTGCGTCACACTCTGTCGTCGTTTATTTCTCTCCGCTGTTCACTCTTCTTAGTCCCCTCTTGCCTTGCTCTCTCCTAATGATGTGACGTTTGAACCGAGGCGTCGGAGCTTGTGTCGAGAATAAATGGGCGTGCCAGATGAAGCCCCGATTCGAGGCTTGTGTTGTTAACGGAGAAATCACGTGACCAATGACAAACGAGGCCTCGGTTTGTGTGGAATATGTCATCGGTTCGGTCTGAGTGTCGCTTCGGGTTCGAAACTCGCGCCACCCTGTGGTTGTTGTGGCGTTTCAGAGAAGTGTCAGGAGTAGTAGAAGTGTGAGTGTCAGAGAGTTGTGTCGTTGTTATTGTGGTTCATATGTGTTATATATTATTACCTTATACTATTATACTACAGTATACTACATTATTACTAGGTTAGATAGTTTTTCTCTAATAGAGTTTTCCTCTATTATTAGGTGTCCTTTGACATCTGCTGGATAGCACGGTTGATCACAGCAGAAGGAGCTCAAGTGCAACAGATGCTAGTGTTGAAGTGGACCAGTATTAATCGGAAGTAAAGCTCACAAGATCTGAGGATCCACTAGTATATTGGGCTCAACAGAATCATCAGTATCCTCACTTATACCAGCTGGCACTGGCATTTTTATGTTCAACCGCATTCTCTGTTCCTTGTGAAAGGATCTTTTCCAAAGCTGAAGAGGTTTTGTCCAAGAAAAGGAATCGTGTAAACCCCAATACACTTCAAAAAATTCTGTTCCTCAATAAAAATCCATTATAATCCTTCCTTCACCCACCCCAAACTGCTGTGTTGCAGTTTGCTCCACTACATCCTCAGTCCCATAAGCATTACACTGCACTAAAACTGCACAATAAACTGTGTACACTGCACAAAAAAACAGTAACAATTCTTAACTTTTCCCACCCCAGACTGCTCTGTTGCAGTTAGCCTTATTACATTCCCTCCACCATAAGCACTGCACTCAACACAGCATCACTTTTGTTGTTCATACTGTCACTATCCAAACAATTTATAAATAATTAATTAACAGTGTGTCTGACAGTTGTCTTTGTGCAAGTAAAGTCAGACAGAGAAAGATGCATATTTTATTTTATACCCAGGCAATGGACAAATGTCTGCTCAGGTCATTGGCTCAGGATTAATGGATTTGTCTGCTATTTCTTTGCACAGTAGCTATCAGTAGTAGTAGTAGTGTAGTAGTGTCACTAGTGAGCAATGATTAATGAAGCTTCGGGTAATGGGTAACCTTTTGGTGAAGCAATGGTCTGCGAAGTCTCAGCGGTTCAGGAAGCCTCATTTTGCCATCACTACTCTCTCCTCCCGCCCCCTCTGACCAATCACATCGCTCTCCAAACCAAACTGACATGTGACATGCCCAATCAGGGCCTGGATTAACTTTATACACTTTTAACAATATATAGAATGTTTTCAAAACACGTGAGGAGTACACATATACAATATATATCAAGTATATAAACGCAAAAAATATATAAAGGTAAATCTTGATGAAAAATAAAAGAAATAATATAGATATATTTTTTATATTTTTATAACAGGGCTACAACTACATTAACCATAATCCTTTGCACGGACTCATCAGCACTCATTGTTTTCAGCTGTGTCTCATTATCCTGGTTAGCTCACCCTATATAAACTATGTTCAAGCTGTCATTCACTGTGAAGTCTTGTATGTGTAACACTGCCTTTCTGAGCATTCTCCCTGGTTTCATGTCTCTTGGTTCTTGGATTTTTGCCTGTCTCTTCTGCCTTGTTTGCCTGTTTGGACTGCTTGCCTGTGTATGACCTTGCCTGTTTTTGACTACGATTGTGGATTACCCTTTCAATAAAGCTGCATTTGGATCCTCAGCCTTTGTCTAGGAGCAGTACGTTACAATAGTTGTCAGTTAGCATAGCATAATAATTTTTAAAAGTTATTAAAAATGAAACGCAGTATTCATTTATATTTCCGTTGCAAAGTACAAATGCAAATGGCTGCGCATTTCTTTGTGCTATCACATGATATGTGAGTAATGTAAGCTACTGTGTGAGTGAACGTATAACCATGTATAATATTTGTTAATTTTGTTGGCTAAACTGTAATTTTTTTAAAATTTCATTCCACTGTGCTTCTTTTCTATGTACATGTGCTTGAAGAACATTTTTGACCGTTGCGCTCGCGTCTCGCTCTGGTGTGTTTTTGTTAATGCTCATAAAGCTGCTTCGCAAAGCGTGCATTTGCAGCATTGCCATGTCATTGTATTATAGGAATCGTTGGGCTTGTTATTTTTTCCATATTAACAGGTGAAGTGACAACTTAGTTCAG
Source organism: Coreius guichenoti (assembly GCA_039654105.1). Taxonomy (NCBI): domain Eukaryota; kingdom Metazoa; phylum Chordata; class Actinopteri; order Cypriniformes; family Gobionidae; genus Coreius; species Coreius guichenoti. The sequence continues at coordinate 14,010,733 of CM077190.1, read as the reverse complement.
CTGGAGTGTGTACATGTCCTTTGTATCAGTATCAAAGTTCTTTGAACGGAGAAAAGTCAGCTGTTAAAGCCATGAAAATGCTTGTGCAACAGGGGTGGCCAAGCTTCAATCAGGGGTGGCACTGGCCAACCCGAGGCCACCACATAGCTATACCCCTGTTATTCATACAATGACCAAATGATTGCGCTGGGTATAAATGCAGTCCTGATGCTTCGGTATTGAGGTGCAGGTGCAGTGATTAGAAATATACGGTGAGTGTGCAAACTGTGCATGCTGTGTGAGGGTGGAAGGTATGGGGAATCTGGTGTAGTAGTGACAGTACACACGCACTGTTGCAGTGATGTTGTGTAACGTTATGTCCGTGTTTAATCCATTGAAAGGTATGGAAGCTTGTTTCTGCAATGCAGGTAATAAAAACTAAACAAGGTAATCGTGAGTTTATATCTCAGTTCAGAGGGAAAAAAAGGTCCGAACTTGCAATTACGAGTTTATACCTAACAGTTTTGACTGAGAATCTTGCAGTTGAGGATGAGTTTGAGTCAGAATTGTGAGATTTTAAAGAGTCGGTTTTATCTTCATCGGTTTTGATATTGATCATGTTTTATCCTTGTTATGGTCCGTTGAATTGACTTCTAAATGATTTCTGGTTATGAACAGGTCAAAGCAACAAACTGTGTCGTGGAGCAATGAAGGTTTATCAGATTGTCCTGCTACTCTTTAGCTGCCAGTTCATTCACACTCTGGGTGAGCTACTAATGTGATTTGGGATCTTAAATGTATAGGCTACATATAGGCCTATTAAAGACCTTTTTAAAAAAAATTCTGCAAGATTTTTTTCCCCCAAAGTATTCATACTAAAATTATCTATGCACCATGTGTTCACAGCTTTATACTGTGTGAATGTGTGTGGCACCCTGAAGCAGATAGATGCTGGGTCCGGTTCAGTGGTTGGAGTGAACAAACAAAATGAAGCATTTGTCCTAGTTAATAATGTCTTCACAAGGATCCACACGTCTCTAAAGCACTTCAGTGTTGGTCCTGCTGGTCAGCTCGGGGTGGATATAGCAGACAAGATCTTAAGGTCGCAGGGTGACAGCTTTGTGCAGATTCCAGGTGAAGTGACTGACTGTGCAGAGCGCAAAATATACAGAATTCATAAGACCTGTTTAATCTGTCATAAATGCATGATTTCTAATTCTATAGTCATTGCTTTAAAGCCACAGTCCCAATGACATCCATTTATTGTTATTCTTTCAGTTAATCTGACTAATCTTTCATCCAACCTGTTGATTTGTACTGTTAGGCTTTCTCAAACAGGTGGATGCTGGAGGTGATCAGATCTCTGCAGGTGTCAATGTGAATGATGACATATATTGTTAAAATATGGATGTTATCAACAAATGGCCAATCAACACTAATCCTTGGGTTCAACTTTCTGGGAAGCTGAAGTATTACAGCTGTGGCCCATACAGCTGTTGGGGAGTGAACGGCAATGATCAAATCTACATCATGAAGGTAGTGTCACGGTGTTAAATACAGGGGCTTGAGTACAAGTTCAAGTACACCAGGTTTTTAAAAGGACAACAATAAAATAGACTTCACACACAAGTTTTTTTTCTTTCTGACATAACTAAGAAATAAAGAAACTGGTGTGGAAGCAGCAAACACTGTTTCTTGATGTGACTACGGTTTACTGGTTTGCGTTTCTTTGGGTCTTGCAGGGTGTGTCTAGTAATGCCTGTTCCGGGTCTGGCACCTTTGTGAATATTCCTGGACAACTGTCCATGATTGAAGTAGCAACTGATGGCAGTGTCTTTGGTGTCAACTCTCAAGGGGCCTTATTCCAAAGGTGAACTGAACAGTCATCGTATTAAACTTTGTATGAACAAAAGTAGATGAATGTTAAGAATGATCTTCTGATGTAAATGAAACGCTGTTCAAGAAACGCATTTCATCTGTTGCAGAACTGGCATCACTCGATCCAACCCCGCTGGCACAGACTGGACCCTGATCATTGTCTGTCCCAATGGTCACAAGCACGTGAGCTTTGACCTGGGAACGCTGTGGGTCGTCTGTGTTGATGACGCCATCCGTAGATGTACTTTATAGTCGGTCATGAGTCACTGCAGCAACAGAGGAGCTCAACTGTTAACAGAAACCTCAGTTTTCAGTCATTGTAAACTGAAATCTAAAAGCTTGACTGTACTTTTCTCTTGTCTGCTGTTGAATCAATAAAGCATTATGATCTATCCATCTATTTATACAGTGACTCTTTCTATATTAAATGTGTAGCGCCCCCTACCCTCTTCTTTAATGGGAAGCCGCCAGTGTTCAAATATGATTTCTGACATCTTAGGTCTCGAGTCTGCACAGTAGTGAGTGCGAAGTGGAGCTGTGATATCAAGGTCCCGCCCACACTCCTGCCTAATCAACAACTTTTTGTGAAATAAACAGTTTTGGAAATGTAGAGATTAAAGTTAAAGCTCCAATCTCCTCCCGAAGTTTCCGAAAAAATGTCTGTTAGTGCCTCAGTAACTACTTTGCTCAGAGAAGCTGTCACACCCCCGTTTTAGCATCAAATAACTAACTAAAACCAAACTTATTTAAAGAACAAACACATGAACTAATATCAGCGTGATAAAAACAGCCTAAAATGACAGAAACCATCTTTGTAACAAATGTATTTGAAGTGTAATTTGATTGTTTAGTTTGTCTATGTCCCATTACATTTCATGGTGAGGGCGGGGTTTATGACCTATACTGCATCCAGCCTCCTGGGGGGCGATCGAGACGGTTTGGCTTCACTTTTAAGGACTCGTGTGGCACGCTTGGCCCCAACCTGTTGAAGGCCTGTGTCGTGGCTTAAGAACGGTGTGGCCGTTAAAACCAACAAATGGCCTCTTCGCTCCAAAGAGCTAAAATAAATGAACAAATGTACCTGGGGCTTCCCATGTCATCACGCACGCTGTCCACGGATCCCGTTAGAAACTCTGTATGCGTCTGCAGTCTCACCAGGGGCCCATTTCAACCAACTCTGAGGTAAAACTTGAACTCTGAGTTGACTTACCCTGAGATGTTTTCTGTTTCAGAACAGAATTGAGTTAGTTCAATCAACTCTGAGTAGACTGACCCTGGCTGTGTCCGAAATCACCCCCTATACCCTTAAATAGGGCACTATTTGAGGGGACAGCCATTTGTAGTGGTGTCTGAAACCATAGTGGACGTTATTGAGTGCACTTATTCAATCCCACGTAATGTAACTCCCTACAAATTATTGCAGCCTCCTCATCTACAGGATCCATACTATTTTTGTCAATTTAATGGTGTCTGCATGATGAAAAAAATGCTTTTCTTGGTATTTTTGTCTTGTCGTTTTCCAGTCAAAATATCTAAAGATTCTTAAATCAAGATGCATTTTCTACATAAGAAAAATAAGTATTTAGTCTTGTTTTGGAGGACAAAAAAAAAAAAAAAAAACTCAATTAAGTGCATTTTTCATATTTTGCAAATGATCTGCCAATGGGGTAAGAAAAATACTCAGCATTTTTGCAGTGTGAATGAACGAATGAAGTATTTAAACACTGCTGGCGCTTTAAAAAGGGGGAGGAGACCGAAAGAAACTCTGGGTTTACCGAAGAAAACCTGCTCCCGACCAGGTTAGGTTCACCATGGTAACTGACTCTGAGTATAGCACACTTCAAGTTTACTTGGAATGCCATTGCAGTGTTTTAAAATCACTAAAATTTGATCAGTACAATATTAATGTATGTTCAACACTCTTACAGTGTAATTTAATTGCAATTGGAATGTCACCAAAATACATTTGAAGTTTATGCTGAGTGAACACAACTTAAATACAATAGTAGCCTATATTTAAATTGTACTTGACTATACTTGGAAAAGTTCCACTTTAGCACAAACAAGTATATTTAATACAACTTTAGCACTGCTTTTGTACAACTAAAATGCATTTAGTACAAAATTAGTTCCAATTTAATAGACTTTAAGTATACCAATTTATAGTGCGTCACAAATACATTTAGTTATACTAAAGTACATACGAATAAATTGTGCTTAAGTATATTTTTCACTGGGATCATAAGGCTTTATTGATTCAACTGCAGACGAGAAAAGTACAGTCAAGCTTTTAGATTTCAGTTTACAATGACTGAAAACGTCTCAGTTACTAAACGTAACCTCGGGTCCCTGAGAGAAGGCAACGAGTATTGCGTAAGTTAGAATATTAAAGCCAAAATTATCCTTATAATTTTATATATGTAAAACGCAGTGCAGCTGCACAGCAGACCCCAGCAGAGCATACTAGCGCGCTGATTGCCTGTGCTGCGGCAACTGCACGAACCTATGGCGAGGCGGCTAAGACGCGCGAACCAATCAGTTCGCTTCGCGCCCTAACGTGTCAGTGCCCGTCAAAATGGGCGTGGTCTATGGCTATAAAAGCCCCCCTTACGCCATAGGATTCAGGTTAAATCGACTGAACCGATCGCCTGATCCAAGCACAATAGCACGGCGGGTTATGCAATACTCGTTCCCTTCTCTCAGGGAACCGAGTGCAACAAGTGCAATGAGTGCAGCTTCAGCGTGGTCACGGCCTAAGCACACGGTGCAAAGGATGTGACGATCCCCGCCGAAGAGAGGGGCTCTGCACGAGGCACAGGATACTCGAGGCATTTGAACAACGCCTCAGCTCTTTTGTGAGTGTGTGTGTGTTGCAGCGGCGAACACACACACAGCTTGTAAAGGATATAGCGCGGCGGATGGCGGAGCAGAACAGTGGGCTGAAGGCGGTGTCCAGTGAAGACAGGAACCGGTGTCCTCAGAACTGCAAGGCAGGTGGCTTGTTCTGCTGAAGGCCTTTTCGACGGTGGCGACTTCTCAATCCGGAGGTCAGCGAAGGTAAGTGAGCTAAAGGAGATTAAATCTGAATCCTATGGCGTAAGGGGGGCTTTTATAGCCATAGGCCACGCCCATTTTGGCACGAAGCGACCTGATTGGTTTGCACGTCTCAGCCGGCTCGCCATAGGTTCGTGCAGTTGCCGCAGCACAGGCAATCAGCGCGCTAGTATGCTCTGCTGGGGTCTGCTGTGCAGCTGCACTGCGTTTTACATATATAAAATTATAAGGATAATTTTGGCTTCAATATTCTCGAGAAAATTTTTCCCATAGCGTATACTAACTTGCGCAATACGAGAGTACTTTTGAAAGGGAACTGAGTTTTCTGTTAACAACTGAGCTCCTCTGTTGCTGCAGTGACTCATGACCGACTATAAAGTCCCAGGTGAAAAATACGTACTATTAAATGCATTAAAAATGTACTGGAGAATTTTTTTAGTACAATATAAATATACTTTATTACATTATTACATTTTTGATTGACACCAAAGACACTACCATCAGTTGCTACTTCAATCATGGACAGAAGTTCAGGAATATTCACAAAGTTGCCGGACCCGGAACAGCCATTACTAGACACGTCCTGCACGAAACCGAAAGAAACACAAACCAGTGTTTGCTGCGATCCACACCAGTTTCTTTATTTCTTTAGTTGTGTCAGAAAAAAAAAACCTCTTGCATTAAGTTTACTTTATTGTTGTGCTTTTAAAAACTTGGTGTACTTGAACTTGTACTCAAGCCCCTGTAATTAACATTGCGACACTACCTTCATGATGTAGATGTGGTCATTGCTGTTCACTCCCCAACAGCTGTATGGATGAAAACGTAATGTGATGCCGCCGTTTTAATGACGGACAAAATGCACACTTGCACACATTCGCAGGTCAAAAACCCTGTAACTGCATTTGAGTTTGACTTTTGTAAAATGTTAATAATATATTGATAAGTAATACAACATATATCATTTGTTTTTACCATCGGAAAATCATAAATAAGCACAGGTGCACCCGACGCTGTTTCGTACTGGAACTTACTTAGCGACTGAGTGATCCTCGTCACCTAGATAAAATATATTTATTTGATTTTGATTTATGATTGCTGATACACTTAATTTATTAACATTTAATCAGCTAAAAAATATTTTTATTGAACTTTGTGTGCAAAGCAGAGAAAAAAAAAATGAAAAAAAAAATGAATTATATATATATATATATATATATATATATTAGGGCTGCACAATTAATCGAATTTCTAATTGTGATTACAACATTATCGTTCAAATGCGCAATTACAAAAACAAAAAAAAGTCCATGTACATTATTCTGCATGATTAAGATGAGTGTTCTTTCTTCTTTCTACAGGTTATCTTAAGGGTTTTTCTATTGTTTTAGTTTTAGTGTAACATTATAATGCCATGCATATTTTTACTTTTTTTATTTAAAGAAGAAACCAAACCAAATGTATAGTTGACAATTGAGGCTTAACGCTATAGAAAAGCAATAAAAGTTTTTCAGGAAGAGTGTTTTCAGCGTGTTTATTTTCATATAAAAATATGGCATACAGTTGCTTCAAACAATGATATAAGCCATTCAAAACATCATTCAATGTAAATTTTAATAATCGCAATTACAATTTCAAGGGAATAATCAACAATTATGATTGTCATAATCGTGCAGCCCTATATTATACAATTAACAAAAAGGACCCTACACGTAATATTGACAACCACCCAGGAGGCCCATTTTTATAGCCAACTTTACATCTAGAAGGCCAGATATCCTTTGTACTGTAAATGCCAAGCTATCATACCATGTCCTTTTTCCAGGCCAAGTCTATTAGTCGTGACTTCCACCTTTGAGATTAGTGACCTCTACATATCAATCATGACAGTTCTAAAGAACAAAACAGTTTTTTGTACTTACATGAATTTAGATTACTTGGTGGTTGCAGTGAAATGCCCCGTAAAGAGAGAAATAAGAAAAAGAAGGAGAGGGAGTGACAGCAGGCAGCAGAGGGTAGCAGCTCACTCACTTCATGGATCAGGCCAGTTTGTAGCAGGGAAGAAGAAAAGGAAGGAAGTAGTAATTCAGATTTAGAAAGAGAAGCGATAGATGATGTGCAAGAATTTGCTGGTGAACAAGATACAGGAGCTACTGCAGGAGAGTTACCAGAAGGAGATGCAAGAGAAGAAAGCCAGTATAAAACTGCTAGTGTTAATCAGGAGAATGTGATGGAAACCGGAGCACCTGCAGGAGAGTTACATCCAGAAGAAACAAGAGAAGAAAGCCAGTATGGACTGCTGCAAATAAAGAGGATGTAATTGCAAAACTAGTGGTTTTGAATTGTCCTACAAATCCTGCCCACATGCAGACATTCAATATTAATTATAGTGAGTGATATATTGAAATGTGTGAGAAAGTCGAACCTTGCCAGCCTATTACGACATTCCCAAAAAACACAGACAGACAGTCTTTCCTGAGGAGATTGGTACACGGATCGCCCATGGTTGGAGTATTCACCCAAAAATAATGGCATGTACTGCTTTAGCTGTCGCATTTTTCTAAGAGAAGAAAAATTCAAGAACAAAACGGCCTGGAAGACAGTAGGCGTAGATACATGGAGGAGTGCCACTGGAAAAATTAAAGAGCATGCCAGTGTAGTACCCTCACCGCCTGATGAGGGGAGATATTAAAGTCAATAAAGACGATACACACGGAGCTGCTACTTCAACTTCTCTGTCTGTATGTTGTTTTTTTGATTAATGCAAATATTTCAACATTTTCCTATACTGATAACCGTATAACATGAAACATCTCTTTCAGAAGAAAAAACACTATATATACCGAACTTTTAAACTTACATCTTCAAATTATTTATACATTTCACAGACATTTATCATCTTCACAATTTTACAAATTGAGTTTCCATGACAATGTATACATTTCATACCTGATGGGGGGAAATATTAAAGTCAATAAAGACGAGACACACGGAGCTGCTGCTTCAACTTCTCAGTCTGCATATTGTTTGCGCAGCGCGCCCCCTCCCCCAACAGATGAACGAGCCCAAGGCAAAAGTAATCAACTAATCGATCGCCCATACCACTCTAGGCAAGAAAAATAAATCGTCATCACACAAAATCATACAGTATGCATTAATCACATTTTCTTAGTGACAAAACAATATTGTTTGATAACACTACTTATTATTTTACTTTTCTTTTCTTTTTCTTTTTATTACAAATTGTAACCACCACACTCTCCCCTTCGAAAAAATGTTTCGTGTTTCTTAACTTTTTCTTTTTTTAGGGTGAAACTTTTAATTTATGTATGCACTAAAGATTAACTGTATTTGCTATTCTTCAATAAAGGAATATACTGGACATTAACATAGTCGTTTGTCTTCTTTAACTGTGACCACTTTTCTTCACTCTATTTCAAATCTGTTAGTATGCATAATAATATACTGGCTGATACTGCGACACTGTGTAAGTCCATGATGTAAGGTTCTGCATTTCATATGGTGTGGGGTGAAATGATATTGTGTTTGGATACTGTATGTTATAGCATGCATGGGTACCCAAGTAATCGTAAGTGAATGTTTTCGGTGGTCTCCTCTCTCTCCTAGGCCATCTGTACGCCTGTTCTCCTTCACTGTTGCATTCGCCTGGGACTGCATGAGCATCTACTTCATCATCAGGTTGTCCTACAGGTTGTTCCTCATTCATCGCATCTCCCTCCTGTTGAGGTAAGCCATCATTCCCTGTTTGGGCTGCTGTTTCATCAACACTTGTCATCTCCAGGTTAACTTCTCTTCTTTCCCTTTCAGGTTCGTTGGGCTGGACAACAGGTAAGTATAGGTTATCTGATTCACCTTTTTCTTCCACAGGGTGCTGATGCTGAACAGCAGGTAAGTAATAGTAATAGTCTTCATCCTCCCCTTCTTCTGGATTAGACTCATTTCCATCAGCTGGCCTTTGTTCATTCACTGTCTTCTTTGGCTTTGACTCCCTCCTGAGTTCAACCTCCAATGGTAAGTAATAGCAAGACAGTAAAAGATTACGGTGAAGAACACGAGATCTTCCCTTTCCTTGTTCTGGTTTCACTTCATAAATCGGACTCCCTTCTCCCACTTGACGTACTACTGTATGTACAATATCCTCCCAATGATTGCGACGCTTCCCAGTCCCCCCTCTTGGTGTCAAATTTCGCACTAGGACACGATCTCCAGGGCACAATATGGAACTTCTCACCTTCCCATCATAATTCTTCTTGTTCCTCTCTGCTGACTTCTTTGCTGTCTGTCTAGTAATTTCAAAAGCATCTTGCATTTCTTGCCTCCATCTCTTTACATACTCTTTATAGTCTGTAGTTCCTGTTTCAGAGGTCAAGCCAAACAGCAGATCCACTGGTAACCTTGGGGACCTTCCGAACAGCAAGTAAAATGGGGAAAATCCTGTTACTTCACATTGTGTGCTGTTGTATGCAAAGGTAAGTTTGTTTAGGGACTCTTTCCAATTGGTTTTCTGTTTTTCTGTCAACGTTTTCAACATCTAGAGTAACGTTCGGTTGAAACGTTCAACCTGCCCATTTCCTTGGGGGCAGAGTCGGCGCCAGAGCAGATCTACTGGAGGGGCATTGGGTCATCGGCGGGGGGGCACTGCCGTTTGAGAAATATTTTGATGCAGTGGCAACATCATAGTCCAACACAGCAGAAATGCAATAAAAAAGCGAAACACGTTTTATTATTATTATTATTAATAATTATTATTTGCAAATTTTGTTTATTCTTGTTGTTGTTAATTTCCATATCATGTCACTTAGAGGCTATGTGGTAGCCCTATGTACACCGTTTACTCAGTCACACACACAAAGACGATAATAAAAGGCAGAAAGGGGTGGGATAAAGTTATGCCCTCTCTCTACTCGAGATCCAGCTCAGTCACACACAGCGGAGGGCTGTCGTGGAGGCTAAACGCAAATGAATGCAGTTTACCCATCTCTGACATGTCAGAAATAGTTCATCCACCTCTCAACAGTTTATGCACTTCCAGAAAACCATTAAGTAGGCCTACCACTGGTTATAAACATTAGACAACACCAGCCTCCACCATCATCAAAAACACCCCTGGACAACATATAAGTAACAGGACAGGACCGCTGACATAACTGAGGCACGCATTCGGGCAGCAAGTAGCCTATTGGACAAGCCATGCACCAGGCAGAAATGACATAAGCCCATATATCTTACAGGCAGCCAAGTATAAATCACAAATGCAGATAGACCCAGCAAACATTCATCAACAATTCACCTGCTTAGTAGGCCTTATCATGAAAGCCAGGGCTGGCTTCAATAAGTGAAATGAACAAACGACTGGAAAATGAAAATGACTTACCCTCAGAAGAGTTGCAGGCGACGAGTGTTGCTGCTGAACCGTCTAAGTACTGTGTCCTTCCATTCGCTTGTGTATTTGCGTGTCAAGTCTTTCTCGAATGCAAGCTGTACCAACCTGGCCTTTCTCTTGTGTAGCATTGTGCGTCTTTGTTCCGAAAAAACATTTTTCAGAGTGGAGAATGAATTCTCACACATTGCTGTGGATGCGCCAAATGTTAATGCATGTTTGAAAGCAGTCAGCACACTGGGCATGGCAATCAGATGGTTGTGGTACGTTGAGATGATGTGCTGTATGGTCCAGTCTCTCTGCATTGCTTGCTTTTGTGACATTAAAAACTCTTTAGCAACTTCAAACTCAGAGTCAATCATAATCGATTGTGACAGGTCGAGAATATGCTTCACAGCTTTCACATCAAGGAAGTTATCGGCCTCTGGATTTTAGTGCACTTGCCAGTTGTGAGTTGCGCTCACTGAATCTACGCTCCAGTTCCCCAACCACCGAATCAATAGTGTTGTAGTACAATCTCCGAAGTTCAGTTTCCAAGTCATCATCACCTCTCTGTCCTCCTGTAGGCCCTGTAACGATGTAACCATCCATCCGTGTGCTCTCTATGCGTCTCCGTTTGGGCCCGGGTCTCAGTGACTCACTGGTGGGCGTGGCAGTACCCAGCATCTGCTTAAACTCTTCATCACAACGGAGTTTTTTAACACATGCTGTTGCACTCGCCACAACACTTAAACCTGTCAACAAGTCAGTGTCCTCTCTCTGGAGAAGCTTGTTCGGTGGGTCCAATAGAGAAAGGACTCTGTGGGTTAAGTTGGCAAGGAACATGAAACTTGGCTCAGATACCTCGCGCAGCAGGCCTGTAGCTTCCATTCTCGTCTCTGCACCATAGTTCAGCACAGTGTCAGCATCGGTCAGAATCGATTTTATGTCATTAAATGACTTAAGGATGACTTAGACAGTGGCAAGATGCCCTGTCCATCTCTGCTCCAGAAGACGTTTAAGATGCGCACCTTTATAATGCATAGCAACTGTTGGCTTTCTACAGAACTTGTAGAGGGAATCGCACACCTCAAAAAACTCTAAAAAGTTCGGTCTCTGCAGACATGGCAGGAACCGCAACCAAATGCAACTGATGGTCGAGGCAGTGCACATATGGTATCTCACGTCTAAGTCTGTCCTGTAGAATTTTCTGAACACCACCACGTTTCCCCGACATAAGCGCAGCTCCATCATATACCTGACTCAGAATTTCTGAGCTATCCAGGCCAACCTTGTTAAACTCAGTCAGAACGGTGTCAGTTAATGTCTGTGCGTCACCTTTCTGAGCAGTAGCGATGCACAGTAGACACTCTGTAACTTCGTAAGACTCATTCACAAATCGAAGCACAGTCGATATATTTTCACATCCTGTGGGGTCACGCATCCCATCAACTTTCAAAGTGTAATAGGAGTCACCAACTTCCTCCACTATAGCCTCTGTCACCACATTACTGAGTGTTCTTATAAGTTCATTTTGCATATCATGACAGGTGTAAGTGGCATTGCGAGGGATTGTCTTCACCACATTAGCTAATTCAGGATCCTTTTGGATGGTGTAATAAAGCATGGAAAGAAAAAGTCCAGACCCCCCTTCCGACATGTCATCAAAAGCGTCAACCTTCCCCCGTAGTGGCAACTGGTTTTCAACCAAAAACCCAACAACATCTGTTAGTGAGGACACATAATACCGGTTTTTCCTTAGTTGATCTACATTGACAAGGGTTGATACCTCATTCCCCGTATTGCGACGCATCTCCCTCTCCTTCCACATTGCATAGCAAGACATGTGGTCCTTCGAAGTTTCATGTTTATGTAATCCACGGTCTTTGGCCATAGTGTGTTACCAGTTACGATAGCCCACACTCGCGAAGGCATCCAATGTTCCAGATTTTACCACTGTAAACAGTTCCAGGATACTGTTTTAACACAATTTGGACAGGCCTGTCAGTCCTGAGATCATCAACCGCTGTCCGCTGACTTGGAGGGCTTGTAGATTGTTGCTCTATGGCTGCGCTAGTTAAGTCTGTTGGCGGTTGTCCGAAACTAGCATCAGCAGAAGGACCAGCTCGGCTCTCAGAGACCGTGGCACTGGTGGTGGTGGCTGGAGTGTCAGAGTCTGCTGATGGAAGAGGTTGAGGAGGTCTAAACCATTTTCATAAATTCATTTTTTGTCGATAATTAGGCTAACAGTTAGCGTTAACTGTCTATGATATAGACGGACAAACTGTTCTTTTCGATTCAAACAACAACTTGAAATGGATTCTGCGCGCAGCGCGCTGCAAATCAAATGTAACAAATTTACTCAGCGACCAATAAGCATTGACCAATGATGACCAAGCCTAGTAACATGTCATGAACAACCAAAATTACGCATTTTCCCCATTAATTTCATTTTATTTCATTTAAGTTACAGTTTGTACATTTAATATTAAAAGAATAACTAAAAGGGATATTTTTTTGGGCCACGCCATGGCCTGTGGTAGGAGGGGCATCAGTGACCGCTAGGGGGGGCACGGCCCTCGAATGCCCCACCACAGCGCCGACAGTGCTTGGGGGTGATACGGTGTGGTCCTTGATCCAGCAACTCCACAACTCTTCTTCAACTGTGCAACCAGCTGGTTTTCAAACTCTGCTCCTTGGTCATGGTGAATTCTTTGCGGGAACCCAAACTTCAGAGCGTAGTCATTAAACAACTTGTCAACAACAGTTTTAGCCGATTTTGAGGTAGTTGCGTAGGCTTGTGCGAATCGTGTGAAGTGATCAACTACGATTAAGATATACTCATACCCTCCTTTAGATTTATCCAGGTGTAAGAAGTCAATGGAAACAAGCTTAAATGGGTGAATAGTGACAATGTTTTGGAGAGGTGCTCTGGTCTATTTACATGGTTTCTTTCGTTTCAGGCAAGCACAACTTTTGGTCACATAATGATCAACATCATAATTCATTTCTTTGATTGATGACATTGTCCGATCTAGGCCTTGATGACCCATGTTGTCATGGAATTCTCTCAGCACATGTTGCTTATACTTCGCCGGTAAGATCAGCTGTGTTCTAGTGTTCGTCTTTCTACGGAAGATGCCATCGTCTCCCAAGAAAAGTTTGTCCTAACTCCGCAGTAAACATTTACTTTGTGCACTCAAGGTCTTAAACAGATTTTTGTCGGACAACTTAAACTGTAAAACGGGTCCAATGTGGTCATCATTTTGCTGTGCTTGTCTGATCTCATCCACAGACAATGGCTCACAAACGTGTTCAGATGTCTGGGTGTCATCAAAAGAAATCATGGCAGTCCAGGAGAGGTTGGAATGCGGTGCCTCTACTGCTTGGATGGTCGCTTCGACACAGTCAGATGGTAATTCCTCTGTACACACTTTCATTATCGTCTCAATGTTCAGGGGCATTCTGGATAGGCTGTCTGCGTCCACATTTTCCTTACCTGGCCTGTATTTGATGTTAAAATGAAAATCTGCAAGTTCTGCCACCCATCTACATCCCGTTGCATTTAGCTTTGCACTGGTCAAGACATAGGTGAGCGGATTATTATCACTAAACACAGTGAATGTGGGGGCATAGTACAGATAATCCTTAAATCTTTTGGTGACAGCCCACTTTAAAGCCAGGAACTCCAGTTTGCCTGAGTGGAGGTGGTACTTCTTTTCTGCAGCTGTCAATGTTCGGGACCCATACGCGATGACTCTAAGTTTTCCGTCTTGTTTTTGATACAAAACAGCTCCAAGTCCCTGATTTGAAGCGTCGGTATGAAGTACGAACGGCTGTGAGATATCAGGAAATGTGAGAACAGGTGGCTCAACCTGACAGTCTATCAGTCCCTCCAGTATCTCTTGGTGCTTGTCCGTCCACACTCTTTGTTTGTCTCCGTTTGTTTCAGCAAGTTGTACAAGGGTCTCGCAATTCGGGAGAAATCTTTTATATACTGTCGATAGTAACTCAACAGGCCCATGACTGCCCTCAGTTGCCCAACTGTACTAGGTCTCTTCTCTTTCAGGTCTGTCACAGCAGCTGTTTCGGCCGGATCCATCTTACTCCCTTCTGCAGACACAATCCTCCCAAGGTACCTCACTTCACGCTTGAATAGTTCACATTTACTAGGTTTTAACTTTATTCCATACTGCCTCAATCTTTGCAAGACTTTTCTCACATCCTCTATGTGATTTTCAAAGGTGTTACTGAAAAATAACGTGTCATCCAGATAGGGAACGCAGATGTTATCCCTTAGCTCATCCAGGCACTCCGCTATGCAGCGCTGAAAAGCCGAAGGAGCATTCATCAGGCCAAAAGGTATCCTGATCCACTTATACAAGCCCCACGGTGTTACAAAAGCTGTTAATGGTCGACTCTCCTTAGCCATGAAGCCCTGATGATACGCTTTTCCTTGGTCAAGAAGCGAAAACCAGGAGTTCCCCCCCAAACTGTCCATTATGTCTTGCACACAGGGAATGGGTTGTCGATCAGGATGAGTTTTACGGTTTAGCTGTCTGTAATCAATGCACAGACGTAAGCTGCCGTCTTTTTTCCGGATGCACACAACAGGTGAGGCATATGGTGAGTTTGATTTCTGCACCCATCCTTGTGCAATGAGATCATGCAGGTAGTTTTTCATTTCTTGGAAGAGAGCTTTTGGCACTGACTGGTAAGTGCGTGCAACAGGAGTAGCGTCTTTCAGTGAAATGGCTAGAAATGCAACCTATGTCACTCTCAGATTTGGAGAATGAAGCTGCTTCCTCTTTTAACATTTGTTGAACAACTTGTTTTTCAGGCTCGCTGAGATGGCTCAAGTCAACTGGCGGAACCCATGTGATGTCGGAGGTATGGCTGGTTTCAGTCTTTATTTGGTTGACACTCACAGAAGTTAAGCGCGGTCCCTCAAGAGCAGCGGTTGGATAAACAGCCTGTACTGGTTGCACTGTGCCTATGACCATCTTGCCTGTTAACAGTAAATCTGTAGGGTTCTGAACACTGACAATTATGTACGGAAAAGTATGTTGCCGCAGAGTCACGATCGTCTCACAGAACTCCAACCCCTCTACCCACTGTGGGTTAACATCAGGCTCAAAAAGAAGCAATGTCTTCTCTTCCTTTGGTCGGTGTGACTGCACTCTGCATTCAATTTGTACCGATGTGTGTTTGGGAACATGAACATTTTTCTTTGTTGTTTTGACTATATACTCACATGGTGTCTCGGCATGGACTTGTTTGATGAAAGCATGGACTGTTTCTGTTGCGGCATTATGGCAGACTGTTCTCTTGGACCCACTTGTGATTGGCTGCGTTATTCCCTTGTTGTTCACCATTTGCTCGATCATATTATACCAGATGATAGGATGACAGAGCTGACTATCCCTCATCACCAACACAGGTATGACAAGTTCATTGATTTCCGCTTCATTTGAGGCCAAACCAAAAGTCACTTCCATCCACCCCACATAAGGTATGTCCTGTCCATTTGCTGCTACTAGGTGGAGTCCTTCAGGTGCGTCAATTACCTCGGCCACATTTCACAGACATTTATCATCTTCACAGTCTTACAAATTGAGTTTCCATGACAATTCATACATTTCATACCTGATATGGGGAGATATTAAAGTCAATAAAGACGAGACACACGGAGCTGCTGCTTCAACTTCTCAGTCTGTGGATGGACGGCAAGATGGCGGACTGAGTAGTCAAGTTGTGACGAGCTCTCACATAAGTCCCAAATTCGATTAAATTGACAAGTTATATTTCACCTTCACCTGCTAATTTTGTAAGCGAAACATACCCCAAGTGAACATCATGACAGATATGGAGGATCTCGGATACGCTATGGAAATAACCGTAGGTTCAAGCAAAAGGGAGCGAGGAGTTGAATCTGATCCACCCACTCCATGTAAACCCCAAAAGGGGAAAAAATCCAATGAGGTGTCCAATTCGGCTATACTGGAAGCGATTAGAGCCCTGGGAACTAAGGTAGATGTACAACATGAAGAAATAAGCATGCAAATGAAGCAACACAGTGCGATGATCGCAACCGTTGCCAAATCCGTACAAATGAATGCGCAGGAGTTAAAAGAATGCAAAGACAAAATCAGAATGATGGAGAAGCAAATTGAAACACTGACTGAAGTCAACAAGGATCTGAAAGTTCGGGTGTTGGATGAAGAAAGGTACAAAAGGAGATGGTGTCTTCGTATAAAGGGTCTCAAGGAGAACTCCAATGAACGCATAAGAGAGGATGTGATTCAACTCTTTGGCAAAATAACGCCTGAGTTTGCTTCTACCATGACGGAGGCTGTGGATGTTGTGCATCGGGTCGGAAGGAAGGAGACCAGCCGTCCGAGGGAGGTGATCATTCTGTTCACTCGCAGACTGCTGTGTGATGAAGTATGGAAAAGAACCAAGGCGTCTTCGGTGTGCAAAGAAGCCGGCATCCGTTTTGCGGAAGATTTGACGAAGGAAGATAGACTTTTGAGACGTGAATTATGGCCAAGAATTGAGCAAGCTAGAAAGGAAGGCAAAGCAGCTGGCTTTAGAGGCCCATTTGGATACATCGAAGGCAAACGTATCTCTTAAGAGGGTAGACCGTTTCTCGTTGAAATGGGATGAGGTGAAGTTATAGAGAAAAGGGACTCCAAGGGACTTTCCTTTCCCACAACTTTACACGTCGGCAACAGATTACATCCTTATTTTTTGTTGATTTTTGAATTCAATTTAAGGTTCTTTCTGTTTAATTGTTTATGTTCACGTTAAAATCTGGCATCTCATTTTCTTCTTTAAATTGTAGGGGTTTAAAGGACTCTGTTAAGCGAAAGGCAATTTTCTTATTTTGCAAAAGTCAAAAATCTCATTGTTTTTTTTCGGAGTCAACAGATACTGTCTTTTGGAAAAAACAGTGGGGAGATGATATGATATTTAGTCACGGTTCAAATCGGTCTGCAGGTGTCACTATATGCATGAATAAATGCCCAGGCAAAATTATTACTCACAAGGCTGATGTAGATGGCCATTGGCTTGCAATAGTCCTACACTTAGACGATATATTTTTAATTTTAGTTAATATATATGGATATAATGTTCGCACCCAGAATAAGGAGCTGTTGGAGACAGTGTCAAATGTCATAAATGATCTCAAAACTAACTACCCTACAGAATTTATTTTAATTGGAGGTGATTTTAACATGACACCGGATGAATATGTGGATAGACAACCTTCTAAATTTAACATTTCTCACATTAACAATATTATTCATAATTTTTGCTTATCCAATTTGTTAATTGATATTTGGAGGAACTTAAACCCCAAATCCAGACACTTCTCGTGGTTCAAACCAAATGCCACTTCAATGTCCAGAATTGATTATTGGCTCGGTTCTGATACTCTTTCGAATCATGTAACTAAATGTAGTATCTCTGGTGCCCCCCTAACTGATCATTGTGTGATCAACTTAGCCCTAGAACAAAAGGATAAATCTGGTATTACCAAAGGTTATTGGAAATTTAATGCAGACTTACTAAACCATAATGACTTCTGTACATATATTAGAAAAATAATTGCTGATTTTAAAGTAAAAATAATGCCAAGTGGTACTAAATGGGAATATTTAAAACATAAAGTAAGAGAATATTCTATAACTTTTAGCAAAACTTTGATAAAAAAGAAACGTGAAAAAGAAGTCAAACTTAAGAGATAAACTTATTAAGCTACACTCCACTTTAGATGAATTTTATATTATAAAGGCAAAAGGGGCATACGTGAGATCCAGGGCGAAGTGGCTGGAAGAAGGGGAAAAAAAATAGTTCATACTTCATTAATTTGGAAAAAAGACGACAAGAAAAAAACTCAATCAACAGCTTAATAGTGAACCAAGTTCAACATTCCAATCATAACATAATAGCTAAAGAGGTGTTTAAATTCTACTCTACATTATATTCCTCATCTTTTTCCTCTGTTAATTCTAATTCCTTTTTTCCGATGATAAAAAAGAATATCCCGTCAATTGATAGTGTATTTCAAGAACTATGTGAATCTGACTTTTCCATACAAGAGCTAGATACAGCGATTAAACAGAGTAAACCTGGTAAATCACCAGGACCCGATGGTTTAACTATAGATTTTTTTAAATTCTTTTGGGATGACCTAAAATATCTTTTATTTGAAGACTTACAAGACTGTATAAATAATAACGACTTATTGCCAACTATGAAACAAGGGCTTATAGTTTTGATACCAAAGCCAGGAAAAGATAAGAGATTATTAGCTAATTTACGCCCCATAACATTACTAAATACAGATTATAAACTATTTACTAAAGCACTGGTTTATAGATTAAAAACTGGAATATCACAAATTATTAGTGCGACCCAATCAGGTTTCTTAAAGGATAGGTCAATTCATAACAATATAAGATTCATTTTTGATTTGATTGAATATGGTCATTTAATTGATGAGGATGGTTTCATATTATTTTTGGATTTTTATAAGGCTTTTGACATGGTGGAACATTCTTTTATTTTTCAAACTCTTAAACATTTTGGTTTTGGTCCTAAGTTTATAAACATTGTTAGAATGCTTTACAAAGACGTAAACAGCTCTGTAGCTCTTACCCAAGGTACATGTCCAAGGTTCGAGATCAAAAGAGGCATCAGACAAGGATGTGGATGTTCACCTTTATTATGGTAACAGAAATGTTGTCTATTTTGCTTAAAATGGGTATTATATCGGGCATTGATTTAGAAGGAAATCATTTTATTGTCAGTCAATTTGCCGACGACACCACTCTCTTTTTAAAGAATAAACCGCAAATACCCCTAGCATTTAAGCTAATCAACCGTTTTTCTAATGCTTCAGGTCTAATGCTAAATATGTCGAAATGTGAGTTATTGGCCATTCACAATTATCCTAATGTTACATTGTACAATATCCCAGTTAAAAACGAAGTTAAATATTTAGGTGTCTGGTTATCTAAGATGGGAGAATTTAGAAAATTTGACTATTGATAAAACATTAGAGAAATGTAGATTAATAATGAATACTTGGCTGCAGAGAGACTTAACAATTTTTGGAAGAATTTTGCTGACAAAAGTAGAGAATCTTTCTAGATTTATCTACCCGTGTTTCTCTCTAGCAAAAAAGATAAAGGCAATAAACAAATAAAATTTTGATTTTATATGGAAAATGAAAAGTCATTATATACGTAAAAGTGATATGATTAAAGATTATAAAGAAGGTGGGCTTAAAACCATTGACTTTGATATTATGGATAGGGTCATCAATCTTACAATCTTGGTTACAATCTTTCATTAATGATAAGTCCTCCTTCTGGTTTGAGATTCCTTCTGCTGTATTCAAAAAAAGTGGTGGCATATGTTTTTTGTTGCAATGTGACTATGAACTTTCTAAACTCCCTGTAAAGCTTTCTGCCTTCCATGAACAAGTATTATTATATTGGAAATTGATTTTCAAGCACAATTTTAGTCCTCATAACATGTCAATCTGGAATAACAGGTGTATAACAGTGAATAGGAAATCCTTGTTTGTCAATGAATGGTGGCAGAAAGGCATATGGTCACTAACGCATATTATGGACAACGTAGGGAATATATTGAGTCATGTTGCTTTTTGTGGTAAATACAATCTAAGTTGCTCCTCTAAAATGTATGAAAAAATAATCAAGAACATTTCAATACAGATGATTAAATTGATAAATGAACAATTGAAATATTCAACGATAATACCTAAAATACAAGATCTTATAATAGATAATGTAAGCTTTGGTGACAGAAAATGTTCTAACAAATTTTTGAGGAATTGTTTAATACAAAAATGTTTCCCAGGACCTGTAAAGAAAGCTTATATATTACGTCATTATGAGAAGAAAGAAGTAAGTGAAATTAGAACCAATTTTCTTTCATTTCCTATTAACCCTAAATGTAAAGAGGTGCACTTCAAAATTATGAATCATATATACCCTGCAAAAGAATTTTTAAGAATAAGATTTAATGTAGGAGACTCAAACTTGTGCCAAATATGCAAGTTAGAGATAGAAACGGTTGAACACTTGTTTTTTCTGTGTAATTTGGTAAACACATTCTGGAAAGATGCATTTAACTGGATGCAACAAGGAATACCTACAAAATTGACAATGTCATGGGAAACTGTTAAATGTGGTTTGTTAATTAAGGATAAAAAGGTATCTTATGTAATAAATAATATGTTGCTTTTGTTGAAATTTTACATACACAAATGTAAATTTTTCAAAACTCCTCCACGATTATTGGTTTTTAAAGAGGAATTTCGAGTATATCTAGAAACACTGAGAGGGATGAAAAATCCCAAAGCATTGTATCTGTACTCCTTACTGGAAGATTTTGGTTTTATAACTTAGAGAAAAACTACATTTTATTTTATTTTTATTTTATTTGAATTTATTTATTTATTCATTTATTTATGTTCTCTCTTTTTCCTTTGTTTAACTTACTGATTGTAATCTCAGTCCTTGTTTGTAATTCTTTCAATTGTGATTGCCTTTTTGTTGATGTTCAATATGCCTATGAATAAAAAAAAAGGCAAGAAAAATAAATCGTCATCACACAAAATCATACAGTATGCATTAATCACATTTTCTTAGTGACAAAACAATATTGTTTGATAACACTACTTATTATTTTACTTTTATTTTCTTTTTCTTTTTATTACAAATTGTAACCACCACACTAGCACAGAGGCCCATATGATGAATATGGTGAGATGGAACATATACTCCAAAAAAGCTCTACAAGCTGCTTTTGAAACATCAGATATTCAGGGGAAAGCAACACGAGAGAGAGAAAGACGAAGGAACAGGGAAATCCAAACACGTTTGATTGATATTACCTTGTATCTGGCACGACAGGGGCAAGCTTTTAGAGGAGTTCAACTTCCTTGAACTTGTGAAAACATTGGCCCTGTATGATAGCGTAATGTATGGAAGCATAAGTGTAGCAATATTCAATTTGCAATGCAATATGCAAAATGGCAATGCAATATGTAAAATGGCAATGCATTTCAGTATTTAAATTTACATTTTACATACCATGTGTGCAACATTTGGAGCAAAATGATAATTCAAATTGAATAATATAATTTACATTTACTATTTCCTACACTAGTTTTAACATATAATTTAAACACATATTTTAATGCTTTATAAATTGCAAAATTAAAATGAAAATGTATTACAGAAATTATTAGATGTGTTTAACATGTTCAAGCAAAAATTGTAGCAAAATGATAATTTAAATGTTATTTTTCTTAATTGCATTTACACTCACAGTTAAGATACTTGCGATTGCATTTTCATGCATGTCCCGCAGTGAATGTAGCAAAATTCAATGTGGAATTGAAAATGCAATCCGAGCCGATCAAGTCTCCGCCCCGCCCTGTCAATCACTGCATCAAGGCGGGGCCAGGTGTTGGAAACATGGCGGCAGCAGAGCTATTAGAGCGAAGCATTTTACTGGCAGATGAAGTGGAGCAAGAACAGAGAAATAATCGCGCGCGTCTGTCAGTGACTGTTCTGTTAGACCAGTACGTTATTAGAACCATAGATATTTATGGTTAGAACGTCTCGCAAAGAACGCGCCTGGCGCTCGTGCACATTAACATGAGCGCGGTCGCGTGTCTGCTGAAGTGCTTAAGTTAGGTTATTTTAACAGGTTATTTTACTCTCAAATAATCTTAGACAAGCTGTTCATAATTATTGTTTGCTATATCAGTATGGTTGTATTTTTCTGTCTTTTTACCATTCTGATTGTTGTTTCATGCATCAGTTATATTAATAAAACGATGTGTAGTTCATCTGGATGGTGATGGGTGTTATTTATAACAGTAATAGGCCT
The DNA here is from genome assembly GCA_039654105.1 of Coreius guichenoti. NCBI lineage: Eukaryota > Metazoa > Chordata > Actinopteri > Cypriniformes > Gobionidae > Coreius > Coreius guichenoti. Next base: position 13,988,505 of record CM077190.1, on the reverse strand, counting down.
AATAATAAGAATAAATAAGAATAATAATTTCTGTTCCCAAAAATAACTCTGGTGATGTATAAACCCATCTTTCACATCTAAGCATTTTTTGCACTAAGCATGGTGTGATGGATATTTTCTTGGCATACTTTGGGCCTCTTAACATTTCAGCATCATTTAAACGCCACAGCCTAGTATTGTTGCTGGCCATGTCCATCCTTTTATGACCTCGGATTTTTCAGTCTCGCTCCCACAAAAATATAGGTTATGTTAACTTCTCCCGCCCGCAACATTCACGTTTTGTCCCGCTCCCGCCCGCATAAACGTAGGCTATAGATTATTTGCTGTATGTCCATAAAAATTCCATGAAATGGTTTCAAGTTACTAGCCTACACATTCCCGCATAAACGCTCCCGATAAATTACTTGTTATTAAAGCATCAATATTCACAAACCACTTTAAACAGAAAAGCAATAGGCTGCCGCGTGCGTGGTTTGGCATGGTAGAATGCGTGCAAAGTGCGCTCCCTAATCCTTAAAAAGCTAAAGGATGTACTGGAACGGGAGATTTGTACAATGTTGAAAAACATTAGCAGTTGTGAAGTTTTAAATAAAATGTTCATAAATAAAAAGTTATTTTTTGGGAATAAAAATTATTATTATTAGGCCTATTATTATTATAGCTAAATAACACCCATCACCATCCAGATGGACTACACATCGTTTTATTAATATAACTGATGCATTAAACAACAATCAGACTGGTAAAAAGAGAGAAAAATATAACCATACTGATATAGCAAACAATAATCTTGGACAGTTTGTGTAAGATTATTTGAGAGTAAAATAACCTGTTGTAAACCACCGCTCACTTCAAGGGATAGTTCACCCTGAAATGAAAATAAAGCCATCTTTTACTCACCCTGCTGTTGTTCCACTGCCTTATGTCCTTCTATCTTTTTCTGACCTCAAAAGCAGAAATTTTAAAAATAGTCCTGCACGCGCTCCTCCATATAATGGCAGTGAATAGTGACCAGGCTAAAACATTACAAAAATGATACAAAAGTATCACGCAATGATACAGTCAGACGCGCGCCTATATGGAAAGTGTTCAGGAGGCATACTACAAGGTTTTGTGAGAAAGAAACCGTATTATTCAGTCAAAATACTGAGCTCGGCTGTTACTCTGTGCGCGTTCCTGTGAGTGCTCTGCAGCCACTCACGCAATGTTGTCATGACAACCGGTACACAAAATTCACTTCAGGAGGTTTACCTTATTATTAGTATTATTGTATTATTTCTTATCATATACCTTATAGAAAAGACGAGAGTCACGTTTGTTTCTATTGAGCCTGGTTTCTCAAAATGGTGCCTGTGTGCTTATCCTGGGTACATGACAACAGTGCGGCTGCTGGCTCGCATGCACTCACAGGAACGCGAAAAGAGTAACGGCCTATTATTGGTATAAATAACACCCATCACCATCCAGATGAACTACACATCGTTTTATTAATATAATTGATGCATGAAACAACAATCAGAATGGTAAAAAGAGAGAAAAAAACAACCATACTGATATAGTAAACAATAATTATGGACAGCCTGCCTAAGATTATTTGAGAGTAAAATAACCTGTTGTAAACCACCGCTTACTTCAGCACTTCAGCAGACACGCGACTGCGCTCATGTTAAGGTGCACGAGCGCCAGGCGCGTTCTCTGCGAGACGTTCTAACCATAAATATCTATGGTTCTAATAACGTACTGGTCTAACAGAACAGTCACTGATAGACGCGCGCGATCATTTCTCTGTTCTTGCTCCACGTCATCTGCCAGTAAATGCTTCGCTCTAATATCTCTGCTGCCGCCATGTTTCCAACACCTGGCCCCGCCTTGATGCAGTGATTGACAGGGCGGGGCGGAGACTTGATCGGCTCGGATTGCATTTTCAATTCCACACTGAATTTTGCTACATTCACTGCGGGACATATAATGAAAATGCAATCGCAAGTATCTTAACTGTGAGTGTAAACGCAGTTAAGAAAAATAACATTTAAATGATCATTTTGCTACAATTTTTGCTTGAACATGTTAAACACATCTAATAATTTCTGTAATACATTTTTATTTTAATTTTGCAACTTATAAAGCGTTAAAATATGTGTTTAAATTGTATGTTAAAACTAGTGTAGGAAATAGCAAATGTAAATTATATTATTTAATTTGAATTATCATTTTGCTCCAAATGTTGCACACATGGTATGTAAAATGTAAATTTAAATACTAAAATGCATTGCCATTTTGCATATTGCATTGCAAATTGAATATTGCTACACATATGCTTCCATAGTAATGAAGCTACATTTGGATGCCATCCAGGAAAAACAAGCCTCTACTCTAGGCCATCCACGACCTCCTCATTCATCTACAGTGATACAAACTGTCAGCAAGGTTATTTTCGTAAACGAAAACTGAAACTAAGACTAAAACTATTGGTCAAAAAAAAAATCATAATAAATGGAAAAATAAACGAAACTAACAACTGTTACTGAAAAACTAACTGAAATAAAATAATAATTAGCAAAAATAAATAAACGTTTTCATAATAAATAAGCTCTTTACTGTGGCGGAAAATCTGACCTGTGGCTGTTTAGGGAAATGTCTGTATATGGCGCTACATGCGCGTGAAGTTATCTAGGAGATTAACCGTTGTCCTGTGACGCGCTCAGTGAAGGACCGAAACGTAGAACACATCGCTAGTCCTAAACGGCTGTTCACAAAGAATGCGTTTGTGGCAGTGAAATGGGAAATGACACAAGGTAATTAGACGCAAGTTGAACAACTTTTAACTTGAGCGCACTGTTTTTAGAATGCCGTTTCATGCGCGACGAGACGCGGGTGCAACAGCAAAACAAGTCAAAAAATCTGTAAAGTACTACAACTGTATGCTTGAGATGGTTATAGGCTGAAATGTGCTGTTACTATCATTGTTTTTACAATTCATTTACTACTACTAATATTATTATCCATGTGGAGACATTTCCCTACAGCAAGGAATACCAGCACGCACACACACTGCATATACATTTCACACTGGCTTCACAGCAGGTTGTGTTGTCTGTAGTCAGATGACTTTAGCTTTTTTTTTTTTTTTTTTGATGTACCAGTAGTCACACTGCTAGCCTACATTGTACTGCTGAAAAAATTAAAATAGGCATGTTTAACAAGATTTCATCTTTAATAGGAATGAGTTTGTCTGGAATTTTCATCATTTTTACTTTTATATTTTTAAGTTGCATTTATTTGGTTCTTTGTTCAATCTCAGACCATTATTTTATTTTAATTATTAGGATGTCTGCATAATAGTTAACTCTAATCTGTGCAAACATTAAACTTTGCTGAAATGAAAAATCTTGCTTTGGTCTACACTGGAAGTGTTCTGCTAAACTATAATTACTAAAACCAAAACTGAAACTTAATATATAAAAACTAAATAGAAATGTGTTCATAAAATTAAAACTAAACTAAAACTAGCAAAACAAATTATGAAACTAACTAAAACTAAACTGAAATTTATAGCAAAATTGAAACCGATATTAAAATAAAAACTAGTTTAAAAATGCAAAACTGTAATAACCTTGACTGTCAGTATTTCTATTCATCATTCAAAGACCATATCTTTCTGCTGTTATACCTACCAACCCATTCTCATTACCTTCTGCTGTTAATAAAGCTCTGTGTTATTACTTCCTTGTTTTGAGTCTCTGTTCCATAACACTCAGCACTATTTATGGATAACTAAAGTGCATTAAATACAAATTTACTTGTTCTAATTTAGCAGACTTTAAGTATACCAATTTAGTATACTAAAAGTACAATTGCAGGGTATTTATATTAAGTACATAAATATATGTATTTGTAGTATATTTAGCATAACATAAATGTATTTCAAATACATTTTAATATATTTATTTTTCACTAGGTATAGCATCTATTTTATCAGTAATTATTTGGTTTAGTGCACTAGTGTAGCTACGGGTGGGCCTGGGTGGGTTTAAGCCCACCCAGATTGACAGCTTGCCCATCCTGTCAGATCCAGGGAAATACTTTTTTTTTATTATTATTTTTATTTTTTTTTAAATAATACTATTTTCTAAAGTTTAACAATTCTTCAATAATTATTTTAAATGGGATTTATTTTGTCATGCATTAGAACTCTATCTAAAAACAGTACTTTTTATTCCTTACAATTTGATTTCAAATTGAAAAGCATTCATTACATTTTTGCATTTTATTTTCTTCCATCTTATGCACATTAAAGATGGTAAACAGAAGCTCAAACATGTAGGCTTAATATGCAAGAACCAATGATCATTGTTTTGCGCATTAAGTACACGTTTCAGATTCAGTTATAACTTTCATCAGGGAAATATCTGGCTTCAAAGGTTCGTCATCAAATCTGAGAAAGCATATTGAGGTAGCCAGGTTGCTTTTTAATAATAATAATAATATTATTTAAATACAACTAATATTTTGGTGAACATTGTAATAATCCACTGTAGGCAAGTTGCAGATGAACCCATGTGCAGTTTTTTAGTGTAAATGTGAAAACAATACAAAATAAACAAAGACTTAATGTCTCAGCGTAGATGCAACGGAGGTGAAGACAGGATCTAAAGGCAGCAGTTTTGAGATTTTAATAAAAGAACTCAGGATACAAGAAACTCAACCAAAACATCCACGTAAACGCAACAATAACTGACAACAGGGGCCCGTTTCAGAAAGGAGGTTAAGTGAAAACTCTGAGTATGTTAACCCTGAAATGAGGGAAACTCTGGGTTTTCTGTTTCAGAATGGGAGGTATGTCAAACCTGAGAAAGCTGGGTAAGTCAAGCACTTTTCTGAAAGAGAGGTAACTTATACTCAGAGTCAGTTACCATGGCGAACCTAACCTGGTCGGGAGCAGGTTTTCTTCTGTAAACCCAGAGTTTCTTTCGGTCTTCTAAACACCGCGCCAGCGGTGTTTAAATACTTCATTCATTCATTCACACTGCAAAAATGCTGAGTATTTTTCTTACCCCATTGACAGATAATTAGCAAAATATGAAAAAAAAAAAATTTTGTCCTCCAAAACAAGACTAAATACTTCTTATTTTTCTTATGTAAAATGCATCTTGATTTAAGAATCTTTAGATATTTTGACTGGAAACGACAAGACAAAAATACTATGAAAAGCATTTTTTTCATCATGCAGACACCATTAAATTGACAAAAATAGTATGGATCCTGTAGATGAGGAGGCTGCATTAATTTGTAGGGGATTGAATAAGTACATTAATTTGTTAATTTGGGATTGAATAAGTGCACTCAATAACGTCCACTATGGTTTCAGACACCACTACAAATGGCTAACTCAATTCAGCTGTTCCGAAACAGAAAACATCTCAGGGTAAGTCAACTCAGAGTTCAAGTTTTTACTTAGAGTTGGTTGAACCTCCTTATTGAAATAGGCCCCTGGTGAGACTGCAGACGCATACGGAGTTTCTAACGGGATCGGTGGACAGCGTGCGTGACGACATGGGAAGCCCCAGGTACATTTGTTCGTTTATTTTAGCTCTTTGGAGCGAAGAGGCCATTTGTTGGTTTTAACAGCCACACCGTTCTCAAGCCACGACACAGGCCTGCAACAGGTTGGGGCCAAGTGTGCCACACGAGCCCTTAAAAGTGAAGCCAAACCGTCTCGATCGCCCCCCAGGAGGCTGGATGCAGTATAGGTCATAAACCCCGCCCTCACCATGAAATGTAATGGGACATAGACAAACTAAACAATCAAATTACACTTCAAATACATTTGTTACAAAGATGGTTTCTGTCATTTTAGGCTGTTTTTATCACGCTGATATTAGTTCATGTGTTCGTTCTTTAAATAAGTTTGGTTTTAGTTAGTTATTTGATGCTAAAAAAAACGGGGGTGTGACAACTTCTCTGAGCAAAGTAGTTACTGAGGCACTAACAGACATTTTTTCGGAAACTTCGGGAGGAGATTGGAGCTTTAACTTTAATCTCTACATTTCCAAAACTGTTTATTTCACAAAAAGTTGTTGATTAGGCAGGAGTGTGGGCGGGACCTTGATATCGCAGCTCCACTTCGCACTCACTACTGTGCAGACTCGAGACCTAAGATGTCAGAAATCATATTTGAACACTGGTGGCTTCCCATTAAAGAAGAGGGTAGGGGGCGCTACACATTTAATATACAAAGAGTCACTGTATAAATAGATGGATAGATCATAATGCTTTATTGATTCAACAGCAGACAAGAGAAAAGTACAGTCAAGCTTTTAGATTTCAGTTTACAATGACTGAAAACTGAGGTTTCTGTTAACAGTTGAGCTCCTCTGTTGCTGCAGTGACTCATGACCGACTATAAAGTACATCTACGGATGGCTTCATCAACACAGACGACCCACAGCGTTCCCAGGTCAAAGCTCACGTGCTTGTGACCATTGGGACAGACAATGATCAGGGTCCAGTCTGTGCCAGCGGGGTTGGATCGAGTGATGCCAGTTCTGCAACAGATGAAATGCGTTTCTTGAACAGCGTTTCATTTACATCAGAAGATCATTCTTAACATTCATCTACTTTTGTTCATACAAAGTTTAATACGATGACTGTTCAGTTCACCTTTGGAATAAGGCCCCTTGAGAGTTGACACCAAAGACACTGCCATCAGTTGCTACTTCAATCATGGACAGTTGTCCAGGAATATTCACAAAGGTGCCAGACCCGGAACAGGCATTACTAGACACACCCTGCAAGACCCAAAGAAACGCAAACCAGTAAACCGTAGTCACATCAAGAAACAGTGTTTGCTGCTTCCACACCAGTTTCTTTATTTCTTAGTTATGTCAGAAAGAAAAAAAACTTGTGTGTGAAGTCTATTTTATTGTTGTCCTTTTAAAAACCTGGTGTACTTGAACTTGTACTCAAGCCCCTGTATTTAACACCGTGACACTACCTTCATGATGTAGATTTGATCATTGCTGTTCACTCCCCAACAGCTGTATGGGCCACAGCTGTAATACTTCAGCTTCCCAGAAAGTTGAACCCAAGGATTAGTGTTGATTGGCCATTTGTTGATAACATCCATATTTGAACAATATATGTCATCATTCACATTGACACCTGCAGAGATCTGATCACCTCCAGCATCCACCTGTTTGAGAAAGCCTAACAGTACAAATCAACAGGTTGGATGAAAGATTAGTCAGATTAACTGAAAGAATAACAATAAATGGATGTCACTAGGACTGTGGCTTTAAAGCAATGACTATAGAATTAGAAATCATGCATTTATGACAGATTAAACAGGTCTTATGAATTCTGTATATTTTGCGCTCTGCACAGTCAGTCACTTCACCTGGAATCTGCACAAAGCTGTCACCCTGCGACCTTAAGATCTTGTCTGCTATATCCACCCCGAGCTGACCAGCAGGACCAACACTGAAGTGCTTTAGAGACGTGTGGATCCTTGTGAAGACATTATTAACTAGGACAAATGCTTCATTTTGTTTGTTCACTCCAACCACTGAACCGGACCCAGCGTCTATCTGCTTCAGGGTGCCACACACATTCACACAGTATAAAGCTGTGAACACATGGTGCATAGATAATTTTAGTATGAATACTTTGGGGGGAAAAAATCTTGCAGATTTTTTAAAAAAGGTCTTTAATAGGCCTATATGTAGCCTATACATTTAAGATCCCAAATCACATTAGTAGCTCACCCAGAGTGTGAATGAACTGGAAGCTAAAGAGTAGCAGGACAATCTGATAAACCTTCATTGCTCCACGACACAGTTTGTTGCTTTGACCTGTTCATAACCAGAAATCATTTAGAAGTCAATTCAATGGACCATAACAAGGATAAAACATGATCAATATCAAAACCGATGAAGATAAAACCGACTCTTTGCGACTCTTTAAAATCTCACAATTCTGACTCAAACTCATCCTCAACTGCAAGATTCTCAGTCAAAACTGTTAGGTATAAACTCGTAATTGCAAGTTCTGACCTTTTTTTCCCTCTGAACTGAGATATAAACTCACGATTACCTTGTTTAGTTTTTATTACCTGCATTGCAGAAACAAGCTTCCATACCTTTCAATGGATTAAACACGGACATAACGTTACACAACATCACTGCAACAGTGCGTGTGTACTGTCACTACTACACCAGATTCCCCATACCTTCCACCCTCACACAGCATGCACAGTTTGCACACTCACCGTATATTTCTAATCACTGCACCTGCACCTCAATACCGAAGCATCAGGACTGCATTTATACCCAGCGCAATCATTTGGTCATTGTATGAATAACAGGGGTATAGCTATGTGGTGGCCTCGGGTTGGCCAGTGCCACCCCTGATTGAAGCTTGGCCACCCCTGTTGCACAAGCATTTTCATGGCTTTAACAGCTGACTTTTCTCCGTTCAAAGAACTTTGACACTGGTACAAAGGACATGTATACACTCCAGCTGAACAAAGTTGTCACTTCACCTGTTAATATGGAAAAAATAACAAGCCCAACGATTCCTATAATACAATGACATGGCAATGCTGCAAATGCACGTTTTGCGAAGCAGCTTTATGAGCATTAACAAAAACACACCAGAGCGAGACGCGAGCGCAACGGTCAAAAATGTTCTTCAAGCACATGTACATAGAAAAGAAGCACAGTGGAATGAAATTTAAAAAAAATTACAGTTTAGCCAACAAAATTAACAAATATTATACATGGTTATACATTCACTCACACAGTAGCCTACATTACTCACATATCATGTGATAGCACAAAGAAATGCACAGCCATTTGCATTTGTACTTTGCAACGGAAATATAAATGAACACTGCATTGCATTTTTAATAACTTTTAAAAATTATTATGCTATGCTAACTGACAACTATTGTAACGTACTGCTCCTAGACAAAGGCTGAGGATCCAAATGCAGCTTTATTGAAAGGGTAATCCACAATCATAGTTAAAAACAGGCAAGGTCATACACAGGCAAGCAGTCCAAACAGGCAAACAAGGCAGAAGAGACAGGCAAAAATCCAAGAACAAAGAGACATGAAACCAGGGCGAATGCTCAGGAAGGCAGTGTTACACATACAGGACTTCACAGTGAATGACAGCTTGAACATAGTTTATATAGGGTGAGCTAACCAGGATAATGAGACACAGCTGAAAACAATGAGTGCTGATGAGTCCGTGCAAAGGATTATGGGTAATGTAGTTGTAGCCCTGTTATAAAAATATAAAAAAATATCTATATTATTTCTTTTATTTTTCATCAAGATTTACCTTTATATATTTTTTGTGTTTATATACTTGATATATATTGTATATGTGTACTCACATGTTTTGAAAACATTCTATATATTGTTAAAAGTGTATAAAGGTAATCCAGGCCCTGATTGGGCATGTCACATGTCAGTTTGGTTTGGAGAGCAATGTGATTGGTCAGAGGGGGCGGGAGGAGAGAGTAGTGATGGCAAAATGAGGCTTCCTGAACCACTGAGACTTCGCAGCCCATTGCTTCACCAAAAGGTTAATTACTCAAAGCTTCATTAATCATTGCTCACTAGTGACACCTAGCTACTGTGCAAAGAAATAGTAGACAAATCCATTAATCCTGAGCCAATGACCTGAGCAGACATTTGTCCATTGCCTGGGTATAAAATAAAATATGCATCTTTCTCTGTCTGACTTTACTTGCACAAAGACAACTGTCAGACAAACTGTTAATTAATTATTTATAAATTGTTTGGATAGTGACAGTATGAACAACAAAAGTGATGCTGTGTTGAGTGCAGTACTTATGGTGGAGGGAATGTATAAAAGCTAACTGCAACAGAGCAGTCTGGGGTGGGAAAAGTTAAGAATTGTTACTGTTTTTTTGTGCAGTGTGCACAGTTTATTGTGCAGTTTTAGTGCAGTGTAATGCTTATGGGACTGAGTGGAGCAAACTGCAACACCAGCCAGCAGCCATATCACCCTGTAGCCCAAGACTGGTTTCCCACTGAAGCTAAGCAGGGCTGAGCCTGGTCAGTACCTGGATGGGAGACCAACTGGGAAAACTAGGTAGCTGCTGGTAGAGGTGTTAGTGAGGCCAGCAGGGGGTGCTCAACCTGTGGTCTGTGTGGGTCCTAACACCCCAGAATAGTGATGGGGACACTGTACTGTAACAAGCACCGTCCTTCGGATGAGACGTTAAACCGAGGTCCTGACTCTCTGTGGTCATTAAAAATCACTTCATGGCACTTCTCGTAAAGAGTAGGGGTGTAACCCCGGTGTCCTGGCCAAACTCTCTCCATTGGCCCTTACCAATCATGGCCTCCTAATAATCCCCATCCATTGAATTGGCTCTATCACCCTCTCTCCTCTCCACCGATTGCTGGTGTGTGGTGAGCGCACTGGGGTGTTAGGACGTTGTACTGTGACTGCTGTCGCATCATCCAAGTGGATGCTGCACACTGGTGGTGGTTGAGGAGAGACCCCTGACATGAGTGTAAAGTGCTTTGGGTGTACAGTAGTACATATGAAAGCGCTATATAAATGCCTCATTCATTCATTCATTCAACACAGCAGTTTGGGGTGGGTGAAGGAAGGATTATAATTTATTTTTATTGAGGAACAGAATTTTTTGAAGTGTATTGGGGTTTACATGATTCCTTTTCTTGGACAAAACCTCTTCAGCTTTGGAAAAGATCCTTTCACAAGGAACAGAGAATGCGGTTGAACATAAAAATGCCAGTGCCAGCTGGTATAAGTGAGGATACTGATGATTCTGTTGAGCCCAATATACTAGTGGATCCTCAGATCTTGTGAGCTTTACTTCCGATTAATACTGGTCCACTTCAACACTAGCATCTGTTGCACTTGAGCTCCTTCTGCTGTGGTCAACCGTGCTATCCAGCAGATGCCAAAGGACACCTAATAATAGAGGAAAACTCTATTAGAGAAAAACTATCTAACCTAGTAATAATGTAGTATACTGTAGTATAATAGTATAAGGTAATAACATATAACACATATGAACCACAATAACAACGACACAACTCTCTGACACTCACACTTCTACTACTCCTGACACTTCTCTGAAACGCCACAACAACCACAAGGTGGCGCGAGTTTCGAACCCGAAGCGACACTCAGACCGAACCGATGACGTATTCCACACAAACCGAGGCCTCGTTTGTCATTGGTCACGTGATTTCTCCGTTAACAACACAAGCCTCGAATCGGGGCTTCATTTGGCACGCCCGTTTATTCTCGACACAAGCTCCGACGCCTCGGTTCAAATGTCACATCATTAGGAGAGAGCAAGGGAAGAGGGGACGAAGAAGAGTGAACAGCGGAGAGAAATAAACGACGACAGAGTGTGACGCAGTTAAAACGCAGTGATATGTAAACTAAGAGAGTGAGTTTATTGTTAGATTATTGCCCCTTTTGCGTGCCTCATCCCAGTCCTCTTAATTGGCAATTGAATGAACAATTACTCAGCGCTAAGTCTCATTTTTATCTAGCAGGGGAAGAGATTATATAGAAAAAGTACAAGGGGAGTAGTATTTTTTATATTTAACCAATGAGAGAGAGAATACATCATATAGCTCATGGTATAGGAATGGGATACATATAGAAAAACAAGTCTACATATGGTTATCTTCTGGTCAGGTACCCAGGCTTTCCTAGGGAGCCCAAAGACCTTATCCTATACTTGCAATACAAAAGCAGGGACCATTCCCTGTCTCCCCTTCAATCCTAGTAGAGCCTTGTTCCTTATATGGAAACGGTTCCGGTACATAAAGAAACCATATGTTAAAACATAGAATATAGCTTCAACCCAGGGCAAAAGACCCTCTGTCCCCTTTCCTTCCATGCTAAGATTAACATAAAATCTATCATTTATGTAATTTCGTACAGAAGTTAATGTATTAAACTCCCCATTAGTTCATCGTGTATGTGTTTATGTGGTACATACTCGGGACCAATTGTGACGCACTTGTAATTCACGAGTGACTTGGATTAACCGAAGACTGAGTACCCAGGTAGCGCTTCAGGTATCCAGGAATTCCTGAAAGTTCCCCTGGCATCGCTGGATTCCCTGATCGGGACCGCATGGCGAGGTTGATGTTTACCTGGTGCAGCACTATCTTTTTCCTTCATCTTACTCTCTTCGTGGATCTGTGGTTGGTTGGACTGTGATGTGAGCGTGACAATCGTGAGTAATCGTTTCCATTATTGTTGGCTCTATTAAGAGTGAAGTGGCAATATTATTTTTTCTGCCCCAACGCACACGAGCGTCATTCAGGCCTGCACCGTATTTTATTTATTTATTTCTTGCGGGATTATCTTTGAGTTTGATACATTTCCAAGAGTCTGGGCCCAGTGAAGTTTGATAACTGACTGAAAAGAAATGTAAAGTGATGTGAAAGTGTTGAATATACACAATCAATTGTTTGAAGGTTCATTTTGCACATATTTAGTGCATTTCAAGTAAAAGGGACACACGTATTTTGAACATGAGTCTTTATTCCTTTTTTTCTGTTTAAGCTGACATTTTGTGAGTTTACTGTTTTATTCAGTTTCCTTGAGAAAGACTAGAAGTAAATCTTAACGAACCCAAGGCACTCTAGATACAGGGACGTATAGAGTGCTACATAGTCCTTGATGAAGTAACAATAGTCCAGGGTGGAGTGCCCTCTTGTGGTAATCACGGGCACTCTCACTGGTGATCGTGACAACTATAAGCCACTTTATCGGTTATAGGCTACTCAAGGAGCAGTGGCGGAACTAGACTTTTATACATGGGTGGCCAAGGCTACTTTAGGGGGTCCATAGCAGTGGCGGAGGCAGAAAGTGGATGATGGGTGGGCCTCTAAAAGTGTGGGTGGGCCGGAATAATTTGCATCACCCCATGTTTTACAACCAGTTTAATTTGGAAGAAAAAAAATTGACAGACTGGTCCCTGCGCGGCACTATAAACACCCATGACTTAAAGGTGAAGTATGTAAGATAAGGATTAAACAGGTCATAAACATGTAAAAGTGAACAGGGTGCACTCATTCAGAAAGACTAATGTTACATTTTATAAAGTTTCATTTGATGTGTCCAGTGTGAACAGCCTCAAATAGTTGTGGTGCGTCATGTCAAAAAATGCTCCCGGTGCAGATATGTTGGATAGATTAACTATAAGCGAGACGCTCGCATTCGAGTCTACACACCAAATAATCCATTCGGACTGACGACTCAATCGGACAGAAAGGCCTTCATGTAAACACCTGCTCGATCTGAATGAAATTTCGATCGGATTTAAACGGGTGGTTTACTCCTTTTCTAATCCGATCGAGATATTTTTATTTGAATTTTACTATTTCCTTTAATAAATATATTTTACACAGGTACACAGGACCTTAATGACAAAAATGTCCCCATTGAAACCTACTATAAGATGAAACCTACTGAAAAATAAAATGATGCAGTCTTTGTTAATAGATGGCGAGTTGTAGGAGGTGAGTTTCCCTACCTCCAGGACATCTACACCAGGCGGTGTACAAGGAAAGCCCGGAGGATCATCGGTGACTCCAGCCACCCGTCCCACAAACTGCTCTCCCTGCTGCCCTCAGGCAGACGTCTCCACAGCATCGTTCCACTAGCCAACTGAGAGACAGCTTTTACCCTCAGGCTATCAGGCTAATGAACAGCCAGAACTGATACATACAGTGCTTATGGAAAGTATTTACAGCGCTTCACTTTTTCCACCTTTTGTTATGTTACAGCCTTATTTCAAAATGGATTCAATTTATTATTTTTTCCTCAATTCTACAAACAATACCCCATAATGACAGCATGAAAGAAGTTTGTTTGAAATCTTTGCAAATTTAAAAAAAAAAAAAAAAAAAAATCACATGTACATAAGTATTCACAGCCTTTGCCATGGCACTCAAAATTGAGCTCAGGTGCATCCTGTGTCCAGTGATCATCCTTGAGATGTTTCTACAACTTGATTGGAGTCCACCTGTGGTAAATTCAGTTGATTGGACATGATTTGGAAAGGCACACACCTGTCTATATAAGGTCCCACAGTTAACAGTGCATGTCAGAGCACAAACCAAGCCATGAAGTCCAAGGAATCGTCTGTAGAGCTCCGAGACAGGATTGTATCGAGGCACAGATCTGTGGAAGGGTACAGAAACATTTCTGCAGTACTGAAGGTCCCAATGAGCACAGTGTCCTCCATCATCCGTAAATGGAAGAAGTTTGGAACCACCAGGACTCTTCCTAGAGCTGGCCGCCCGGCCAAACTGAGCGATCGGGGGAGAAGGGCCTTAGTCAGGGAGGTGACCAAGAACCCGATGGTCACTCTGACAGAGCTCCAGCATTTCTCTGTGGAGAAATGAGAACCTTCCAGAAGAACAATCATCTCTGCAGCACTCCACAAATCAGGCCTGTATGGTAGAGTGGCCAGACGAAAGCCACTCCTCGGTAAAAGGCCACCTGGAGTTTGCCAAAAGGCACCTGAAGGACTCTCAGACCACGAGAAACTAAATTCTCTGGTCTGATGAAACAAAGATTGAACTCTTTGGCCTGAATGGCAGGCGTCATGTCTGGAGGAAAACAGGCACCGCTCATCACCTAGCCAATACCATGCCTACAGTGAAGCATGGTGGTGGCAGCATCATGCTGTGGGGATGTTTTTCAGCGGCAGGCACTGGGAGACTAGTCAGGATCGAGGGAAAAAAATTAATGCAGCAATGTACAGAGACATCCTTGATGAAAACCTGCTCCAGAGCGCTCTGGACCTCAGACTGGGGCGAAGGTTCCTTTTCCAACAGGACAACGACCCTAAGCACACAGCCAAGATAACAAAGGAGTGGCTACGGGACAACTCTGTGAATGTCCTTGAGTGGCCCAGCCAGAGCCCAGACTTGCACCGGATTGAACATCTCTGAAGAGATCTGAAAATGGCTATGCACCGACGCTCCCCATCCAACCTGATGAAGCTTGAGAGGTCCTGCAAAGAAGAATGGGAGAAACTGCCCAAAAATAGGTGTGCCAAACTTGTAGCATCATACTCAAAAAGACTTGAGGCTGTAATTGGTGCCAAAGGTTTTTTATTTTTAATACATTTGCAAAGATTTCAAACAAACTTATTTCATGTTGTCATTATGGGGTATTGTTTGTAGAATTGAGGGAAAAAATAATGAATTTAATCCATTTTGGAATAAGGCTGTAACATAACAAAATGTGGAAAAAGTGAAGCGCTGTGAATACTTTCCGGATGCATTGTATTACATACTCCACTATATACTATGCCATGCACTACACTTTAACTCCAACAACACTGTTCAAAATACTGGACTCTACTGTAGCACACTGCACTTTAATACAAAAATATATCTTTATCCCCGAAATGCCATCCAGTGCACATCATACTGCATTATTTGTATTAAGGGTATGTTATGTATATCTGTAATTTTGTGTATTTATTGTGTATATTGTATACTGTCTGGAGCATGCTCTCAAGAAGTTCACTCACCACGGCCATGTGCTGTTAGTGATGTGACAATAAAAGTGATTTGATTGATTTGATTTGATTTAGGCTTTAATTCTGTTGGCAAGGATTCAAAATTAAAATGTTTACCATTTATTTTATTTATTTATTTATTTATTTTTACCAGATGTGTCACCGTTCACAGGTTTACTGACTCATTCTGTCTCTCTGGCCGTTTCTCAATACCAAGTGTGCAAACTTCGGACTTGCGTCCTTGGTAGTTCGGGCTTGCCAAGTTCGACTCAGGAGAACGAAAGTCCGGTGATTCTGCAAATGGAACAGCAGCGTTCTTGACGATGTCACTCAGCTCGCTCTGGATATCTCTGTATGTATATTTTAGGCTACAATAAAACTAAATATGTTATAAAACACCACTCTTTTCGTTTTCATTTAAAAAAAAAATCGTAAACATATTAGGGGAGAGTGGGGTAAGATGAGCCAGTGGGTAAGTTGAATCAAATCAAATCACCTTTATTTATATAGCACTTTTTATAATGCCAATTGTTTCAAAGCAGCTTCACAGTGGTAACAGGAAAATAATGCAGCAGAATTTGATTCGGCTGTACAGCCGCTCTGGTGAAAACAGTGATGTCATCCAGCTCATTTCAATCATCATATAGTGTCAATGCGGGCAGATCAGTAATATAGTTGAAATTTAAGTGTCCCCAACTGAGCAAGCCAAAAGCCAAAAGGCGACGGTGACAAGGAATCAAAACTCCTTCAGGGCCAGAATGGAGAAAAAAAACCTTGGGAGAAACCAGGCTCAGTCGGGGTGCCAGTTCTCCTCTGGCCGACGAACAAATAGTGTATGATTATGATTCTGGCAACATTACAGGTCAGAAGTCATATTAGATCAATAGATATTCGTAGGATTATTCGAAAGATTGGAGTCGTCACGCCGGGGACGGGTTTAATGAGGATGTCGTGTCGATGCGGCATTTACAGGGGGAAGTTTAATTGACACGGTCTCTACAGACACTTCAGGGATGCATTCGTCGTGTCCAGGCTAAGGTCCACCATCTGGTCCGGATACGGCCCGGATCTGGCCGACTGCAGTAAACCTCGGGATAAACAGAGAGACTAACATTAGCGTAGATGCCATTCTTCTTATGATGTAACGAGTACATCAGGTGTTATGGGAAGTGTTCCCGGTTCTGGCTGACCTAGTTAATGCAGCCTAAAACAATAATTTAACTGATTTGAATAATATAAATTAAAAATGTTTTATGTGTATGCCATAGTAAAGAGATGTGTCTAGATTTTAGTCTAGATTTAAACTGACAGACTGTGTCTGCTTCCCGAACAATGCTAGGAAGACTGTTCCAGAGTTTAGGTGCTAAATAGTTGATTTTGATATTCTAGGTATTATCAACTGGCCAGAATTTTGAGACCGCAATAGACGTGATGGAGTATAATGCGTTAAGAGCTCGCTCAAGTACTGGGGAGCTAAACCATTTAGTGCTTTGTAAGTAATCAGCAAGATTTTAAAATGTATACGATGTTTAATAGGGAGCCAATGCAGTACTGCCAGAACCGGGCTAATATGGTCATACTTCCTGGTTCTAGTAAGAACTCTAGCTGCTGCGGTTTTGGACAAGCTGCAGTTTATTTATTAAGCGAGCAGGGCAACCACCCAGTAGAGCATTACAATAATCTAGCCTTGAGGTCATGAACGCATGAACTAACTGTTCAGCATTTTGCATTGAAAGCATGTGCCGTAATTTAGATATATTTTTAAGATGGTAGAATGCAGTTTTACAGATGCTAGAAACGTGGCTTTCAAATGAGAGATTGGTATCAAAGAGCACACCCAGGTTCCTAACTGACGACGAGGGCTTGACAGAGCAGCCATCGAGTGTTAGACAGTATTCTAGGTTACTACTTGTGGAGTTTTTTCTGAATTAAGTTGCAGGAAATTACTAGTCATCCAATTTTTTATATCAGCTATGCATTCCATTAATCTTGTGAATTGGTAAGTTTCGTCAGGGCGTGAAGAAATATAGAGCTGAGTATCGTCAGCATAACAATGAAAACTAACGCCATGCTTCCTAATAATATCTCCCAGTGGTAGCATGTACAGGGTGAAAAACAACGGTCCTAGCACTGAGCCTTGCGGTACTCCATACTGAACTTGTGATCGGTGTGACATCTCTTCATTTACTGCTACAAACTGATAACGGTCAGATAAGTATGATTTAAACCATACCAATGAAATTCCACTAATGCCAACATAATTTTCGAGTCTATTCAAAAGAATGTTGTGGTCGATAGTATCGAATGCAGCACTAAGATCGAGTAACACTAACAGAGAGATAGAGAGATACAACCACGATCGGATGATAAGAGTAAATCATTTGTAACTCTAATGAGAGCAGTCTCAGTACTATGATACGGTCTAAATCCTGACTGGAAATCCTCACAGATAGCATTTCTTTCTAAAAAGGAGCATAATTGTGAGGACACTGCCTTTTCTAGTATTTTTGACAGAAAGGGTAGATTTGAGATTGGCCTGTAATTGATTAATTCTGTAGGATCAAGTTGCGGTTTTTTAATAAGTGGTTTAATAATAGCCAACTTAAGTTTTCGGTACATATCCTAATGTCAAGGATGAATTAATAATATTAAGAAGAGGATCTATGACCTCTGGAAGCATCTCTTTTAGTACAAACCCGATTCCAAAAAAGTTGGGACACTGTACAAATTGTGAATAAAAACAGAATTCAATGATGTGGAAGTTTCAAATTTTAATATTTTATTCAGAATACAACATAGATGACATATCAAATGTTTAAACTGAGAAAATGTATCATTTTAAGGGAAAAATAAGTTGATTTTAAATTTCATGGCATCAACACATCTCAAAAAAGTTGGGACAAGGCCATGTTTACCACTGTGTGGCATCCCCTCTTCTTTTTATAACAGTCTGCAAACGTCTGGGGACTGAGGAGACAAGTTGCTGAAGTTTAGGAATAGGAATGTTGTCCCATTCTTGTCTAATACAGGCTTCTAGTTGCTCAACTGTCTTAGGTCTTCTTTGTCGCATCTTCCTCTTTATGATGCGCCAAATGTTTTCTATGGGTGAAAGATCTGGACTGCAGGCTGGCCATTTCAGTACCCGGATCCTTCTTCTACGCAGCCATGATGTTGTAATTGATGCAGTATGTGGTCTGGCATTGTCATGTTGGAAAATGCAAGGTCTTCCCTGAAAGAGACGATGTCTGGATGGGAGCATATGTTGTTCTAGAACTTGGATATACCTTTCAGCATTGATGGTGCCTTTCCAGATGTGTAAGCTGCCCATGCCACACGCACTCATGCAACCCCATACCATCAGAGATGCAGGCTTCTGAACGGAGCGCTGATAACAACTTGGGTTGTCCTTGTCCTCTTTAGTCTGGATGACATGGCGTCCCAGTTTTCCAAAAAGAACTTCAAATTTTGATTTGTCTGACCACAGAACAGTTTTCCACTTTGCCACAGTCCATTTTAAATGAGCCTTGGCCCAGAGAAAACGCCTGTGCTTCTGGATCATGTTTAGATATGGCTTCTTTTTTGACCTATAGAGTTTTAGCCAGCAACGGCGAATGGCACGGTGGGTTGTGTTCACCGACAATGTTTTCTGGAAGTATTCCTGAGCCCATGTTGTGATTTCCATTACAGTAGCATTCCTGTATGTGATGCAGTGCCGTCTAAGGGCCCGAAGATCACAGGTGTCCAGTATGGTTTTCCGGCCTTGACCCTTACGCACAGAGATTGTTCCAGATTCTCTGAATCTTTGGAGGATATTATGCACTGTAGATCATGATAACTTCAAACTCTTTGCAATTTTTCTCTGAGAAACTCCTTTCTGATATTGCTCCACTATTTTTCGCCGCAGCATTGGGGGAATTGGTGTTCCTCTGCCCATCTTGACTTCTGAGAGACACTACCACTCTGAGAGGCTCTTTTTATACCCAATCATGTTGCCAATTGACCTAATAAGTTGCAAATTGGTCCTCCAGCTGTTCCTTATATGTACATTTAACTTTTCCGGCCTATTATTGCTACCTGTCCCAACTTTTTTGGAATGTGTAGCTCTCATGAAATCCAAAATGAGCCAATATTTGGCATGACATTTCAAAATGTCTCACTTTCAACATTTGATATATCTATATTCTATTGTGAATAAAATATAAGTTTATGAGATTTGTAAATTATTGCATTCCTTTTTTATTCACAATTTGTACAGTGTCCCAACTTTTTTGGAATCGGGTTTGTAAATCCTGACTGGAAATCCTCACAGATACCATTTCTTTCTAAAAAGGAGCATAATTGTGAGGACACTGCCTTTTCTAGTATTTTTGACAGAAAGGGTAGATTTGAGATTGGCCTGTAATTGACAAATTTTGTAGGATCAAGTTGCGTTTTTTTAATAAGTGGTTTAATAATAGCCAACTTAAAAGTTTTCGGTACATATCCTAATGTCAAGGATGAATTAATGATATTAAGAAGAGGATCTATGACCTCTGGAAGCATCTCTTTTAGCAGTTTAGTCGGTATGGGGTCGAGCATACATGTTGTTGATTTTGATGATTTAATGAGTTTAGCCAATTCTTCTTCTCCTATAGCAGTGAATGAATGTAATTTTTCCTCAGTGACACTACAATGCACTGTCTGATGTGATACTGTAGTAGACGGCTGCATGGTTATAATTTTTTTCCTAATATTATCAATCTTACAAGTAAAGAAGTTCATAAAGTCATTACTGCTGTGCTGTTTACAAACATCAGAAGGTGAAGCTTTATCTTTGGTTAATTTAGCCACTGTATCGAATAAATACCTAGGGTTGTGTTTGTTTTCTTCTAAGAGAGTCGAGAAATAAGCAGATCTAGCAGTTTTTAGGGCCTTTCTGTATGCAATCATGCTCTCTTTCCACGAAATGCGAAAAACTTCTAGTTTTGTTTTCTTCCAGCTGCGCTCCATTTTTCTGGCTGCTGTTTTAAGGGCCCGGGTGTGCTCGTTGTACCACGGCGTTGGACTATTTTCTTTAATCTTCTTTAAGCGCCGGGGAGCAACTGTGTTTAAAGTGCTGGAAAAGAGAGAGTCAATAGTTTCTGTTGCAACATCGAGTTCCTCTAGGCTATCTGGGATGCTGAGGAGATGAAACTGATGAGGAAGATTATTTACAAAGAAATCTTTAGTCGCAGCAGTGATAGTCCTGCCATATTTGAAGCGAGGGGACGGCTTTGCAGCCTTTGCTAAATTAAGTGTACTTGATACTAGGTAATGATCTGAGATGTCATCGCTCTGCTGCAGAATTTCAATGGTATCAACATTTATTCCATGTGACAGTATTAGGTCTAACGTATGATTACGGCAATGAGTGGGTCCTGACACGTGTTGCCTTACTCCAATAGAGTTTAGAATGTCTCTAAATGCCAATCCCAATGCGTCTTTTTCATTGTCTACATGGATATTAAAATCACCAACAATTAGGACTTTATCTGCAAAATCAGCAAATTCTCTGGTAAAGTCTGTATGGTGCCCTGGTGGCCTGTATACAGTAGCCAGCACAAATGTCAAACGGGATTTATCAATTTCACTACATAACGTTACATAAAGCACCAAAACTTCAAAGGAATTATATTTGAAACTAGACTTCTGAGTAATACCGAAGATATTATTATAAATTACAGCAACACCTCCCCCTTTACCTTTCAGACGCGGCTCGTGTTTATAACAATAATCTTGGGGGGTGGACTCATTTAAAGTAATGTAGTCGTCAGGTTTTAGCCAGGTTTCTGTCAAACACAGCACATCTAGGTTATGATCTGTAATCATATCATTAACAATAAGCACTTTTGAGGAAAGGGATCGAATATTCAGCAGCCCGAGCTTTATCATTTGATCATTTGTATTATATCTGTTGTTTATTTGTTGGACATCAATTAAATTTTTACCGTTGAATGGTTTTGATGGTTTTTTGTATTTACTAATTTGTGGAACAGACACAGTCTCTATGTGATAATATCTAGGTGAAAGAGTCTCTATGTGCTGGGATTTATCTGACTTCTGTGACGTGAGACAGCTAGCAGGCGGTCGGGTAAGCCAGTCCGTCTGCTTCCTGACCTGGGCCCCAGTTAGTCAATGTTTAGCTCTAAGACTATGTGCCAAATTACTAGAGAGAAGAGCGGCACCATCCCAGGAAGGATGAATACCATCTTTTTTCAACAGGTCAGGTCTGCCCCAAAAGCTTTTCCAATTGTCTATGAACCCTATGTTATTTTGCGGACACCACTTAGACAACCAGCCATTGAGTGATGATAGTCTGCTAAGTATCTCATCACTCCTTTTAACGGGGAGGGGACCAGAGCAAAAAACGTCATCTGCCATCGTACTTGCGAGTTTACACACTTTAATGTTAATTTTGGTGATAATTAATGTTAATTAATGTTAATTTTGGTGATCTCCGACTGGCGAAGTCGAACATCATTTGTGCCGATGTGAATAATAATCTTAGAGAATTTACGATTAGCATTAGCCAGCACTTTTAAATTTGCTTTGATGTCAGGCGCTCTGGCTCTCGGTAAACATGTGACTATGGTGGCTGGTGTCTCTATTTTCACGTTCCGTGTAATAGAATCGCCAATAACTAGGGCACTTTCAACAGGATTCTCAGTGGGTGCATCACTGAGTGGGGAGAACCTGTTTGATGTTCTAATCGGAATGGAAGACGCGACTATGCCGTCTCACCGTCACCCAGTTGCCCTGCTGCATGGGCTCTACAGCCGGAACCAAACAATGTACAGAGTTCACTAAGCTATTCGCATCCAAAGCAGTGTCTAAAGCTGTTACATTCTCACTACTCTCAGATAAAGTCTGGATGCGTGTCTCTAATTCTGAAATCTTTTCCATCAGCCTGACTATCTCCTTACAAGTATCACATGTGAAGCCCTGTTCGCCAACGGAGAAAGATATACTAAACATGAAACATGCAGTGCAAGTGACAATGACAGAAGAAGACATGGCTTACCGTATTTGTTGATTAATCCAACTTACCACAGTTGTTTGATGGAGTCTATTTACTAATCCAATTTACCACAGTTGTTTAATGAACTCAGAAAACAAGAGACCCGAGTGCAGAGATGGCAAGCTAACAGGCTAGCGAAATGCTAACGCGTGATAGTGATTTAGATTAAAAGCTAGCGGTGTCAGATTTAATGTGGTAGGCAATATTAGACAATATATGGTGATGGGTAAATTATATTTAGCAGTTTAAACAACAGGGAATTATATCAAATAAAGATTCAAAAGCAAGCAGAGCACACGCGAGCACAGCAGTCAGAAGGACAAACAGGAGGCAGACAGGAGCAATCGATCCCAAGCAAGATCTAGGTAGGGCCCGAAGCAATCTATCTCAGTAGAAATAGAATGGAGGTTTGTGAAGGCAAAGGCGAGCTGGAGGGAGATCTGCCATTCGGGGAATAATAGGATAGGCACTGAACTGTTGACATTTAGGACACCTATGCTGATGTTTTCGGACTACCTCACAACCTCTCAGGATCCAGTACCGCCTCCTTAACTCAGTGAAAAGCCTTCCTGGCCCAGGATGTTGTAGGTGGTCATCACAATCCTTAATTATAAGCTTTGTTATTGGATGGGCAGGATCCAGGACTACTGGATGAATGGCATCGGGGTAGATCACTACTCTGCCGTAACCTGCCGCCTACTCGAATGAGCCCTGATGCTGGATCTAACACTGGGACAAGGGAGAGTAAACAGCTTGAAGGTAGAAGGGTCTTTTGGGTCTGAAGGCAGGCCAACTTATCCCTGAAGGAATCCACCTGGGCTTGTCTTAGGATGGCAGTTTCTGCATCACGGTAGTTTTCTGCTGATGGAGACTTTGCTGCTCCATGAAGAGATGCAGCAAGGAGAACTTGGAAGGTGACAAATTGACTGGGGTCAGGGATGGAGTATGGACTGAGGGATACAGCACCACAGAAACTGGGTTTACCCAGCTCTACAGGGTCATCAGATTGATCTATAGCAGGGCTAGTAGGCCACAGTTCAGGGGGTTGAAACAGGAAGGCAGGTCCTTGGTTCGACCTACATGGCCTACCAAGATCGGCTAGTAGCTTTCCTCTAGTTAGGTCGTCCGCTGGGTTGTTCCGAGAATCCACATAACACCAATCCTGGCCTTTAGTGAGCTCCTGAACCTCAGCTACCCGTTTCAACAAAAACATTGTAACGGCAAGAGTCAGATGTGAGCCAATAGAGTACAGCGGTAGAGTCAGTCCACACTATAGTCTTTTTGACATGGAGGGTGAGCTCTGTTTGGAGGAGACTGAATAGCTGAGCCCCTATGAGAGCAGCACATAATTCCAGTCGTGGGATGGATGTCTGTTTTTTAGGAGCAACGCGGGACCTCGCCATGAGGAAGGACACATTCACTCTCTGGTTATCTTCTATGCACATGTAGGCAACTGCACCGTAGGACTGCTCAGATGCATCACAGAAGATGTGAAGGTCGTGGGTGGCTGAGGAGGGGTCGACTGACTGAGGTGTGAGGCAGCGAGGTAGGGTGATGTGGAGTGGAGAGGTTAGGGAGGCGTTTTCCCATGAAAGAAAGATCATCAGGGAGATTTGGATCATCCCATTTTCGAGTCTTACCCCATAAATGCTGGACGATGATTTTGGCCCTTGTTGTGTAAGGGAGGATATACCCAAGAGGATCGTACTGGCTGGCAAGAACTCTGTAAATATGGCGCATAGTTGGGGTGGTAGGTTCAATGGCTCTGTGCCTGTATCTGAGGATGTCTGTATGGCAGTTCCAGGTGAGGCCTAGGGTAGACTCTGAGGGACCCAGGGAAGGATGGTGTGATAACCAGAGCTTCGTTTTATCTGACCTGGCTTCAGGAGGTAGGTCACAGATGATCTGAGGATCATTACTGGCCCATTGTCTGATTTCAAAGCCATCAGAGGAGAGGATAGTGCGCAGGCTGTGAAGGAGGTCTCTGGCTTCCTCTTGGGGTGGGAAGACTTTGTAAACAGTTATCCACATAGAAGCAATTGTGTATGGAATGGTCAATGCTCTCATCTACCTGTGCATCTTTGATGATCCTCTGGAAGACGTAAATGGCACAGCAAGGGCTTGAGGTCGTGCCAAAGGGGAGAACTTGCCATTCATACACATTTGGAGGAGCTTTGCAGTCCAGGTCACGCCAGAGGAATCGCAGGAGAGGTTTATCCTGGGGTAACAGGCGCACCTGGTGAAACATTGACTTGATGTCCCCACTGATTGCCGTCTTGTGTTGCCTGAAACGGAGCAGAACTCCAAGGAGGCCCAAGGATTGGTCCAGGAAATAATTGTGAATTCAGGCACTAATTTCGGTAGGAGAAGGAACAAATCAAACACAATGCGGTCTTTACCATTGTGATGCACGATGTGGTGTGGTATGTACCAAGACTCAGGGGCATCTTTCACTTCAGATGAGGACAACTTCTTGACATACCCAGCATCAATTAGTTTCTGGATCTCTTTGGTATAGGTCTCTGCCTGTTGTGGGTTTTGAAGGAGTCACCTTTCACAGCTGCTAAGACGAGACATAACTGCCTCCTTCGGGGGCTTCAGAGGGGGCCAGGGATCTACATGAAGGAGAGGTGCTGCATATATAGTAGGACGCCATCAACAGGTGTTCTGATGGTTTGGGTCTCAAGTGATCCTGTTTTGATCGAACCACAGCTTTTATACTTCTCTTAGGTAATGCATCCAGCTGCCACAGTTTTTGTACATTGTGGTGGACGTTCATCAGGTGGGCATTTAAAGGCGATGTAGTGAAAACTAGCGGAGAGAGAGCTAGAGAGATCTCTTGCAGGACCTTGCAGTGTCCAGCCAAGTCAGGTCTTGATTGCTACAGGGGCTCCAGGAGGGCCCAATTTCACCGGTTGTGTTGGGATAAGGTGTGTATGATCAGCCCCTAAGAGGAGTAGGGGTCTTACCTTATTAAGCTGTTTGAAAAGAACCTGACGGAGGTGTGAGTAGCGCCGCTGGAGGGACTTCACAGGGTGAGAATGTTCTGACAAGCATAGCTGGTCAGCAGTGAAAGCTTGTCGGATGACATAGGACTTATTAGGATGTGCTTTAGGAATAAGGGTGAAGGATACAGTAGGTCCATTAAGAGTCTCAACATCCTGTCTCAAAGTTCTCTGCTGTAGACTCTCAGATTTTCCTTCTAACTGAAGTATTTGGGCAGCAAGGTGCAGGAGGATTGTTCTTTTGGACCCATCATCCAATATGGCAGAAGTGTTCACAGATCTGTTGCCATTACGTAGGGTCACTTCAACTACAGTGGGGAGAACAAGTATTTGATACACTGCCGATTTTGCAGGTTTTCCTACTTACAAAGCATGTAGAGATCTGTGATTTTTATCATAGGTACACTTCAACTGTGAGAGACGGAATCTAAAACAATCCAGAAAATCACATTGTATGATATTTAAACAATTAATTTGCATTTTATTGCATGACATAAGTATTTGATCACCTACCAACCAGTAAGAATTCTGGGTCTCACAGACCTGTTAGATTTTCTTTAAGAAGCCCTCCTGTTCTCCACTCATTACCTGTATTAACTGCACCTGTTTGAATTTGTTACCTGTATAAAAGACACTTGTCCACACACTCAATCAAACAGACTCCAACCTCTCCACAATGGCCAAGACCAGAGAGCTGTGTAAGGACATCAGGGATAAAACTGTAGACCTGCACAAGGCTGGGATGGGCTACAGGACAATAGGCAAGCAGCTTGGTGAGAAGGCAACAACTGTTGGCGCAATTATTAGAAAATGGAAGAAGTTCAAGATGACGGTCAATCCCCCTCGGTCTGGGGCACCATGCAAGATCTCACCTCGTGGGGCATCAATGATCATGAGGAAGGTGAGGGATCAGCCCAGAACTACATGGCAGGACCTGGTCAATGACCTGAAGAGAGCTGGGACCACAGTCTCAAAGAAAACCATTAGTAACACACTATGCTGTCATGGATTAAAATCCTGCAGCGCACACAAGGTCCCCCTGCTCAAGCCAGCGCATGTCCAGGCCCGTCTGAAGTTTGCCAATGACCATCTGGATGATCCAGAGGAGAAATGGGAGAAGGTCATGTGGTCTGATGAGACAAAAATAGAGCTTTTTGGTCTAAACTCCACTCGCCGTGTTTGGAGGAAGAAGGATGAGTACAACCCCAAGAACACCATCCCAACCGTGAAGCATGGAGGTGGAAACATCATTTGCTTTTCTGCAAAGGGGACAGGACAACTGCACCGTATTGAGGGGAGGATGGATGGGGCCATGTATCGTGACATCTTGGCCAACAACCTCCTTCCCTCAGTAAGAGCATTGAAGATGGGTCGTGGCTGGGTCTTCCAGCATGACAATGAGCCGAAACACACAGCCAGGGCAACTAAGGAGTGGCTCCGTAAGAAGCCTACCCAGTCTCCAGACCTGAACCCAATAGAAATCTCTTGCACGTCGCCAACAACTTCCCTGTTCCTTGATCCAGTTAGTTTTCTGGTCTTTGGTGAGCTGGAGGAAAATCACCACATTTACTGACATGATGTTCGGTGGAGTTACAGTAGGCACACACTGGACAGCGTTCAGATGAGGCATTAGGGAGAGGTTCACCATTTTTCTGGGGAGCAACTTGGGCTCTGGAGGTCACATGAGAGGCAGTTTTGGCACCATGGAGTATGGTTGTACCTCTTAATGGGTGAGGAGGTGGTGGCCTTTGCCGGATAGGCTGAGGTGTTCTTTCCCTTCTGGGCTGACAGCAGGCTTCTTGTTGTAGCCAGTTGGAAAAATCCAGGAGGTTATAGGAAAGGGGACCTGGTCTACTCAAACTCATGCATCTCTTGAACTGGCAGAACTGCTCATGGGGAAGCTTCTCTAAAAGCCACTCAACGTGTGAACCACAAGTAAGCTCAGACTGAGGAGGCCCACTAATGCCTGAACTCTGAGGGAAAATTGGCCTCTACCATCACCTATGCGGATAACAGGCATCTCCATTATAGCTCGGAGCTCCTTCAAAGCAAGCTGTCTAGGTTGACCATAAACACTCATCCAGGGCCCATATAGCTTGAGTGAAAGGATCGGAGGCATAAACATAAGCCAATGCAAGTCTCCTCGCCTGGTCTACCTTTAGATGATCCAACAGGATGTTTATATTGCTCTGATTCTCTTGGATCTAACAAGTTGGATAGGGCCATCTTTAGCATCAGGTACTGGCTTTCATCCTCCCTAGTGAGATCAGGGAAAGAAGGACCTTCTACTCTCCTATTGTTTGACTGCAGGAGGCCAATAGGGCAAGCTGGCTGGCTTAGAGGAGCAGCAGACATCAGGTGGTGGGGCTGCACATTGAAAGACTGATATGCCAGCTGGGCAGGATAGGACATAACACCAGACAAGGGCTGACTTGGCAGTGTATAGGCTCGGTATATGGGGTTATTCAATACTGGTACTTCAGATGTGGCAGGAAACTGGCCATGGCCAGGAGGATGCGTGAACTGCCTGGACTGTGGCACAGGTTGGGTAAGAGGAGCACGACTTACAGAAGAAGGAGAAGGATCACTGATCATCAGTGAGCTCTGGCTCGAAGGACCATGAAAAGGAGTACAGGGGAATGTTTAGGTAGCTAGCTTGAAGCCAGTGGGGCTGTCGGTAAGAACAGGTCCAGTATAATCAACTCAGGTAAAGAAGTCTTTTATTATACACCCAAGCAGGTATTAGGTGTACATGTATAGGTGTGTGCGTGTGGTTTCTACAAAAGGAACAAATACAGAGCTTCAGTTTCACAATAAACAATGCCAAATCAGATAAAAGGTAACTAGCTATATTACATTAAGTTCATAGGCAATAAAGTAACTTAAACAATACATGAGGCCATCTAGTCATACTATAAGCTCATCAAATACACATTTAAATAACTAAAGCACATGTCTAAGCAGGAAAATAGCAAGCATGAAAATTAACATTTATGCCAAACTTAAGTCATACAAAGGAAATCTTTAAATATCAAACAAAGGCACTTACATGGTCAAGTACGCACAGGCAGGAAAATAGAAAGAAAGGAGTAAAACTCAGTCCTATGCATGGTACAGCCACATGCAACAGAAAGGATAAAGCTATGGGCACAGGTGCAGCTAATAAAGCCTATGAGAGAGTCCTGATTAGCTTGATATTGGGTGGGTGGAGCTTGGGGCTAACAGGGAAATGAACAGGCTTAAGAGGGGGTGAGGCACTTGCCTTGAGGGTGCAGCTTAGAGCTACGAGAACATCCCAACAATAGTCTATCAGGGTGCAATCTTTCATGGGGCAGTCATGGCCTAATTAGGTTAGCAAGTCTGACTGGTAACCCAAAGGTTGCTGGTTCGATTCCAGTACCAGCAGGAAATGACTGAGATGCCTTTGAAAATGATCCCATAATTTACTCACCCTCAAGTCATCCTAGATGTATATGACTTTCTTGAGCAAGGCAGATAACCCCTAATTGCTCCCCTGCCCACTGTAAATCCCACCGCTCCGGGTGTGTGTGTCCATGGTTTGCAGTGTGTGTGTGTTCACTACTCACTACTTTGTGTGTGCACTAACTTGGATGGGTTAAATACAGAGGCCAAATTCTGAGTATGGGTTACCATACTTGGCCTTCACATGTCACTTTCCCCATTCACTTTCATTGACACTGTTCTTTGAGTAGAATGGGGAAAAAAGGGTACAGTTGAAGCATGAAGGAGCTCTACTAACAACACTGTTCTGTGTTCTTGTTTTAACCTAATTCACCATTTACTAATGGTCTTGTATAATTATTAATTATGTGCTGTCATGGTCATTAAGACAAAATTTCAATTTTGTTGAGCACACCCCAAATGTAGTCTAATCTCAGTGAAATTTGGTTTGTTTCCATTTCTCGTTAAAGGGAGTTGACTGAGCGGGTGAGGGCAGAAGATTTCAAAAGTCCAAAAATAAGGGCCACCCTAACCTACATCCTTGCTGTTCCTCGTTCCAAGCACTCTCGGACGAGATAAGACGGGTCTTCGATCATGCTGGCTGATCTAAGTCAAGGTAATCGACCCATTTCTGATTATTCCATAGAGTTCCGCACGTTGGCAGCTGAGTGCAAATGGAATGAGGAGGCGCAGTGGGACATGTTCCTGCACGGGTTGGCTGACCGTATTCAGAAAGAGATCTTCACATTGGAATTACCCACCGATCTCGACGGATTCATCGAACTGGCTCTTCGGATGGATGCCTGTTTCCAACGACGGGTTCAATGAGCCCTGCAGACTTTTGTTTCTGAAGCACCCGAATTTTCGGGTACCAGTGTCTGCAATATGGTCAGCCCTGCATTAGATCTAGAACCCATGCAGGTGGGCAGAGATCGGCTATCCCGGGAGGAGAAGGATCGCCGGAGATCCAAGGGACTTTATTTATATTGTGGTGCTCGTGGTCATATCGCTGCTAATTGTCCAGTAAAAGGCCAAGCCCTACAGTAAAACCGAGGTTACTGTCGGGTGGATTAACCCTGGAAAAATCCTCTTCTACAATTCTCCTCCTGGTCAGATTGCAATGGGCTTCCAACTTTCACTCCTGCCAAGCACTTGTGGACTCTGGATCAGAAGGTAATTTTATGGCAATTTCTTTGCCATTGATGCCTTCAGCTTTCGAGCGGTTACAGGGAGCGTCCGTTTTTTCAAAAATGGATCTTCGCAACGCCTACCATTTGGTCCGTATAAGGGAGGGTGATGAGTAGAAAACCGTGTTTAATACCCCCAGGGGGCACTTTGAATATCTTGTTATGCCTTTCGGCCTGTCCAACTCACCTGCAGTTTTCCAAGCATTAGTCAATGACGTGCTGAGAGATATGGTCTATCAGTTCATATGTCTACCTGGATGACATATTGAGATTTTCCTTTTCTCTCCAGGAACATGTTCAGCACGTCAGATGGGTGCTCCAGAGGCTGCTCCCTAATGGCCTTTTTGTCAAGATGGAGAAATGCGTGTTCCATGCACAGTCGGTTCTGTTCTTGGGGTTCATTGTCTCGTCCGAGGAAATGCGTATGGATCCCGACAAGATTAAGGCAGTTGTGGATTGGCCAACTCCAGATTCCCGTAAGGCCCTGCAGAGGTTTCTGGGGTTCGCCAATTTCTACCGGCGGTTCATTCATTGCAATTTCGGCCAACAAGCCACCAGACCTCCACCAGAATGACATTCAGGTGATCCAGCACAGCTGAAGCTACCTTCTCCAACCTCAAAAGCTGCTTTGTTTTGGCTCCAATTCTAGTAGTCATTTACAAATGTGTCCGCTGCAGCTCGGTATACGCAACAATTTAAGATATTAGAAGACATGTTTGTCGTAGGAGTTTTATAGTAAAAATATAGCATATCAACATGATGATGTAGTTGTTCATATTTTTAGCTTCATTGCAAGGCAAGTTTATTTATATACCAAATTTCATACACGATGGTAATTAAGTGCTTTACATAAAAATGAGCAAGAAAATACAAGGTATTAAAAAAGTAAGAACTAGAATAGAAATAAAATAATTTAAATTAGAATTGATTACCTGGAGATAAAAAAGATAATTAATATTTATACCGATTTCATCAGGCTCTGAAAATTCTTCAAAAAGAGCACAAAGAATCACCTTCTCAGCTGCCATAGATGCAACTCTTGCGTCATCAGAACAGGGTGTTCAACGCACCACCGTTTCCGTGTAAAAATCATTTAGCAATGTTTTGTCGGGGCTGAACGCAGCCAAGGAGAAACATTATCCCATGAATGAACTAGTTATAGATCAGCAACACTCACCATTGATTTAATGTAGTAACACTAACTGTAACCATGGAAGTTTGGCAGGAATAGTAAAATGCTTTCAAGTAGGCCTACTTCACACATATTTTTTTTCCCAGCACTTCACAACTCTAATATTATTATATTTAAATGTTATTTTTAATGTGATGACCAATATATTATTTGTTTGTGTCCCTACATTTTCTGCTTGTGCTCCTAAAATTTTCAGTAAGGGGCTACAGTTGTCTGGCTATCACCAGACCAAGCTCAATCTTTTAAGATTGAACATTGGTCTGGGGAGTCTGCTCTGTATTTTCTACTACACAAGAGGCGTGATCAACGGGCATAGTTCAAATGACGTACGCAATTGGATAGTCCTTCAACCAATCAGACCAACGATCCATCGCTTCTCTATCTGTCATTGTGTTAAATCCGCCAATAGCGCGCCAGGTGAATAAGCCGGTTTGTGATTGGTCCCCGCAAATTTGTAACAGAAGCAGGATAGAAATATGTACAGGTTTCCAGCCTGGGCTGCAGGGCGAAATCAAATCGCCGGCAGATCGGGCTGGGTGTACCCAGTCTAGGGCTACAGTGCTCCTAGTAAAAAAAATAGTAAGTCTGGAGCCCGAGTAATTGATTTTGAACAACACAAACTGAAAAAAGAGTTTTTCTTTTGAACAACCCATTTTTGATCCAATCCGATAGGCGTAATCCGATCAGATTACTTTTGAACAACAGGCCCCTGGTACAATGCTGTAGACTATGGGCCAGTTGTTCAAAAAGTTTGGAATCTGAATGATCTGGATTTGGAAATCCCATGTTTTGCTATCCAGGATCAGGTAATGCATCTTACTTTTGTGCCTGTTTTTCAAAGCAAAATTGGATGAAATCACCCTGACCTAAATAGCCTACACTTTGTCAGATTACCAAATCTGGATTACTAATGCTCTATGGAGCCCCTAAAGGGACAGGGTGATGGAAAAAATATGAGATGGAAAAAAAAAACATTTCGATGCTTTTGCGTTCTCTCAGAAATGTTTTGCATTGCGTTCACCCAAGAAACCTTGTGTTCGCTCAAAAGAACCTTTGACTGGTTCATCTCTTATAATAGTGCCAATGTAGTTTACAAACAGTGACAAAAACACTTTAAATTAAATATAATATTTTTGTTTGATATTTACATCTGTTTGGGGATTATTTTATGGCGTAAAAATCTCTTTTTTATTTTACTGTATGCTACCGAAAGGCTTAAGGAAGCCTATGTCTACTTCTAATTTATCACTTTAACAGTTAAAATAAGAGTAAAATAAAATTGTGTGCATGTGTGTGTTTTTTTGTGTGTGTGTATTACATGATACAAATTTTTACCAGTTTTAAAGTTTGTTACATTTTTGTTCCTGAAATCTACCCTTCTGCTGGGATCAGTAGGCTATTTTTTTGGATCAAATGTATCCCAATCTTACTAAAAAGTTTTGAACAACACAAACTGATGCTTTGATCCAGATTGGATTTTGTGATCTAATCTGAGTTCAGAATCCTTTTTTTTCCCCTTCTTTTGAACAACCCATTTTAAAGATTTGATCCAATCCAATAGGCGAAATCCGATCAGATTACTTTTGAACAACTGGAATTTGGGGACCCCCAGGGGTCCTCCATAAGGTTCTAAGGGGTCCCCAGGAAATGTCAGAGAATAAAAAGACAAAGCAAAAATGAATAAAGTCTACCGAACATTCTAACTGTTTAATTTCTAAATGTTTCTCTCCTTTCTTGCTGCATACTTTTCAGAATTATATAGGCCTATGTTAGCTTTGTATCGTTCTAGTGAGGAGTTCTCACTATAGTCCCCTTTATCTTGCTCACTGGGGTATAAGGCAGGATTCTTAATGGAGTACAAAAGCTGCTTTCATACATTTATTGTAATTAAGTTGCTAAGTTGCTAATACAAATAATTTTTAATTGAAAATGTTCTTCTTCAGGTTTATAGCCTACATCCAACATTAAGTATAGCCAATTTAAGTTTGGAAAAAATATGTTGTATTTATAATGTCACACTTACTATTTATCTAACAGTTTAAATGTTTTTTCATACATAAAAATATATAGATGGATTTTAGGAAGGGGGTCCCTAATACAAACCCGATTCCAAAAAAGTTGGGACACTGTACAAATTGTGAATGAAAACAGAATGCAATGATGTGGAAGTTTCAAATTTCAATATTTTATTCAGAATACAACATAGATGACATATCAAATGTTTAAACTGAGAAAATGTATCATTTTAAGGGAAAAATAAGTTGATTTTAAATTTCATGGCATCAACACATCTCAAAAAAGTTGGGACAAGGCCATGTTTACCACTGTGTGGCATCCCCTCTTCTTTTTATAACAGTCTGCAAACGTCTGGGGACTGAGGAGACAAGTTGCTGAAGTTTAGGAATAGGAATGTTGTCCCATTCTTGTCTAATACAGGCTTCTAGTTGCTCAACTGTCTTTGGTCTTCTTTGTCGCATCTTCCTCTTTATAATGCGCCAAATGTTTTCTGTGGGTGAAAGATCTGGACTGCAGGCTGGCCATTTCAGTACCCGGATCCTTCTACGCAGCCATGATGTTGTAATTGATGCAGTATGTGGTCTGGCATTGTCATGTTGGAAAATGCAAGGTCTTCCCTGAAAGAGACGACGTCTGGATGGGAGCATATGTTGTTCTAGAACTTGGATATACCTTTCAGCATTGATGGTGCCTTTCCAGATGTGTAAGATGCCTATGCCACACGCACTCATGCAACCCCATACCATCAGAGATGCAGGCTTCTGAACTGAGCGCTGATAACAACTTGGGTTGTCCTTGTCCTCTTTAGTCCGGATGACATGGCGTCCCAGTTTTCCAAAAAGAACTTCAAATTTTGATTCGTCTGACCACAGAACAGTTTTCCACTTTGCCACAGTCCATTTTAAATGAGCCTTGGCCCAGAGAAAACGCCTGCGCTTCTGGATCATGTTTAGATATGGCTTCTTTTTTGACCTATAGAGTTTTAGCCGGCAACGGCGAATGGAACGGTGGATTGTGTTCACCGACAATGTTTTCTGGAAGTATTCCTGAGCCCATGTTATGATTTCCATTACAGTAGCATTCCTGTATGTGATGCAGTGCCATCTAAGGGCCCGAAGATCACGGGCATCCAGTATGGTTTTCCGGCCTTGACCCTTACGCACAGAGATTGTTCCAGATTCTCTGAATCTTTGGATGATATTATGCACTGTAGATGATGATAACTTCAAACTCTTTGCAATTTTTCTCTGAGAAACTCCTTTCTGATATTGCTCCACTATTTTTCGCCGCAGCATTGGGGGAATTGGTGATCCTCTGCCCATCTTGACTTCTGAGAGACACTGCCACTCTGAGAGGCTCTTTTTATACCCAATCATGTTGCCAATTGACCTAATAACTTGCAAATTGGTCCTCCAGCTGTTCCTTATATGTACATTTAACTTTTCCGGCCTCATTGCTACCTGTCCCAACTTTTTTGGAATGTGTAGCTCTCATGAAATCCAAAATGAGCCAATATTTGGCATGACATTTCAAAATGTCTCACTTTCAACATTTGATATGTTATCTATATTCTATTGTGAATAAAATATAAGATTTGATAAAAATATGAGATTTGTAAATTATTGCATTCCTTTTTTATTCACAATTTGTACAGTGTCCCAACTTTTTTGGAATCGGGTTTGTAAAAGGTTCATCATATTTGGGGGTCCTTGGCATCTTAAAGTTGGAAAACCCCTGCTGTAGCCTATTAGATCCAGCTTGACAGGTGGACCAGTTTAATTTTTTGTCTAATATTCAAACAAGTTATGAACTAGCGTATTGGACAATTTATTTGAGCTATATTCTATTCCTTTTTAGCAGTGAAATGTATACTGAGATTTGTTGTGAAACAGCGATACCTGCTGGTCACCATTCAAACCTGTGTGTCAAATACGGAACTATTGGGTTCTTAGTCCGGAATGATTTCGCAGACGTACTGCAGTGGTGTCGTGTAACGTTTGTTGATGTCCGTAATTAAATCATTGACAGGACTTCTCATGATCAAATGTGGTATTAAATATATACATATCCATAGCTCGTAGCGATATTTTTATCCATATTTTAATATCTGCACGTAGTCCCGATGCTGAAAAGAAAACAGAGAAGAGTTTTGCGCTATGTGGAGGAGGGGAGTCTGATGAAGTTAAAGTCATTCCTTCGTAAACACAAAGATCTGGAGCTGAACTTCACCCAGGGGAAAAAGCACAGAAGTCCTTTACACATTGTCTGTTCTCACGGGGATGATGCCATTCTCAGACTGCTGCTGAAACATGGAGCAAATCCCCTGCAAACCGACCGGAATGGAGACACACCGCTACATCTGGCCGCAAATAGAGCCCTCAAACATGGCAAAAGCGGTATGAGACGGTGCTCTGCAATATCAGGAAAATCGTTTTTTTATCTGTGTTTAATGCTGTTCACATTATCATTCGCAGCTTATGATGACCTGGTGGTGCCATTACGAAAAAACTGTCCAGAAGCCATGGATATTCCCAATAAAACAGGAGTGACTCCTCATGACCTGCTCCAGTGGATGAAGCCTGAGCAGGTGCTCTGAAAATACAGACTCTCTAAACTAATGAACTAATGGTTTAGTTATATTTAGAACAGATTGTGCTGCCATGTTGAGTGCATCTTCATGCAAGTTCATAATATGTTTCGTATTAATTGAATTGAAACAGGGGAACGTCAAAAATGAATCTTCAAATGTTGATCCAGAGCAACAATGGAGAGAGAAGCTGTTAGGCGAATGCCAGGATGAGTTTTTTGAGACATTCGGACAGTATGATGGTAAGCTATTTGTTCTTGTACATCCTTCACTATTACATTTATATATTTGAAATGGCTGGTTATCCTACACACCACAGTCCTTTATAAAATAATACAGAGATGTGTCATTTAAAGAAAAGGAAAAATGTTATACAAATCTATTTATAATTCTAATCATTTATGTCAAGTTCTTCGACATTTACTCTGTGTTCATGTTGGTTTAAAATGGTTTTGAAGAAGTTGAAATTTAATGACAAAATGTCATGTGGTATAACCATCAAAGTATAAAATAATAACATAATTTCCTCGTACCTTCAATACATGTGAGTGTAGTATACACATCTTAATCGTTAGATACAATACATTCGTTTTTAGATATATTCAAAGTATTTAGAAAAGTAACAAATATCATTATTTATTATTATTAATTTATAATAATAGTTTCTGGGGAGTCACATAGCTTGACACTTTGCAGCCCGCTGAAATGATATGATCTGAACTTATTGACCTTGATACAGAGTCATGAAGGCATGACATCACTTCCTATTTTTAGACGTTTTGTGTGCACCACATGACTTTAATTTTGTGGACATATTTTAAAATATTAATAAGCAGTTTTTTTTCTTCTAAGAAATGGTACTAAGCAATTATGCCAAACTACTTAACATTTTCTTGTCAAGAATTATTTTATTCTTATAGTGAGACTTTTTTTTCTTCATTATGCTTTTTTCTCCCCCAAAAATTTAAAAAAGAAATTAAAAAACATTCTCATCTTAGATTAGGTGTATTCAAGTCAATGCATGTATGAATTGTATATTAATTGTATTTTTGAATAAAATTAGCAAAAATGTTAATCAATAAATATTTGTTAATGACTTTAATTTAAAAATGAGCATCATCTTAAAGCAGGGTTGCCAAGTCCACAGTTTTCCTGCGGAACCAGGCTACTTTTAAACTGTTGCCACAGGCTGTTTTTTCCCCAGGCGGGTTAAATGTTTGACATCATATTTGACTGAATTTCTTGTATTAAAATGTTATATTCTATCAATGATAAAACTGTGCTAGATGTTAAGTTTTGTAAAGGAGGGCCACTGGTAGCTGAGTTTATGATCACTACGATATAGTGGTTTTCAATTTGTATAACATTTAGCTGTGGGAATGGCATATTTTGAGTTTTGACATTTGGGTTATGGTCATTGGGCTACTTTCGATTGGCCATTGGGCTAGTTTTGTTACGCAGACTTGGCAACCCTGCCTTACAGTAAGTAGTCTCATGTATTCAGACCTTTGCATGTTGTGTAACTCCAGCCAGTCAGATAAAGTGAGCAATATGCATCAGACAGTCATTGAACGGATTGGTCCATGGGCTGATAAAATATTATATGAATATGTCCCTCTTCCCCCCAGCTGATTTCTTATGGGATGACAAAGATGATGAAGACTTCGGAAACTGGGCGGATCGTATCAGGCGAGAGTATTTTACTAAGCAACGAGCCAGAGAACAGAGAGCGGCTTCCTTTGGACACAAGAGGTCAAAGGGGCGGAAGGAGACTGAGGAAGATGAGAAGAGCCGTAAGGAGCTGCAAGCCCGTTTGGAGCGGGAGCATGAGGAGTACCTGCAGCGTGCTGCTCGTAAGGAGGAGGAGACACGACAGGGGAGGAAGAGGCGCTATGAGGAGCGCTGTGCTGCCACATTTCACAGCTCCACCAGCAAGGGACCTGAAGGACTGCTGGGATATGATGACATCCCGTGGCCCGCTCCTCGCGGTTCGCTGGAGGACATGGTGGGCGTTATGTTGCACGGTGCTGACCGGTCTGATTTATCCACTTTCCGGAAGGTGCTCCGTCGGCAACAGGCCCTCTGGCACCCGGACAAGTTTGCCCAGCGCTGTGGAAGCCGTCTGGTGGACTCTGATAGGCAGAGGATCCTCGACACAGTCACTGGCCTCTCACAGGAGCTCAACAGACTCGCACAAAACCTCAGATGACATTGATTCACTGCTTCGAATCGGTTTCATTTTCAAGCTTGCATGTGATTAAGACACCTTTTGAACAATGAAAAATAAATTCTATCTCAACCTAATTCAGATCTGCAATAGTTGCTTTATTGAGGTAAGGGTGGCCAAGCGAGGAGGGATGTTTTCTACAGTAATTGACTACTTGGAAAAATAATATTGCAGACTAGGGCTGCACGATAAATCGCAATAAAACCGCACGCGATTTGGCAAAGGCTGCGATTATTGCATGCGCAGCTTCTCGTGTGCAGCACGGCTGTGATCAGTAGTAAATGCTGCTCCATCTGCAAGCCAGAGGGCGCTCTCGCGCAGGGTACTCCAAATATGTGCCGCAGGAAATCCCTATGAATATCATACTATAGGTGAGCTGAATAAACAGATTGAAACGCTTTGATTGATTAAACATGACTAAATGCTTCTCATGTTTGGAAAGATGTTTGACGTGTTCCTTTTTCAAATGCACGTTATAAGCGACTCAAACTCGCAGTGATTTCAGATGAAGTAGCATTTGCTACTGATCACAGAGCCGTCCTGCACTGACAAACTGCGCATAAAAGATAATCGCAGCCTTTGCAATCTCATAATCGCGATAAGACAAATTGCGTTAAGTGCGATTTATCGTGCAGCCCTATTGCAAACAGATATTTTTAGAATATCATGCAAGATCAGTAAACAAGTCTTAACTAAATTCATCATGGTTTAAAGTCTCACAAAAATCTTGAAATTTTAATATTAAACTTTATTCATTTTCATTATTTTTGTTTTTTATTTTAGCAAAATACTATGGAAATTTTTTTAAATATTTACTCTAGATTGGTATAAATTACCCCCCCACCCACACTCTAACTCAGGAACCTCAATATAAAAAGCTTTTTTTTTTTCTGATAACACATCATAATTACTTTTATATTAAGCATTAACGACAGTAGTCAATATAATGATTATCAGATAATTAAGTTTACTTTTATTTACAAACCCGATTCCAAAAAAAGTTGGGACACTGTACAAATTGTGAATAAAAAAGGAATGCAATAATTTACAAATCTCATAAACTTATATTTTATTCACAGTAGAATATACACTCACCTAAAGGATTATTAGGAACACCATACTAATACTGTGTTTGACCCCCTTTCGCCTTCAGAACTGCCTTAATTCTACGTGGCATTGATTCAACAAGGTGCTGAAAGCATTCTTTAGAAATGTTGGCCCATATTGATAGGATAGCATCTTGCAGTTGATGGAGATTTGTGGGATGCACATCCAGGGCACGAAGCTCCCGTTCCACCACATCTCAAAGATGCTCTATTGGGTTGAGATCTGGTGACTGTGGGGGCCATTTTAGTACAGTGAACTCATTGTCATGTTCAAGAAACCAATTTGAAATGATTCGAGCTTTGTGACATGGTGCATTATCCTGCTGGAAGTAGCCATCAGAGGATGGGTACATGGTGGTCATAAAGGGATGGACATGGTCAGAAACAATGCTCAGGTAGGCCGTGGCATTTAAACGATGCCCAATTGGCACTAAGGGGCCTAAAGTGTGCCAAGAAAACATCCCCCACACCATTACACCACCACCACCAGCCTGCACAGTGGTAACAAGGCATGATGGATCCATGTTCTCATTCTGTTTACGCCAAATTCTGACTGTACCATCTGAATGTCTCAACAGAAATCGAGACTCATCAGACCAGGCAACATTTTTCCAGTCTTCAACTGTCCAATTTTGGTGAGCTCGTGCAAATTGTAGCCTCTTTTTCCTATTTGTAGTGGAGATGAGTGGTACCCGGTGGGGTCTTCTGCTGTTGTAGCCCATCCGCCTCAAGGTTGTGCGTGTTGTGGCTTCACAAATGCTTTGCTGCATACCTCGGTTGTAACGAGTGGTTATTTCAGTCAAAGTTGCTCTTCTATCAGCTTGAATCAGTCGGCCCATTCTCCTCTGACCTCTAGCATCAACAAGGCATTTTCGCCCACAGGACTGCCGCATACTGGATGTTTTTCCCTTTTCACACCATTCTTTGTAAACTCTAGAAATGGTTGTGCGTGAAAATCCCAGTAACTGAGCAGATTGTGAAATACTCAGACCGGCCCGTCTGGCACCAACAACCATGCCACGCTCAAAATTGCTTAAATCACCTTTCTTTCCCATTCTGACATTCAGTTTGGAGTTCAGGAGATTGTCTTGACCAGGACCACACCCCTAAATGCGTTGAAGCAACTGCCATGTGATTGGTTGATTAGATAATTGCATTAATGAGAAATTGAACA
This sequence comes from Coreius guichenoti, assembly GCA_039654105.1. Taxonomy (NCBI): domain Eukaryota; kingdom Metazoa; phylum Chordata; class Actinopteri; order Cypriniformes; family Gobionidae; genus Coreius; species Coreius guichenoti. The sequence goes on along the minus strand of CM077190.1, from coordinate 13,947,943 downwards.
GGTGTTCCTAATAATCCTTTAGGTGAGTGTAAATAACATATCAAATGTTGAAAGTGAGACATTTTAAAATGTCATGCCAAATATTGGCTCATTTTGGATTTCATGAAAGCTACACATTCCAAAAAAGTTGGGACAGGTAGCAATAAGAGGCCGGAAAAGTTAAATGTACATATAAGGAACAGCTGGAGGACCAATTTGCAATTTATTAGGTCAATTGGCAACATGATTGGGTATAAAAAGAGCCTCTCAGAGTGGCAGTGTCTCTCAGAAGTCAAGATGGGCAGAGGATCACCAATCCCCCTAATGCTGCGGCGAAAAATAGTGGAGCAATATCAGAAAGGAGTTTCTCAGAGAAAAATTGCAAAGAGTTTGAAGTTATCATCATCTACAGTGCATAATATCATCCAAAGATTCAGAGAATCTGGAACAATCTCTGTGCGTAAGGGTCAAGGCCGGAAAACCATAGTGGATGCCCGTGATCTTCGGGCCCTTAGACGGCACTGCATCACATACAGGAATGCTACTGTAATGGAAATCACAACATGGGCTCAGGAATACTTCCAGAAAACTTGTCGGTGAACACAATCCACTGTGCCATTCGCCGTTGCTGGCTAAAACTCTATAGGTCAAAAAAGAAGCCATATCTAAACATGATCCAGAAGCGCAGGTGTTTTCTCTGGGCCAAGGCTCATTTAAAATGGATGTGGCAAAGTGGAAAACTGTTCTGTGGTCAGACGAATCAAAATTTGAAGTTCTTTTTGGAAGACTGGGACGCCATGTCATCCGGACTAAAGAGGACAAGGACAACCCAAGTTGTCATCAGCACTCAGTTCAGAAGCCTGCATCTCTGATGGTATGGGGTTGCATGAGTGCGTGTGGCATGGGCAGCTTACACATCTGGAAAGGCACCATCAATGCTGAAAGGTATATCCAAGTTCTAGAACAACATATGCTCCCATCCAGACGTCGTCTCTTTCAGGGAAGACCTTGCATTTTCCAACATGACAATGCCAGACCACATACTGCATCAATTACAACATCATGGCTGCGTAGAAGGATCCGGGTACTGAAATGGCCAGCCTGCAGTCCAGATCTTTCACCCATAGAAAACATTTGGCGCATCATAAAGAGGAAGATGCGACAAAGAAGACCTAAGACAGTTGAGCAACTAGAAGCCTGTATTAGACAAGAATGGGACAACATTCCTATTCCTAAACTTGAGCAACTTGTCACCTCAGTCCCCAGACGTTTGCAGACTGTTATAAAAAGAAGAGGGGATGCCACACAGTGGTAAACATGGCCTTGTCCCAACTTTTTTGAGATGTTGATGCCATGAAATTTAAAATCAACTTTCCCTTAAAAATTTCCCTTAAAATGATACATTTTCGCAGTTTAAACATTTGATATGTCATCTATGTTGTATTCTGAATAAAATATTGAAATTTGAAACTTCCACATCATTGCATTCTGTTTTTATTCACAATTTGTACAGTGTCCCAACTTTTTTGGAATCGGGTTTGTAGAAATGTCATGAAAGCTATGCTTATGCCATGTGTTCCCCAGTTAAGTGACGTACACACACCCGGCCATCCACGTAATGTAAAACGTGATTCATCAGACCAGGCCAGTTTCTTCCATTGCTCCGTGGTCCAGTTCTGATGCTCATGTGCCCACTGTTGGCGCTTTCGGTGGTGGACAGGGGTCAGCATGGGCACCCTGACTGGTCTGCGGCTATGCAGCCTCATACGCAACAAACTGCGATGCACTGTGTATTCTGATACCTTTCTATTAGAACCAGCATTAACTTCTTGAGCAATTTGAGCTACAGCAGCTCGTCTGTTTGATCAGACCACATGGGCCAGCCTTCGCTCCCCACGTGCATCAATGAGCATTGGCCACCCATGACCCTGTCGCCAGTTCACCACTGTTCCTTCCTTGGACCACTTTCCTGCTTTTAACACATCAACTTTGAGGACAAAATGTTCACTTGCTGCCTAATATATCCCACCCACTAATAGGTGCCGTGATAAAGAGATAATCAGTGTTATTCATTTCACCTGTCAGTGGTCATAATGTTATGCCTGATCGGTGTATATATACACATTAGCTGAAAAACTAAAATGTTGCCTTGGCAATAATCTGAAATAAGATTAAGTTGAAGCACTGAAATAATTAACTGGAAATAAATAAAAACTGAAATAAAAATAAATTAAACTTAAATAGCAATATTTACACAAAAAAAATAACAAAAGCACATAATGCAATTACTAAAAATTAAGCTAAAATTAACATAACTAAAAAATATATATATACAGTGGGGAGAACAAGTATTTGATACACTGCCGATTTTGCAGGTTTTTCTACTTACAAAGCATGTAGAGGTCTGTAATTTTTATCATAGGTACACTTCAACTGTGAGAGACGGAAAAATCCAGAAAATCACACTGTATGATTTTTAAATAATTAATTTGCATTTTATTGCATGACATAAGTATTTGATCACCTACCAACCAGTAAGAATTCCTGCTCTCACAGACCTGTTAGTTTTTCTTTAAGAATCCCTCCTGTTCTCCACTCATTACCTGTATTAACTGCACCTGTTTGAACTCGTTACCTGTATAAAAGACACCTGTCCACACACTCAATCAAACAGACTCCAACCTCTCCACAATGGCCAAGACCAGAGAGCTGTGTAAGGACATCAGGGATAGAATTGTAGACCTGCACAAGGCTGGGATGGGCTACAGGACAATAGGCAAGCAGCTTGGTGAGAAGACAACAACTGTTGGCGCAATTATTAGAAAATGGAAGAAGTTCAAGATGACGGTCAATCTCCCTCGGTCTGGGGCACAATGCAAGATCTCACCTCGTGGGGCATCAATGATCATGAGGAAGGTGAGGGATCAGCCCAGAACTACACGGCAGGACCTGGTCAATGACCTGAAGAGAGCTGGGACCACAGTCTCAAAGAAAACTATTAGTAACACACTACGCCGTCATGGATTAAAATCCTGCAGCGCACACAAGGTCCCCCTGCTCAAGCCAGCGCATGTTCAGGCCCGTCTGAAGTTTGCCAGTGACCATCTGGATGATCCAGAGGAGGAATGGGAGAAGGTCATGTGGTCTGATGAGACAAAAATAGAGCTTTTTGGTCTAAACTCCACTCGGCGTGTTTGGAGGAAGAAGGATGAGTACAACCCCAAGAACACCATCCCAACCGTGAAGCATGGAGGTGGAAACATCATTCTTTGGGGATGCTTTTCTGCAAAAAGGAAAGGACGACTGCACCGTATTGAGGGGAAGATGGATGGGGCCATGTATCGCGAGATCTTGGCCAACAACCTCCTTCCCTCAGTAAGAGCATTGAAGATGGGTCGTGGCTGAGTCTTCCAGCATGACAACGACCCGGAACACTCAGCCAGGGCAATTAAGGAGTGGCTCCGTAAGAAGCATCTCAAGGTCCTGGAGTGGCCGAGCCAGTCTCCAGACCTGAACCCAATAGAAAATCTTTGGAGGGAGCTGAAAGTCTGTATTTCCCAGCGACAGCCCCAAAACCTTAAGGATCTTGAGAAGGTCTGTATGGAGGAGTGAGCCAAAATCCCTGCTGCAGTGTGTGCAAACCTGGTCAAGAACTACAGGAAACGTATGATCTCTGTAATTGCAAACAAAGGTTTCTGTACCAAATATTAAGTTCTGCTTTTCTGTATCAAATACTTATGTCATGCAATAAAATGCAAATTAATTACTTAAAATTCATACAACGTAATTTTCTGGATTTTTGTTTTAGATTCCGTCTCTCACAGTTGAAGAGTACCTATGATAAAAATTACAGACTTCTACATGCTTTGTAAGTGGGCAAACCTGCAAAATCGGCAGTGTATCAAATACTTGTTCTCCCCACTGTATATAAAAAAAGCCAATTCAAAATATTAATAAAACTAAAATTACACTGATCTATAGTGAAAAACGTGAGTATAAATTGTAATATCAATTTTAATGTTCATGATAACTCTGGATTTATTAATCTACACTTGAGAGGTTCTTTACCTGTTTTGTAATCTAAACCATTTTGACCTCAATAGATGCTGAGACCTTATGCTCTGTAAAAAATATAATTTCTATAGTTATTTTTTTATTCTTATTATATGATGGAAAGTAATGAGGGCTGAGCTATATTTCAAACTAATACTATCAGTCACTTTGCACAAATTGCATGTAGTATAACGAAACACTACACTTCTCAGCAATTAAGACTACTAGCATGTTCCTGTGATACATATCAGAGCAATCCGTGGAACATAAGAGAGTAAGTAAATTTGTGGTGTGCGACTAGGTGGAGGCCAGTGGGCTGAATGACGTTACTGTCACATCAGGACCTTTACAATCTCAATGCATCTTTAAATTGTTCCTCATATTGCACTGTTGGTGTTTATTATTTGAGAACTTTTAACAAAGGGTTGTTTTACCCTATAAATCTTCTCATTTTCAATCATTTAAACAAAGGACAGGCAGATGGCCTGCCTCTGGTCTGAAAGAATACGCCACAGAATATATTAAATGAACATGTGGTTGCCAGATTGCAGAAAAACCCTAACCTTAAGAAATTAGAAGATGCGCAGTACACAATTTAGGATATATTATTGTTAGATTGGTTACATACAATTTATAACTCAATTTTTTAATAATTTTAAAGATTAACTTATTATTTTTTATAGAAATTTTAAAACAGCCTGTGCGCCACACAAAAATGACCGAGTGGACCTTTAAATCAAGCCACGGATTCACTGTGGGTTTGTAGAATAACTTCATGTTATTTCAAATAACCAATAGCCTACAGTGGCATTTCATAATTAAGTCATTATAATTTTATTAAATATAGTTACACTTGATGGATGGTATGGAGCAATTTAACAGACTAAAACAATGAAATTATTAAATACATCAAGAAATGTTGTAATAAATTAAAGTACAATTAAGCATTCATTAATCAACTAAGCATGAGCATTAATAAGGTGTGAAATACAGGTATTTTTCATTTATTTTAATATATTTATTTAATGTATATTAATTAATTGAATAGACCGTGAAAAAGTGAGATTGTGGGTGTGTTTTGAAAGAAAACTGTTTTGCTAAATCATATAGTAATATTTTACTACATATTTATGCTGTTTTTATTTTTCAGAACAATAAATAATTCGTTTTTGTAATTCTAGCTTCCGACAGATGGCTGTACGCATTGATTTACGGCAAAAGAGTAACCCTTGACCTGACGCATGACGTACTGACGAACGCAAAAGAGCAGAGATAGAGCAAAACAAAACACCGGTCATGAATTAGAAGTCTAAAACGAGAATTTTTAAAGAGAAATGTCAGAGGATTTCGATATAAGAGAAGAGGAGCTTGAGTCTGTTGCCCAGCCCTATTTGTCTGAACCACGAGAGGCGTCAAAGCTTACGCTACTCCTACATACTACGTCATACATTGCGCCAGGGGTTACTCTTTTGGCACAAGTCGACTTGCGTAGGCCGTCTGCCGGAAGCTAGTTATTTTAGTCTATAAAGTTTTAAATATGTATTTTATTTATTTATTTTTTTTACAAAAAACCATCACGTTGAAGGCCTTTATTAACCCCCTGGAGTCGTATGGATGATGGATGGATGGATGCACTTTTCAGGACTGCCATTTACTACCATTATAAAGCTTGGAAGAGCAATGATATTTTTTAATATAACTCTGATTGTGTTCGTCTAAAATAAGATATTCATATACACCCAGGATGGCTTGGGTGAGTAAATCATGGGATAATTTTCATTTATGGGTGAACTATCCCTTTAAATCGAAGAAGGGGGATTTGTTAACGAACTACCTGGCAATCCATGGGCGCAATCTGTAACACCGGCAGGGTTTGTGGTTTACGGGAGTGATCTTTTTATAATGCGATTTATTTCAACATCAAGGCTTCCTTGTATTCGTAAACTTTAAGGCTAGATAGTGTTTAGTTGTTTGTTTGTCAGCATCCCTTCAGTAGCCTTAAATCTCTCACGCTATTTCTGTCGTTTCAATGGCAAGACGGCTATTAAAGGTACAGACGCCTATCGATTATTATTGTCCAGCCAGCTAGGTAAGACACTTTGTGAATAATACATCTGCATTTTAATTTGCATGAGAATGCTGAGAATATTCACTAGGTTGCTAAAAATAGGATTTATAGGTTAATTATTTTCGGTACAATTTAATCCCATCCCGGTTCAATCAGACATAAAATCTTCAATAATTCAGAATGCGCGCTAACAAGTCAATTTAGTCAAATATATTGCGATTTGTGTTGAACACTTGACGGTCGCGACAGGTTGGTCGTGTTGTATCAAAGTGAATCGCAAAGGCCAGAGGCGGATTGAGTGCTCAAGGTGGCCGAGAGAGGAGAGAGAAGATGGGCTCGGGCTTTCGGAGTGAGGAGATGTGCTTGGCGCAGCTGTTCCTGCAGTCCGGTTCAGCGTACGACTGCATCAGCGAACTGGGAGAAATGGGACTGGTAGAATTTCGAGATGTAAGTTTGGCCTGTGTATCAAAAACTAGTGAGCTGCCTGCATAGACAGCATCTCTGGTGCATCATATGCGCGTTCCGAGTCAGCGATGCTGCTGCTGCATGCATCTGATGCCCCAAAAATGCTGTCTAGGTAGATTCTGAGTCACAACCTTAATTCTCAGAACAGACAGATTGGATTGAATTAATTGACCCTAAATTATCGGTGTTACCTGGTAACCCATATTTGTTTGCTGCCTGTTATCCGTTTTGAATTGCATGTTTAAGTGTGCACACATTTTGGCCTGGTCAGACAGGGAGGCCGATGTGTGTCAGCCAGGTTAATGTCCTGGTTACAGCTGGATGAGCTTGATCAATTACTTGCTAAAAAAACAGAGCAAGTCTGGTTAAAAGCCTGTGTTTTCTATTAACCCCGAGGGTGTTTCATACTCATTAACAACTTCATGTAGGCCCTGTTTTGGTCATGTATGTCTGTGTGTGACCTACTGTTTTGTTGGCATCAGTAAGGGTAGTTCGTATAAAATAATAGATTTTTTATTTAATTTTTTTGGACTGATTTGTTTTAAATGAAATTGTGCTAATTCGTTAATTATGCATGCAGTGTATATATTAAATATATATTATTTGTTACATTTAAAAATAAGTATGTTGTTATTGCTAACTAAAACTATTAAAAATAATTTTCAATCATTTAAATAAAGCTACAAACCCGATTCCAAAAAAGTTGGGACACTGTACAAATTGTGAATAAAAAAGGAATGCAATAATTTACAAATCTCATAAACTTATATTTTATTCACAATAGAATATAGATAACACATCAAATGTTGAAAGTGAGACATTTTGAAATGTCATGCCAAATATTGGCTCATTTCGGATTTCATGAGAGTTACACATTCCAAAAAAGTTGGGACAGGTAGCAATAAGAGGCCGGAAAAGTTAAATGTACATATAAGGAACAGCTGGAGGACCAATTTGCAACTTATTAGGTCAATTGGCAACATGATTGGGTATAAAAAGAGCCTCTCAGAGTGGTAGTGTCTCTCAGAAGTCAAGATGGGCAGAGGATCACCAATTCCCCCAATGCTGCGGCGAAAAATAGTGGAGCAATATCAGAAAGAAGTTTCTCAGAGAAAAATTGCAAAGAGTTTGAAGTTATCATTATCTACAGTGCATAATATCATCCAAAGATTCAGAGAATCTGGAACAATCTCTGTGCGTAAGGGTCAAGGCCGGAAAACCATACTGGATGCCCGTGATCTTCGGGCCCTTAGACGGCACTGCATCACATACAGGAATGCTACTGTAATGGAAATCACAACATGGGCTCAGGAATACTTCCAGAAAACATTGTTGGTAAACACAATCCACCGTGCCATTCGCCGTTGCCGGCTAAAACTCTATAGGTCAAAAAAGAAGCCATATCTAAACATTATCCAGAAGCGCAGGCGTTTTCTCTGGGCCAAGGCTCATTTAAAATGGACTGTGGCAAAGTGGAAAACTGTTCTGTGGTCAGACGAATCAAAATTTGAAGTTCTTTTTGGAAAACTGGGACGCCATGTCATCCGGACTAAAGAGGACAAGGACAACCCAAGTTGTTATCAGCGCTCAGTTCAGAAGCCTGCATCTCTGATGGTATGGGGTTGCATGAGTGCGTGTGGCATGGGCAGCTTACACATCTGGAAAGGCACCATCAATGCTGAAAGGTATATCCAAGTTCTAGAACAACATATGCTCCCATCCAGACGTCGTCTCTTTCAGGGAAGACCTTGCATTTTCCAACATGACAATGCCAGACCACATACTGCATCAATTACAACATCATGGCTGCGTAGAAGAAGGATCCGGGTACTGAAATGGCCAGCCTGCAGTCCAGATCTTTCACCCATAGAAAACATTTGGCGCATCATAAAGAGGAAGATGCGACAAAGAAGACCTAAGACAGTTGAGCAACTAGAAGCCTGTATTAGACAAGAATGGGACAACATTCCTATTCCTAAACTTCAGCAACTTGTCTCCTCAGTCCCCAGACGTTTGCAGACTGTTATAAAAAGAAGAGGGGATGCCACACAGTGGTAAACATGGCCTTGTCCCAACTTTTTTGAGATGTGTTGATGCCATGAAATTTAAAATCAACTTATTTTTCCCTTAAAATGATACATTTTCTCAGTTTAAACATTTTGATATGTCATCTATGTTGTATTCTGAATAAAATATTGAAATTTGAAACTTCCACATCATTGCATTCTGTTTTTATTCACAATTTGTACAGTGTCCCAACTTTTTTGGAATCGGGTTTGTAAAATAAAATATAAATATTAGTACAAAACGCATAAAAAAAGAAATACTGCCTGAAATAAGATAAGTTTAAGTATTGCCCAAACCCAAACTGAAATAAATAGTTAAACGGAATCTAATTAGAAATATTAAAGGCACATAACAATAATTAAGCACATTACAAAATGACTAAACTTAAACTGTAATAATAAAAGCTGAAAATATGAAAATAAAACCTAATAAAAAATATTAATATTTTCTTCTGTACAATACAATAATGTTTCAATAAAAATGAGTGAGGATTGGGGCTGTAAATCTCCAAAATGACAATAAATAAATAATTTAAAAAGTACACATTCTTTTCAAAATCTTCTGATAGCTTTGTGTGAGGAACAAACCATGTAAGATATTATGAAATGATCATCTTATCTAATCTCAGCTAATATGAGAATGAATCATTCCTTTGAATCAAAAGTACTCAGTGAATCGATTGACCCAACTCATAACCAGTCTAAAAGATTCATTATTCACCCATATCTGTCTGATCCTCACTGACTCTGGATCTGGTTGGTTAACAGCTCACTAGAGTGTAATACAAAACTATCATATGTCTTGAAATATAGTGCATGAGTTATATAAACCTCATTCATTGCATCGAAGCCGTCAGTCAGTTTTGGAAATTACACATAAACTTCTGTTAATCAGCAAAGCGGACCTGATTATCACCCAATGCTGCAATCTCTAAATAACCAAATATAATTTGATTAATGTAGCCTAATGCTCACAGCCTTATCTTGTTGCATCTAGATTGTAATATGTCAAACACATAAATCATAATTTGATGACCTGTTTCAGCTCAACCCCAGCGTCAGCTCCTTCCAGCGCCGCTTCGTCAGTGAGATCAAGAGATGTGAGGAGATGGAGAGGATTCTGGGTAAGGGATCTTTATCGAGCCTCAACCTCTCCTGCAGAGGATATTTGAACATCAAAATCTATCTTTTAGAGTGCTAAAAAGGCTAAAATTACTTTTCTATGTTTTGCAATGCATTCCCTTCCATCTTAGCCTTAAAAGTATGCTGCACAGACCCATAAAGTTAAAATGAAGATCAAAAATAGTATAATTACACTGTAGTTTTGCTGGAGTAACACAAGAAACAGGCACAGAACAGACTATTTTTGTACATTAGAACAGACTTTGTTCTGAATTGTTGTGCTCTTATAAAAATTGTTTTCTTTTTTTGTTGTAGCAGTATGTGATGAATGTTTAAAATGGCATTTCTTTGTTTCTATCGCCTATAGGGTATCTGCTGAGAGAAATTAGGAAGGCTAATATTGCAGTGCCAGAGGCTGAAGTCCCTCCTGTTGCTCCTGCACCCAAAAATGTCTTGGAGATCATGGTAGGTGCTGAGATATACAGATATTGACTGTTTTAGTAGACAAGGTGAATGCTTTTTCTAGTCCTCATAAATACTATCTTGGGTCTGAGTTCCGTTAATTCTGTTAAGTTGAGTTTTCACTGGCGAAATCCAGGAATTTCGCATTAGGACGAAAGGTTTCCCCATGCAGATTTCACAAAGGCAAGATTTCGCCATGCTCACCAACAGAAATCTGCTTGGTTTGAAAGTGACTTCTGTGTGAGCGGTGCTTCATACATCACTACACTATAGAGTGGTGCAGGGATGACGTCAAAACCTGGAAGACTAATTCACCACTGGTTCCCTTGAGATTTTCCTGTGGGGCTTTGTAATGGGGTTTTTCAATTTATGAGTAAAATAATGTTTGTGGTAAACATGTAGATACTTGAACGTTTTGCTCTACAACATAAATTGCACACACCCATGGCGAAAATGTAATTTTTGAAGCTGTTATTTTTATTTTTTGAACATAAGTTTCTAATAAGTAGCTAGATAAGAACGTTTGGGGTGTGAGTGTGTGCAGTGTATGTTGTAGAACAAAAGCTCCAAGTTATGTTTACCACAGGCTTTATTTAAACACCGTTATAAAAACCCATCTCAAAGTAATCACTGGTGAATTAGTCTTCCGGGTTCTGACGTCAAACCTGCACCACTCTATTGACAATGTACCTTTTCTGCCTACAAAATGTTGCTGAAATTTCACTAATTACTCTGTGAAGGTGCAGTCACATTTACTGTTACTCTGCAAAATCTCACGGGCAAAATCCATTCATTTCAATAGTTCATATAAGTACGAAACACAGATTTGGCAAGTTTTTCACACTTCTGTGTGAGCGGTGCTTCATACATCACTACACTACTGACAGTTGACATTTTTTATTGCAAGTTAGAGCTGCTTAAGCGTAAAAAGATTGCAATCTCAATTCAAACACCCGTGCAATCTCATTCCTAAATGACAGTGATTCTCCTGTCTACTAAACCTTTGACAAACTCACACCAGAACATTCAAATCTGTGTTTGCGCTGCCGCTGAGCCAGAGAGAGCAGTTGTCATGTATAGGTAGGTATAGGTCTTTTCAACCACACAGTGTCATTATTTCTGTGTTACAAATATTCATATTATCACAAAAGAACTGGGATAAAGTTTATAGTTTGGATATAAACTTTGATGTCTATGGCAGTGATCAAAATAGAGTAAATCACCTTTTGAAAGTTAACATGGCGCTTCAAATAACAAATGTATTGATTACATCATTACACCACCAGGTGGCGAAAAGTGACTGTTAAAAATGTATTTGTCCATGAATCATATATTCAAGAGATTAGTTCAAAAACACTGATTCATCCAGTGACCCGTAATCGCCCCAATACCCTTAAATAGGGCACTATTTGAGGGGACAGCCATTAGTAGTGGTGTCCCAAACCATAGTGGATGTTATCGAGTGCACTCATTCAATCCCATAATGCACCACTATAACGAGTGTACTACAACTGATGTACACTCAACGGCTACAGAATACTCATAATGCACTGTGACGGTCGCTTTGAATGAATTCCCGCCACTGAAATGAAGATGGCACCCACAGTTGAATCATCCATCCATCCTTTTTCTAAACCGCTGATCCAATGTGGCTACAGCGTAATATCATACAGGTATAAATTCCTTTTTAATTGATTATTAAAGGGGTGGTTGATTATGATTTCACTTTTTAAACTTTAGTTAGTGTGTAATGTTGCTGTTTGAGCATAAACAATATCTGTAAAGTTACGACACTCAAAGTTTAAAGCAAAGGGAGATATTTTCTTTTAAAGAAATTGCTTTTTAAGGACTACAACAAACGGCTGGTAGAGACTACACAAGCTTCCTCCCGGGTTAGTGACATCACTAACCCTGAAATTTACATAAACCCTGCCCCCGGGAACACACAACAAAGGGGGTGAGATTATCATGACAGAATATGCTAATCAATGACTTGAAGATAGTTAACTCCACATCAACTACATAAATTAATCAACTAACCATCCAGGAACATCTTCTTGCATTCTACATGTTGTCACTTCTTCTTGAGTCTCTCCATCATTGTCCGACTCCGGTTTGAACATAAAAGGCTGAACAGTTTCATTGCCTGTCTGCATGAGGTTATCAGAGCTAACTGGAGTTCTTGAAGCTCCGCCCCATGAGCAGCAGCTCATTTGCATTTAAAGGGACACACAAAAACAGCACGTTTTTGCTCACCCTCAAAAAGTGACAATTTTAACATGCTATAAAAAATGATCTGTGGGGTATTTTGAGCTAAAACTCCACATACACACTCTAGGGACATCAGAGACTTATTTTACATCTTGTAAAAAGGGGCAATCAACCACCCCTTTAAACTGTTTAATTAAGGTTTATACATTAAATCCTTTTATTACTACTGGAGCTGCGCCAGTTTGCTAAGTTTCAAATGATTATTAAGTGGCAAGCACAAACTATGCAAGTGGCAGACCTTCCGGCGCACTCACTGTCCGAATTGATTCGTTTTCAATCACTCCTTCAAGTGAACTCTATTAGTGGACCAATGTAGGGAAAAGTGAATGAGGGTATAGGGGCGATTTCAAACACAGCGGTGGTCTTTATGAGTCACTGAATCATTCATTCAAGAGATTCATTCAAAAACGCTGATTCATCCAATAAATGAAACAAAGTATTTATGAGTGAGTCATTGAATCATTCATTCAAACTGATTTTTTAAAATAATTCATTCAGATTAATTAAACATTTTAAATAGACAGCAGCAATTAACATTTTGTCAAAACCTCTATTATTTTGTTTTGTTTAGAGAATCATAATCTGTTTGAAACAAAAAAGTTGTGATTCTCAATTTATCCAGAATCGTGCAGCTCTACTGTGTGTAAATTATCACTTACATTTTGCAACTTTTTATTGTGTGTAAATTTCACTATTGTGATGCTGCCTGGGTTATAGACCCCTAAAAGGGAAGGAAATGCTCTCCCATGTAGTTTTGTTCAATTACAGTGTGAATATTTTTGGTTTAATGGCCATGTGGTCAGTGGTTTGTGGTAATTGATTGTATATGAGAGCGTCAAGACCCAGTGCTGGTAATTGGCCGTGTCAAGTTGCCGAGAGTGATTGATTGTGTACGATGTGGTGAGAGAAAGCTTCCTGTGAATGGAGGGAATTGATTATGCATGGCAGATGCATCATGTCTGGCTTTCTGCTGTGTGTTTATTTATAGTAATATACCCCTGACTTTTTATCATGGCCTGTTTAGTGTGTTAAGTATTGTTTTGGGTAATTGTGTGCGGAATTTTATTGATTGGTGTGTGTCTCGTTTTGGAGACCTTTATAAATATTGAATGTGTAAGGATGATGTGTTTTAACATCACTGACAGAAAGTCATTGGCTGTTGTCAGGAGCAACTGCAGAGGCTGGAGGTGGAGCTCAGCGAGGTCGCCAAGAATAAAGAAAAGCTCCAGCGGAACCTGCTGGAGCTGACGGAGTACACGCACATGCTGAGAATTACACGTACATTCATGCACAGCCGCTCCAGGGTGCGTCCCATTCGCTTGTTTAACAGTCACTAATGTGGCCTATTCAACATGTTCGTTGACATACATGTTGGAAAAACATACAAGCCCAATTTTCTGTGAGAAGATCAGCTTGGATCAAATCCTATCTTTGTTATATTTGCCATGGAAATGTTAGCTTGTCTTTATGTTAACGTTTTATGGTTGACCAGTGATGGTTTCATTATCTATAAAATAGTGTGCCAGATCTTCAATATAATATAAAATGTATTGAAAGCAAATGAGGTGCTTACAAATATGTATTTTACACGTTTTCTTTAATATTTTACAGAATTCACTAAAATGTGATATAATAGAATTTAAAAGCAAATGAGTTGAACAAATGCTGAACATTTGAAAATAAAAATATTTTTAATAAAAATATTTGTATTATTAATTTTTTTTATTTTAATTTTTTATTTATTTATTAAAATAAATATTATTACAACAAGAAAATAGATTAATAGAAATGATTAACTTTTTATTATTTTAATGTATGATAGATTTTTTTTAAAGCAAATGAGATGAACAAAAAGTACCTAATGCATTTTAATATTTAATTTAAATGACTTGTTTTACACAATATTTTCAGTAATATTTTATTAATAAAATTAAATATGATATAGAGATAATACAATTTAAAAGCAAATGAGTTGAACAAAAATGCTGAAATTGAAAAAAAAAGATATTTTTTTTTAGATATTTTAATTTATATATAAATGAATGCTGTCAAATTGATTAATCGTGATTAATCACCTCCAACATAAAAGTTTGTTAATACATATATATATATATATATATATATGTGTACACATAGTAAACTCGTATTTACGATAACTCCGAGGGCACGTGAAGGCAGCATTAGTTAAGTGGACATATTTATCAGGCAATACTAATCATTTTAAAATGGCTGATTAATTGGTTTAACTATATTGGTCGATCACAATTTAAGTAATATTAAAATAAACCTTTTATTTGAGGAAGATGATTTATTATCTGTAGCTGTCAGATTTTAATTGAGTGTGTGAATGTGCATGTATGTGTTTAGCATGAAGCCCTGGGCCCTCAGTATGAAGAGTTCCCGTCTCTGGACACTGAATCAGTGACAGGCTGCACCAGTATGCAGAGACTGGGCGCCAAACTCGGGTGAGTCACAATTAGCGCCTCACTCGTCATAGTACACACTCTTATATCTTTTAAACAGATCATTGTGTTTCAGTTTAGATCCACACAGCTGCCTGTGTTTTACATGTATGTGATGTTTGTGTGCTGCAGGTTCATCTCAGGACTGATTCAGCGGGTGAAGGTGGAGGCGTTTGAGCGCATGCTCTGGCGGGTCTGTAAAGGTTACACCATCCTCAGCTACGCAGAGGTGGACGAGAGCCTGGCTGATCTTGACACGGTATGCTAACTTTGTGTGTGAACTAGAACGCTGAGATCCAGCAACAAAGTGCATCTAAATGGCTGTAGTTATATCCAAATTGTTTGGTTTAACAGAATAAGCTGCATGGTGCAAACATGCCTGTGTTTGTATCACAGTTATTTAGATCATACCCGTCTGCCGCAGCCAAAGCGTGCTAATACATTCAGAGTGATGATTCAGTTTGTTTACGGAGGCTCTGTCTTGTGTTTATGTGGTTCAGGGGGAGGTCAATAAGAATGTAGTGTTCCTCATCTCCTTTTGGGGCGACCAGATTGGGCAGAAGGTTCAAAAAATTTGCGACTGGTGAGTGAAGACCTAGATGGAGACTTCATTTGTCTTTTTTCATCTTTTTGGGGGTCATTCAAACATTGCATGTTCTTGCATATCGTCTGCACTATCTGTGAATTGTTGGTCTTTGGACACATACGTCAAACAGTATGCAAGTTTGAACACATCAATGCACTTTTTGCAACTTTTGGGGTCTTTTTTATTCACCTTTATATTTAATTTAATATTAATGTTAGGGCTATCAATTAAACAATTAATTTTAATTTAGTTGAAGTAATTTAAGTAATTATTTCTAAAAAAAGAAAAATTAAAATGTTTTTCAGTAATTTTTTCATGAAATAAAACATATAAAACCATCATGAATACAAGTAGTACATTTCTAAGAACTTGGCACGTGTGTTTTTAGATTTTTAAAAGATTTGTCCAAGATCTTTTCTGCATCGTGAACACTGACCCAATTTGTCACTGACCTAAAAATTGAACAGTTTTTAACTTGACCTACCATCTTAAAACATGGCACTTAACCCTGAAAAAAGTGAGAGGCTACACAACAGACAAAGACATCCATTTGAAGTATGTGTCTGACCATTAGTGAAAAAATGAAAGTATTTTGCAGATGGTATAAGAGAGCATGTTCTGCTCTTAAGCCTGCCTCAGTCATGTTGGATTTTGCTATATGATTTTGCTTGTGTACCAGTTACCACTGCCATCTCTACCCCCACCCTGAAACGGACGAGGAAAGAGCCGACGTGATGGACAGCTTGAGGACACGCATCCAAGACTTACAAAACGTAGGTCTTCTGCTTTCCCGAGTGCCTTCAGTGTTTTCTTGGGGGGAGGGTTGATTATTGTACACTGTTACTGGTTTGTACTCTGCAAAATAATGCTGACGTTATCGCATTCACCAGAGGATTAGCATAATTATATTAACCTGCGATATCATAATTTAAACATTCAATGAAGCGATCTTTGCTCATTAGGTTTTGCACCGCACTGAGGATTACTTGAAGCAGGTCTTGCATAAGGCGTCTGAGTCGGCGCACTCATGGGTGCTGCAAGTGAAGAAGATGAAAGCAATCTATCACATCCTCAACCTCTGCAGCTTTGACGTCACCAACAAGTGTCTCATTGCTGAGGTGTGGTGTCCAGTCAGTGACCTGGCCAACCTGAGGCGGGCGCTGGAAGAGGGCTCAGTGAGTAAAATCATTCTATACAATTTTATACAACCTATTCAGGGTTCGACATTAAGCCTTCGGACAAGTAAATTGGTCATTTATTTGTCTGAGTCATTTGCTTGTCCGGAAAAAATTTGATTTTTTTTTTTTTTTTTTTGTGGTGTAAATATAATTTATTTTGAACCAATATTCTCATCAGTGTTCTATCAGCTTTGACATATTTAAATCTGCATATTTGTGATATTTACCCCGAGGGCATTTTTTTTACCTTTATAAAGGGCATTTTTTCCCTTATTAAACGTGTGCTTCATCTTTCATTTAAAATTCTTAAATTTGATCAATAAATTCAATTAGAATAATAAGACACTACAGGGCTGTTACCAATCAAATTAAATAATTTTCACTGAAAAATTACAACTGCATTAAATAAAGTTATGATATTGTTTTAAATATTTTTTGAAAATACAAATAAGAAATGTTGTGGGGGGAAAAAAAAATATACTTTTAAACCGCCAGTAGGTGGCGGCAGGTTAATAACCTAATAATTAATGTTAGTCTTAATGAGTGAGTCGTTGGGCCCTATCATACACCCGGGGCAATGCGATGCCAGGTAGTTTGCTAGTTTCAGCCTGACGCAGTTATCATTTTCACGTCCAGCACCCACGTTGTAGCAAATGCACTCGCGCCCATCTGTTCGCCCATGGACATGCTGGTCTGAAAACGAGGTGTGTTCAGGCGCATTGTTGGCGTGTTGCTATTTTGAGGCAATTGAAATGGACTGGTCCATATAAACCTGGTCTAAAGTCAATGGTGCAGTTTTTTTTCTTGTTATTTTAAGGGCGCGTTAGTAATATGCGCCTATAGGCGGGTGCACAATGCGCATATACTCTGCTTGTTACACACACAGGGCCGCGCAGCAGCACACAAACATGCCAAATATTAAAAATAAAAGTATTACAATGTAAAATATTATTATTGTGTACATAAAGATAAAAATGCCTACATGTCATAATGGATAGTCATTGCATGTATCAGTATTACCTATTTGCAGTAATGACGAATGAAATTGGCTAATTATTTGACCAATCGTGGCAATACACACATGTATTTAAACTGACTTGTCAGGTTGAGGGTGTCTATATTCCACCATGTAAACAGCAATCTGCCATGGTGCAAGCGCACCTGGCTTTTAAAGGGAATGGGAGATGACACTCTGATTGGTTTATTGCACGTTACGCCCAAAACACACCCATGACTCATTAAGAGACTAGGTGCAACCCTTTTTTACCATGCTCCTGTCGCCCCGACCATTTTTCCGTCATTAAACTAGCAAAAGTGGATTCGGACACGCCCTAAGTGCACCTGCGCCATGCGCTTAGATTGTTAAAATAGGGCCCATTGAGTCATTCATTCAAATTATTAGTTCAAACGGCTAATTCAAGAATGAGGCAGTTATGAATTGATTTCTCCTCAAGAGGCTGTGCGCAGTAAATTATACATTATATATTATTATCCAGTATCGATCGCCACTTACAATAAATGTAATACAATCAGAGTCATTCTCGTGTTTTGGTGATTCCCTAGTCATTTTTTGTTATTGATGTTTTAAGCAGGCTACTTGTCCGGTCGGGCAAGAAAAATATTCTCTTTCATTTGCCCCTTCAAAAAATCCACTTGTCCCGGACAAACGGACAAACGTTAATGTCGAGCCCAGCTATTGATGTACGAGAAGTTTTAATGTGGCTTCTAGACAATTCTACAGATAAGTGCTGTAACTGCAGCCATTTAACTTTCTTAATAGAGAAAAGGCGACGCCACCGTCCCATCCTTCGTGAACCGTATCCCGAGCAGCGACACTCCGCCGACACTTTTGAGGAGCAACAAGTTTACCTCAGGCTTCCAGAGTATAGTGGAAGCTTATGGAGTGGGCGACTACAGGGAGGCCAGTCCGGGTGAGTGCAGACCACATTTATCAGCTTGGTTGAGAAGGCTTACACTGGGAATTAAAGCAATCGTTCACCCTAAAATTAGAATTCAGAATTCATCATATTTTTGATGTTCATGCTGCTCTTTTCCATACAATGAAAGCATGTTTTTAGTGTGAAGAATATTTTTAATAATCTGAAGAACCTTTTTGCATTATAAAGAACCTTTTTGTGTAATGGAAAGGTTCCATGGATGCTAAAGGTTCTTCATGGAGCTGTCAATGCCCATTAAGAACCTTTATTTTTAAGAGTCTAGTGTTATAGTTCAGGTAATTAATGAATTTAGTTTTTTATTTCTTCTTCTTTTCCTCACAGCTCCTTATACCATTATCACCTTTCCCTTCCTGTTTGCGGTGATGTTTGGAGATGTTGGTCATGGTACAGTCATGACACTTTTTGCTTTGTGGATGGTGTTGACTGAGAAGGACCACACACGGAGACGACCAGGAAATGAGGTCAGTTGTAACTAAATTAGTTGTAACTAAGTTTAATTAAACTAATTTAATTAAGCTAATTGCAATTAGCCTTGGTGTAGCTCAACATGCATTGAACTGTTGTAATTATACATGGCCATGTTCTCTTGTTCTGTTTTTAAATACATTTTTGTCTCTTTTCAGATCTGGATGACTTTTTTTGATGGGCGGTACATCATACTGATGATGGGATTATTCTCCATATACACTGGACTCATTTATAATGATTGTTTCTCCAAATCCCTCAACATCTTTGGCTCAGCCTGGAGCGTCAAGGCCATGTTCACAGAACAGGAGTGGTCGTAAGACACAAAATACATAAATCTTATAAGAAACCATTTTGTTTGTTTGCAAAGCATGACTTTAATGTAATTCTGCTGACTTTTTAGGACCCAAGCACTGAAAGCCATAGCGTCAACAGACTTTGGAATAATCCTCTGATATTTATTTGCTTAAATACATGTGCATAGTTTTCCTAGAGCTTCCAAATGCAATGGCACCATAGTGCTTGGGCTTGTCATTGCTGCTTGCAGCTAAATTTGCATTTTTATTTTATTTATTTTATTTTTATTTATTTATTTTATTAAGGTTCTAAAATAATCATACATATCATTGAATGCTATTGTTTTCTCTTTTTACTCTGGAATAGAAATGAAACTCTACAAACGAATATTTTACTCACCTTGAATCCCAATGTTTCCGGTGTTTTCTCTGGACCATATCCACTGGGCATTGATCCAGTGAGTACACACTCTCTGAAGATTTATGAAGCACTCTTCTGTGGGTGGCAGCCACATCCTGAAATAGTATATTATGGCTCAGAGTAAGTCACTTATATTGTTTGCAGAGCTCTGATTTGTCGTGTTCGATTGACCTGTAGATTTGGAACATGGCTGTGAATCGCCTGACCTTCCTCAACTCCTACAAGATGAAGATGTCTGTGATCATTGGAGTCATCCACATGAGCTTTGGGGTGGTGCTTAGTGTCTTCAACCACTTGTGAGTGAGCCATTTACTTTATAAATGTGATGGTGTGTGTAATGGTAAAGGTTCTGTTACTAATTATTATACGAATAAGTCATTTAGCGCAGGGGTTTACAAACTGGGGTCTGGGGACTCCAAGGCAGTGTTTCAGTATCATTGATACTCTTATTGTTTGTTAATATTTTGAATTAGTTTTTATTTTTATATTTTCCGTTTTCATTTTACTTAAAGTTTTAGTAATTTTGTTGTGTGTTTGACATTTTTATTAGTCTGTATCATTTTTATACATTTTTTTATCACTTTTAGTTGTAGTTGTTTTAGTACCAAGCTAAACTAAATGAAAATGAGAAATTTTGTCTTGGCAACTAGTTGAAATAAAATAAGTTTATGGTTTATTTTATTTTATTTTATTATATTTTACTTCACTTCAACGTGTGTGAGTACTTCACTGCAAAAAGTGTGCGAGTACTTCAATTCAAAAGATGTGAGTACTTGACTTTAAAAAGTGTGCGAATACTTCACTTCAGAAAGTGTGCGAGTACTTCAAAAAGTGTGTGAGTACTTCACTTTAAAAGTGTGTGAGTTCTTCATTTTAAAAAGTGTGCGAGTACTTCACTTTAAAAGTGTGTGAGTACTTCACTTCAAAAAGTGTGCGAGTACTTTTACTTTAAAAAGTGTGTGAGTACTTGACTTCAAAAAGTGTGCAAGTACTTCAAAAAGTGTGCGAGTACTTGACTTCAAAAAGTGTGCGAGTACTTCAAAAAGTGTGCGAGTACTTCAAAAAGTGTGTGAGTACTTCACTTTAAAAGTGTGTGAGTTCTTCATTTTAAAAAGTGTGCGAGTACTTCACTTTAAAAGTGTGCGAGTACTTGACTTCAAAAAGTGTGCAAGTACTTCACTTCAAAAAGTGTGTGAGTACTTCACTTCAAAAAGTGTGCGAGTACTTTTGCAAGTACTTCACTTCAAAAAGCGTGCAAGTACTTCACTTCAAAAAGTGCGAGTACTTCACTTTAAAAGCGTGTGAGTACTTGACTTCAAAAAGTGTGCAAGTACTTCACTTCAAAAAGTGTGCAAGTACTTGACTTCAAAAATTGTGCAAGTACTTCACTTCAAAAAGTGTGTGAGTACTTCACTTTAAAAGTGTGTGAGTACTTGACTTCAAAAAGTGTGCGAGTACTTTTACTTTAAAAAGTGTGCGAATACTTTTACTTTAAAAAGTGTGTGAGTACTTGACTTCAAAAAGCGTGCAAGTACTTCACTTCAAAAAGCGTGTGAGTACTTGACTTCAAAAAGTGTGCAAGTACTACACTTCAAAAAGTGTGCGAGTACTTGACTTCAAAAAGTGTGCGAGTACTTCACTTTAAAATGTGTGCGAGTACTTCATTTTAAAAAGTGTGCGAGTACTTCACTTTAAAAGTGTGTGAGTACTTCACTTCAAAAAGTGTGTGAGTACTTCAAAAAGTGTGCAAGTACTTCACTTCAAAAAGTGTGCAAGTACTTCACTGCAAAAAGTGGGCGAGTACTTCACTGCAAAAAGTGTGCGAGTACTTCAATTCAAAAGGTGTGCGAGTACTTGACTTCAAAAAGTGTGTGAGTACTTGACTTCAAAAAGTGTGCAAGTACTTCACTTCAAAAAGTGTGCAAGTACTTGACTTCAAAAATTGTGCAAGTACTTCACTTCAAAAAGTGTGTGAGTACTTGACTTCAAAAAGTGTGCAAGTACTACACTTCAAAAAGTGTGCGAGTACTTGACTTCAAAAAGTGTGCGAGTACTTCACTTTAAAATGTGTGCGAGTACTTCATTTTAAAAAGTGTGCGAGTACTTCACTTTAAAAGTGTGTGAGTACTTCACTTCAAAAAGTGTGTGAGTACTTCAAAAAGTGTGCAAGTACTTCACTTCAAAAAGTGTGCAAGTACTTCACTGCAAAAAGTGTGCGAGTACTTCAATTCAAAAGGTGTGCGAGTACTTGACTTCAAAAAGTGTGCGAGTACTTCACTTCAAAAAGTGTTCAAGTACTTCAATTAAAAAAGTGTACGAGTACTTGACTTCAAAAAGTGTGCGATTACTTCACTTTAAAATGTGTGCGAATACTTGACTTCAAATAGTATGCAAGTACTTCACTTCAAAAAGTGTGTGAGTGCTTGACTTCAAAAAGTGTGTGAGCACTTCGCTTTAAAAACTTTGCGAGTACTTCATGCAGATTTCATCTGCAAGTTTTGAAAGGGACTTCTGTGTGATCTGTGCTTTATACATCGCTGCGCTACGAAATTTCACTGATGTGATACTTTTTTTATAATCATTTTCTAATTAATTCATTTTGCCAATTATTTAATGTTGGAAACAATTTTATGATTTCATATTTATATTTCTCTTCCACAAGATAAATTTATACATGAAAATATATAGTTTCTTTAATATTTTCGGAAAAGGTCCTTATCAAAATGTTCTGTGACACATCATATAAAAAATGATGAGAAGCACATATAACATCAGTTGTTACTCAAATACTCGCTGCATTAAACTCTCTTTGCTCTTATACTCTATAAATTCTCTTTTTGCTCTTTTCCTCTCTGTGTATTTACAGGCACTTCCGACAGAAGTTTAAGATCTATCTTGTCTTTCTTCCTGAGCTGCTCTTTCTACTTTGTCTCTTTGGGTACTTGGTCTTCATGATCTTTTACAAATGGCTGGCGTTCTCAGTGCAAGACTCACGGCTGGCTCCAAGCATTCTCATCCACTTTATCGACATGTTCCTAATGCAGGGGAATGCCACTACACCCCTTTACCCTGGGCAGGTGTGTGTGTGTGTGTGTGTGTGTGTGGGTGTGTGTGTGTGTGTGTGTGTGTGTGTGTGTGTGTGTGAGTACTACTCAGTCTGCTTGATATCTGCGTTTGTGTTAATCCTCTTGTAACAGATGGGACTGCAGGTGTTTCTAGTCGTGGTGGCTCTGCTGTCGGTGCCAGTGCTGCTGCTCGGGAAACCTCTTTACCTCTACTGGCTGCATCATGGCGGGAAGAGACTGGGGGTCCACAGGGTTTGTCTGTGTTCTTGTGTATGTATGTGTTTGTATCTGATGTCAAGATATCACGTGGTACATTCATAAATTATTAGGGCTGTGGATCGCTCTAAGAAAACTTAATTAATCACACAACTTTATGTGTCACCCACATGTTTTTATGAGATTGACCCAAATGTAGTCTCCAGATGTATGTGCATATGTGTGTAACAGAATATGTATACTGATATATTGATGCATGATGACCTAGTTAAAGAGGCTACATCATATCACTTTGTGTGAAGGGCTACGAGAGAGTGCGGCGCGTGAGTGAAGAAGATCTTTCACCGTCTGTAGTCCATGATGAAGAGGAGGGACTAAGTGACTCAGGAAAGCCTCAAGAGGTTAAAGTTGACCTATCTCGCATAAAATCACCATTAAAACACAGTGGGTCTCATTGACTAATAATAGTAGAGCTACACACAATAGAGCTTCTCACAATTTCACTTAATTCACAACATGGTTTACATTGTGACCACGTGCTTGAGGTTAGTCATTTGCATAAAACACTACAAATCTATCTCCATATAAGGGCTTACCGCACAACCTTTTATCACTCTTAGAAAATATGACGCAAAACACACACACACACACACACACACACACACAAAATCCTGAGCTTGCACAGTTATAAAAAGTGTGCCATCCTCAAAACCAGTTCAAACATAAACGCCTTTAATACAGACTCAGCTTTAGCTACATACAAATATTTGTGTTTTTATGCAGAGGAACCTCACAACTCAAGCTTTTCTTACTCTTTTATATATATATATATATATATATATATATATATATATATATATATATATATATATATATATATATATACAGTGTATACAATATACAGTACCAGTCGAAAGTTTGGAAACATTAAGGTTTTTTAATGTTTTTGAAAGTAGTCTCTTAATCTCACCAAGGCTGGATTTATTTGATCAAAAATAAAGTAAAAACAGCAATACTGTGAAATATTATTACAATTTAAATGAATTGGTTTCTGTTGTAATATATTTTAAAATGCAATTTATTCGTTTGATGGCAAAGCTGAATTTTCAGCATCATTACTCCAGTCTTCAGTGTCACATGATCCTTGAGAAATCATTCTAATATGCTGATTTGGTGATAAGAAAAAACATTTATTATTATTATTAATGTTAAACACAGTTGTGCTGCTTTATATTTTTGTTGAAACTGATTTTTTTTTTCCAGGATTCTTTGATGAATAGAAAGTTCAAAAGAACAGCATTTATTATAAATAGAACTTTTTGTGTATGTATGTGTAGTTTCGGGTTTGGGTTAGGGTTTACATTTTTTTTTGTAAATTTAGAATAAATTCTAATATGAAAGTTATTGATGAATTATGATTTGTTTGTGAAAATGGCCGCACACAGATTTCATGTGCAAATTTGTGCATACGCACACTCAGAATCAGTTTGAATCAGAACCAATGATTTTGCTTATTCATTGTATAAATGCCACTAACAGCTTGTTTGTTCACTGGCAGTTTGATTTCGGAGACATCTTCCTGCATCAAGCAATTCACACCATAGAGTACTGTTTGGGCTGCATTTCCAACACAGCCTCCTACTTGCGCCTCTGGGCCCTGAGTCTCGCCCACGCCCGTGAGTGTCTGGTCGTTCATACAGAAAACACATTGAAATACCTACGTTTCATTGCATCATGGGCATATGAATATCTTTTCTAGACTATTTGTGCATATATTGTGTTTGTTTATATACTGTATTAGAGCTGTCAGAGGTACTGTGGGCGATGGTGATGCGTCTGGGTCTGAGGATGAGCTCCAGACTGGGCGTGCTTTTCCTTGTGCCTGTGTTCAGTGTCTTTGCTCTGCTCACTGTCTCTATTCTCCTGATCATGGAGGGTCTGTCCGCTTTCCTCCATGCTCTCCGTCTTCACTGGTGAGCACAGGCCCTCAGATATGGGCAGGTTTAATTATCAGAAATGGTTTGTGGGACTAAAAAGTCTTCTAGGACTTTACATACATACATAAAATACTGTAAGTTACATTTGAAGTTAAAAGAAATATTTGAAAATATTATGTCATATTGCCAATGATTTTTTTTTTAATTCTCTGTTCCACTATTTTATTTTTTTATAATTTATTAAGGTTTTTTTTTTTTTTTTTTTTTTTTTGCAGGGTGGAATTTCAGAACAAATTCTACAGTGGAACAGGAGTCAAATTTGCCCCCTTTGACTTCTCTCTGCTACCTTCTGTTTTTGAGCAAGATGGGTTACTCTGACTGTAACCCACGACTCTTTGAACAGGACACTGTAGCTTATCATGGCCTACTGAACTTTGTTGATCCAACGATCCAGGCAGCAGTTGTAAAAGAAAAAAAAAAAACATGCTTTCTTGCAAAACGTGGTCACGGTCGGATCAGTAGGCTAACCTGACAGCTCAATTTGCACCAGTTCAGATCAGATGTTTATGGTGCGGGATAATCAGCTGTGGTTCTGTCATGTACTGTCATTTGAGGAGTGTCAACAAAGTCCTGTTATTATATTTATCTTAAGAGATATGACTTGTATTTGGTATTACACCTTCATAAGCATTTGCTGTCATATCGATTTTCGAAGTGCCATAGCTATTTTTCAATGTACAGTTTTGTATGCTACACCAAATTGTACTTTTGCTTGCTTTAGCTAGGTCTTACACAGAAAAAACTTTGCAGGTAAATTATGGTGTAGGTAAGGCTACACTGCAATGAACAATGCCAAATAATCAATATAATTTCCAATGTGATATTAAAGCATAATTTACAGCATTTAGCGTGTAATGCAGTTTTCCAAAGTAGCATTTTGGGTGTGATTGCAGTATATTGGGTTCAAAATTAATTATAAGACAATGCTTTATTCATATTTCATATGAAACATTTTTAATATTTGTGTTTATGGTTTAGGAACTGACAAACTAACAGATGTACATTGAGATTACAGTTTTGTTTGCCATGTTTTTCATCAGCATTCCTGTAAATTTACATTTGTGTTTCAGTCACTTATAAACGAACTTTTATTATGTAAATAGTACAGAGTTGTGCTTATAGAGATGCAGTTTAAGACCATTTCATACATTGATACATCATACATGACGTCCTATTATGCGGGATTTATTTAAATGAAATCTTTTAAGTAGGTCATTCCATAGAACCTCAGGACGAATCCATTGACAGCAATATTTAATTTCGCTATATTAAGCTTCTTTCCTTCGTGATGTGCTTTACCAAACAAACTACATCAAAGTTAACGTTTAGACATATATAAGCATTGCATACCAAGTAACCGGGAAATTATAACGTTTGTAATAAATGTCCACCCCGCTTGATTAAATGGTAGCGCCTGAAGAGTGTCATCCACGCATGCGCAGTTTGCGTCGAGACAGAAGGCACACGAAATGGCGTCTGCTGCAGGTAAGGGTAATGTAAAATCTTTTGTACTCTTTCATAGTATGTTAGATATTTTAGAAAATACCAGTGTGGATATATCTTAATGTCTCGGGTTGTAGTTCTCGTAAAGTATGTTATTTGTTCCATAAAACGCGTCGAGTCCATAAAATATTCATTTTATCATGTTTACCGGTGTGGTTCGAGCCGGTTCCGTCTGTCTGCGTTGGAAATGGGGGAGGGGATGGAAAACTGCGGCATTTTACATTTTGCTTTGCTTCAGACACATTCAAATAATTTCTTTACCGGATACCACATAAATTTGCCTTAATTATTATTATTGTACGCAGATTCTTTCAAAAAAAATTTAGCACCAATTTACACGTGCCGATCTGTTGCTTGGCAACGCTTGAGCTAAGAAGCGGGCTAATTGTTATTAGCTCGCGAGCTCGTATGTCTGTGTTAAAGTGGTGCTTAGATGTGTCGTATCTAAGTAATCCGCTGCTATTCTTTACCGTGTAAATACTAATCACAAAATGCATCTGTTTCAATATGTGTTATACAATTTGAATGAAGTGGAATTAATTAAACTCCCTTTTCTCGCTTTCGTTTGTAATATCTGGTGGTGCTTGCTCGTTCATCGAAACCTACGTTACGCTTTCTCTCAAATATCTACTGGATAAAGTATTTTGTACATGTTTTTTAAATACTCATTTGACTGTTTTTTTCCTACATTATTCATTTGTGTTTTTAATGAACAAAGATAACCAGAGTGTATATGACCGTACCTTTCTTTGAATACGTGACCCATTTCCACAGCTTTGGTTTTATTTTAAATGTAATGTTAATGTTGTTTTCTCGCAGATTACAACAGTTACGGACAGGCTGGAGGCCAACAGGGGTATGTATAACATATATGGTTCCCACGGTCAAAAAAAAACCTTTGTATTTTAGGGATTTTCCATGGAAGTTTCTGTAGTGTCTAGTATACATTTTTCTAGCTATACTGTGATTGCAGTCTCTGTAAAGTTTGTTTTCTTAAAGGGATAGTTCACCCAAAAAGGAAGATTGTCATTTACTCACCCTCAAGTTGTTTAAAACTTGTGTGTTTCTCTTTTCTGCTGATCACAAGATATTTTGAAGAATGTCTAACCAAGCAGTTGCTGGGGCCCCACTGACTTCCATAGTATTTTTTTTTCTCCATACTATGGGAGTCAGTGGGGTCCATCAACTGTCTGGCTACCCATATTCTTCAAAATGTCTTGTGTTCAGCAGAAAAAAATTCATACAGGTTTGGAATAACTTGAGGGTCAGTAAATTATGACACAATTTTCATTTTTGGATGAACTTCCTTTAACTCACTAATCATGAACAACTGAATTCATGTATAATCATGTAAATGTGTTGGTCAAATATACACATTGCTGTATATAAGAGTTGTTTGTCATTTATCAGTAATAAAATTAGGAAATAATTCTGTTATCTTCTGTTATCAGGTACAGCTCCTATGCGGCCCAGCCCTCACAACAGGGTTATGCACAGGGCACTCAGGTAAACTGTCACCTTAAATTCTTTTCTCTATGCTTTGTCTTGATAAGTGACTTACTGTATGTGCTTTTGTGTAGCAGTCCTATGGTCAACAGCAAGGCTATGGTTCATACAGCCAACCGGCTGACTCGACCTACTCTCAGACCAGTGGCTCCTCCAGCAGTTACAGCCAGCAGCCGTATGGATCATCCTACGGACAGCAACCACCAGCCAGCGGTGTGTTGTTTTTTTTTTTTTGACTTTGGTTCATTTTTGTTTATTCAAACCGCACTGAATTTCTTCAATATCTGCAATTCAATGACTTTTTGATTTTTACCTTTTGTAGCTGGTTATAATGCTGCTACGGCTGCACCGCAGGGCTACAGTCAGCCTGTGCAGGGTTATGGAAGCAGCAGCTACGATTCATCCACTGCTGCCGCCGCTGCTGCCTCAACCACCAGCAATAGCCAGACCTCTTATGCTGGGCAGACCAGCTACGGTGCCCAGTCTACATATCCTGGATATGGGCAACAGCCTGCTTCTGCTGCACCACCCAGGTATTGGGCTTATTCTGTTCTTCATAGTGCCCAAAGTTTGTCAATGTGTTTGTGATTTGTCACAGTCTGTACATTTTATGTTTTATTTTTTCTTCAGCAGTTACAGTTCTGGCAGTCAGCAGCCCTCTGGATATGAGCAGAGCTCGTATTCCCAACAGCCTCAGCAAAGTTCCTATTCTCAGCAGCAGCAGGGAGGATACCAGGGCCAACAAGGAGGCTACGGACAGCAGAGCTCGTACAGCCAACAGGGAGGATATCAACAAACTCCTCCCCAGCAGCAACAAGCTCCGCCTTCCAGCTACACTGCACCTTCTGGGTCCTATGGACAGCCCCCTGCTAGTCAGTACGGACAGCAGGGCAGTACTGGAGGAGGCTATGGCCAGTCAGACTACAAACCACCCAACCAGTATGGTAAGTCTTCTGGTAGTAGCTTGGTAGAGACTGTCACTGAAGTTTTTACATTTGATTAACAGTTTTCCTTCACAGGCAATTACAGACAAGACCATCAGAACGGCATGGGCGGAGGTGGCTACTCGGGCCCTGAACCTGGAGGATATGGGGGCCCTGGAGAGGGCCGAGGCATGGGAGGGGGGGAGAGCCGCGGGCGTGGCCGGGGTGGGTTTGACCGGGGGATGATGCGAGGAGGTGGTGGCATGCGAGGGGGCCGTGGAGGCATGGGGTAAGTGTGCGTTTGTGCAGTCTCACCTCACCACTTCTTTCCCTCAGACAGGAGCTGAAAAAGGCCATACAGGGCTGAGAGCCGTGCTATATTCATAAATTGGCAGAAATGTAACTTTGTTTTTTGGAGCCAAAGCTTGAATTGTCTTATAATGATTCAAACTATTTTTGACATAACAATCTTGAGTATTAAAGCAAACTGATTTAAGTGCTGCTGCTCTCAGCTCTGCCTCATTAGGGTAGGGTTGTAACGGTATGATTTTCATGGTATGATAACAATCACAGAAAATATCACAATTTCATGGTATACGGTATTATTCAACTAAAATTATTATCCTTAAATAACAAACTTGAAACCATTTATTTATTCAAATTTCAATCAAAAGCACGTCTAATCAAGTAAATGATTAGATTAACTACTTATTTTTAATTAAAATAAAGTAGGCCATAATAGTCCTATGAAATCTGTTATTCAGACATTCTGGTTTCTGTTTAAATTCTTCTGGATTCTGTTTTATGTTTGAATACAAATAGATGATCAAAAGTGGTGGTAATCAAATGAGTGCATAAAACTGGGTGTTCATGTCCTCAAATAGTGAGATGGCAGATCCTAAAAACACTGAGCGTCATGCGTACTTAAGTATGTAATAGGCAAAACGATCAAGCCGATTATATATTTATATAGCAGTCTTTTTGTGCTTTTAATATTCACAGACTAGACCTTATCACGTTTTGATTTATTGTACAGCTCTACTTTAGATTTATTCATCTCCATCAAATGGAGCATTTTACGTGACATCTGCTTTATACTGTAAATTCCATTGTCATGACTGGATTCTGGGATATTTCCTCCTTTTTTGCAGCCACCTTATGTCCACCTTTTTTTTTTTTATTTAGCAAATTGGATATCTATCCTCAAGGACAACCTTTTTTTTTTCTTTTTTTCTCCAATACAGTAGATAAGTAAATGTGTACGATGCGATAATCGTACATTGTCATACCGTGATATACCGTCATACATAAATGATACAACCCTACATTATGGCCTAAGGTAAAATGATAGAGAATGTGCTTTGGGAAAAAAATAATAATTTCAGTCTCATTTATACCACTTATAATAATTGTAATAAAATACATTTGTGGGATCTTGATTTACAAGAAGGACTTTATGCTAGAAAAGGGAACGATAGTTAAACAAAGCACAATTCAAAAGATCTGTGCTCCGTGGTTGTAATAACATCGTCAATGCAAAGTGTGATCCTTTAGGATAAATTCAAAAGGTGTATTAGTTACTCTAAATGGTGTTCTGTAGATCTACCTGCAAATCACAGGCTTGCAGGTACATAAGTTTCAAACTAATTACTCAGTTTCATTTAGTCTTACTGTCAACGGTAAGTGAAATTTAGGGGTATTTTTGGAAGACAAAGGTGTTAAAATGGGTGATATTTACTAGCATCCAGGATAAATATCATTTTACTCTCTGCAGAGTTTGAAAAATATTTTAATAGGTCTGGTTTGCATAAAATTAAATGTTTTATAATTAATAATATTGGTTCCCAAAGATGACTTATAATGCTGCCAAAAGCAAGAAGCTAACGCAAAACAAATATGAAAGTGAATGCAGTGATGTTTAAAAGAAAAATGTTACTACAGAATGTCTTTGTCCCTTTGTTATCTTGAGTGCGTCCCCTCCTAGGTGATTTTAAAAAAAAAAAATAAAAAAAAAATGTATTTTACAGTGAGCTTGTTCAATACCACTTTTCAAGTAAGCTATATTTTGGTTATAAAGGTACGCTTCAAACCGTGAAAATACACTGCATTCATTTTCCTTATTAAAAGGTATGTTTTCTTTGTCACACATTTGGATTGCAATTGTCTTGTGCATTATGAAAAGTTTTCTTTAACATGCTTTGTCGCATTTATACGCTACAGGTAACAAAGTGAGAGCCATGTAAACACATCAATACTTTTACAGTACCACTACTCAGTTCTGAGTCTGGGCCGGCAGCCTTTTGAAATGGGGACTTAAAGTTGGTGGTGTCAAGAGGTGTTCCAAATGTGTTTTTCCTACAGGAATGAGAAAATCATGTTTTGCAACCAAAGAAAAATTGTAATAATTATCTGAACATACAAGTTTACTTTTTCTTTTTACAAAACTTTTTTTGTGTTGTGTAATTATATTAGAAACTTTTGTGTAAAGAGAAAAATGGTGTTGTGGTTTATCTGCTTTTTCTTTTTTATTTGACTAAAATGCATGTACCAGCTTTATGTAAACAGATTGTTTCAGATGCAGCCACAAACAGGCTACTCCTGCATTTTGGTGCAGTTGCCACCAACAAGCTTTTAGCTCCTTACTGAGGATCAATAGTCTTTGTTTTCAAGAGTTAATTTGGATTATAGTTTTAAATATTGCATCTCATTCATTTTCACCTAAAGTTGGTAGCAAGGCTGCATCTGAAACAATTACATCCCAATTTCAGTGTACAAATTTCTGGGTTT
The DNA here is from genome assembly GCA_039654105.1 of Coreius guichenoti. NCBI lineage: Eukaryota > Metazoa > Chordata > Actinopteri > Cypriniformes > Gobionidae > Coreius > Coreius guichenoti. Next base: position 13,916,094 of record CM077190.1, on the reverse strand, counting down.
TTCCACTTACAATAGTAATAAAGATCAACCCTTACTTCTGCTTAATACAACCCCAATACTGTTCAGCCACTAATGTCATTAAATTGTAAATCGAGCAAGTCAGGCCAACATTGTAATGCTACAGCACCCCAACTGAGTGTTCCTCTCAGAAATACTGTGTTTTTATAAGGGGGGCTTAAGAGGTTTTTTTTTTTTTTTTGAGGGTTAAGAGTCAGTCAGAACTGTGTAAATACCCCCATTACCCCTTTTGTGGTACCGAAGTGGCTGTTTTAAGGGATATCGCCTTCATATCTTCGCTTATTCCCCCCCAGCATCGCTGGAGACAGAGGTGGCTTCATTAAGCCTGGTGGTAAGTTTAATGAGAATCACAAGACCATACACTAGAATTCTCCACCTTTTATGGGTGTTTTTCAGAAGGGAAATAATTAATGCCTTGCAAAACTATACTGCCGGCTAAAATTAAGAGTTCAGCTTTTTCCTTTGGTCATATAGGAATGGTTCAGTCCTATTTTTATTGGTTAAAAATCCTGAGTGTGGACTCCAATGAAAGGTTATTTTTGCTGTCATATTTAGGAGTTAATGGTAAATGGCCGACCCAGCCATGTAGAGTATCACCTCTTCAGTGTTTACTACTTTTTCAATTTTATGATATCAGGTATGGAGTCCAATTTGGGTCCTTGGTTTTTCAAGGGTTTTGCAAATACATATATTTTTCTATTTAAGGCACACTGGAATAAAAACTAGGTAGCTTTTGAATAGTTTCCTCTTAATACTTTTTGACAATCAAACCATTCTTGGGTCAACAGCACCATGGTATTTTGTCTTTTTATGTCTTTGAATGGTCAGAGCAAGTGTGCCGGGGCAGTCTTGACCAGGAAATGGTAGCATAATGTTGGCAGGTGCTTGAGAAGCTAAGCTTGTAAACTAACTTGTTTCTCACTGTCTTTTTCTCTTGGTGTCCTGCTTAATGAAAATCCGGAACAGATGGTGACATGGGTAGGTTTGGATTTTGGGATTTTTATTTGTCTTTTTCTGTCCACTTTTATTATTTTCTTCTGCTTTTAACACCCTGTGTGTTCTCTGCAGGACGGCCAGAAGAGCAAGATGACTCTGAAAACAGCACTATCTATATCACTGGGCTGACGGAGAACGCTACATTGGATGAAGTTGCTGAATTTTTCAAGCACAGTGGAATCATTAGGGTACTTGGTAGTCTTTTTCAGTACGAGGAAATGGCTTGGCAAAGATAGGGTTTTTTTTTTTTTTTTTTTTTTTCCATGTTACAATTGGTTTATTACTGAAACATGTAGCAGGTTGGGTTACATCATGCATTTTATTGGATTTCTTGAAGCTTATGATTGAATATTGTTTAATTTCTTTCTAAGATAAACAAACGGACGGGCCTGCCTGCTGTCAACATATACACAGATAAAGACTCTGGGAAACCTAAAGGTGATGCCACCTTATCCTACGAGGAGCCTCCATCTGCTAAAGCAGCTGTAGAGTGGTTTGATGGTATGTTGATCTTTACTGAAATCAGTCCTGAATGTCTTTCCATTCAACGTCATATTCCTGTAGATAAACTGAAATGTTTGTTTTTCCTCCTTAGGTAAAGATTTCCAGGGGAAGAAGCTGAAGGTGTCCATGGCCCGACGCAAGCCCATGATGGGAATGATGCGTGGAGGCATGCCAATGAGAGGAGACCGAGGTGGCATGATGGGACGAGGAGGTACGTTGTTTCATTGCTGTTTTAGAAGCAACAGAAAACTGCATCTCTAAGCATTAAGTTGGAATTTTTTTCTTTATTTATTTTTTTCTTCTCCCTGTAGGAATGATGGGTCGTGGTGGAATGGGCAGAGGTGGGGATCGAGGAGGGTTCATGCCACGTGGTGGTCCCAGAGGAATGGGCCGTGGAGGACCTACTGGAGGAAACATGCAGCAGAGGGCAGGAGACTGGCAGTGTCCAAATGCGTACGTATTTCAGTAGTGGTGCAGTGATACTCAGTGATCCGTGTATTCCATTCGGCCTCTGATTTTGAGTCTTTGATTTTCTAGGGGATGTGGAAACCAAAACTTTGCCTGGAGAATGGAGTGTAACCAGTGCAAGGCACCCAAACCTGAAGGCTTTGGCCCTCCTCCCTTCCCTCCTCCAGGTTACTGTCTTTTATATTCACGTCTCGTATAGCTTTCAGAACCGCAAACAGTGGTGCTTCAGATGTTTGCATTGTTAATATTCACTAGCTGTCTTTTGGGATTCAGGTGGTGACCGTGGTCGTGGTGGACCAGGTGGGATGCGTGGCGGCCGTGGTATGGACCGTGGAGGGCCAGGGGGACCTGGCGGCTTTCGTGGGGGCAGAGGTGTGGACCGTGGAGGCTTTAGAGGAGGGCGTGGCATGGACAGAGGCAGTTTTGGAGGAAGAGGTCGTGGTGGGCCGCCTATGGATGACATGGGAAGAAGGGGGCGAGGAATGGGACCACCTGGAAAAATGGATATGAAGTGAGTATGAAGAAACTTGTCTCTGTGGATCTGTGAACGTTTTGTAGCCACAAAACAGAACAGTAAAATATTTTTTTATTATTTATTTATTTTTTTGTCTTTGCAGGGGAGACCATCGCCAGGACCGAAGAGAGAGACCATATTGAGAGACTATACCTCGCTGGTCAACATCTTCAACCCTGTTCGTTTTCAAATGATTTTTAAATTGCAATTCCATATTTATAAATGGTTAGTATGGAACTTATTACTGCATTGCTGTTAGTCCTCAGTGAATGTTTTATTTTTTTAAACTTCTTTTTGTGCTTGCTTTTCCTGGTCATTGAAACCAGATGCACATGTAAATGCAGGGTGTTTCAGTGTGCCATTTGGATATGTCAGAAATGTATTTGTGGAACTTTGTGAGGGGTTTTTTTTTTTTTTTTTTTTTTTTTTTTTTTTTTTAAATTCCCAATACCCCACATTTGCTTTACTCTGCTTTTGTGTGTGGAAATGTTTAGTAAAAACATTTAAACCATTTTGTTTTTTTTGCATGGCTAAAAAACAACTAGGCCATGTACTTGTTTTCTGCATTTGTCATTTGCTTCACCTGAACAGTGTGGCATCTTCTGTGTAACTGAATAATGTAAATAACTGATGCTTTTCAGCCCCCTATGTAATTTCAAACAGTGTTTAAGAGTTCACCTCAAAAATAAAAATCTGGAAAAAAAAAAAACTTTTTGCCTTTGTTCTTAAACTGTATAATGTTATTTTTCCCCTGCGTTGAACAAAAGGTTTTTTTTTTTTTTTTGGGAGCATCTTCTCTGCTATCATGAAGATATTTAATTCTCTTTGTATTCCACGGCGGGGAAAGTTTTGGAACATGACTGCAAGTAAATGTTGAAGACCCTAAGCGTTCAAGTATTCATTGTAGCGCCACCCTGCGGATAGCACAGCGAACTTTTAAGACATCTGTTCAGCAAGATGTATTGAACGGAGAGGAAAAACACCACATGACTTTGCAACACCAAATGCCATAATGCGAGGATCAAGAATCTAATCGATATCGGATGCAGCCCTGCATTCATGTCAAGCTTATCTCGGGATGCATACTTGAGCTTTTAAAAGCCTGTGCATCCTCGCATCCACTCTCCTCACTAATGTCTTTACGTCATATGGCAGATTCTGAGCAATCTGCGTCCGCGATGCATCTACGTCATCCACTGTGTTTCCCAGTAGCATCAGTTTTCCATCATATCTCTCAGAAGCGCCGCCTCTCCTCACTGTGACCGCAAATTTGACTCCTCGTTCATGCCCTAAACGTGTTGCATACATGCGAAGGCAGGTGTCTGGAGCGCGATCCGCAGCGGTGAGACAGCAGCACTCGTATCCCAGCGGTGAACGGTCAATATGACCGAACTGGTGGTGCGGACCCTTCCGTCTCCTTCAGGTGTGCAGGGTCCCGGCCCGGACACTTATAAAGGATGGCTCTTTAAATGGACAAACTACCTGAAGGGCTACCAGCGCCGGTGGTTCGTCCTGAGCAACGGCCTCCTGTCTTACTACAGGTATGTGCACTGCGTTTCATTTGATGCGCACGAGGAGCGCTCGAGACTCTCGGCGCGCGTGACTTTGCTGTGTCACCCCTTTCACTCACGGTACGTACATTATCTGACTTGTAACAGACTGTGTGGGTTTATTTAGGGTAAGACTTACGCAGAAGTTTTCATTAAAATGCCTCTTTTGTCTGTGTTGGCACCTGTGGGCACCATTGACAGTTTATGGCACAATTCATTTCTTAGCTGTCCATGCTGCAACAATGCCTCTCCTGTTTATAATTAGTAATGGGGACATCTGAAGCAACTAGCCTAGATCAAGTTTCCACCCCTCTGCAAGGGCCTAACCGAGAAACAATATTTAATACACATCATACAGTGTATTTATATACAGTGGGGGTCTTAGAACACTAGTGACAATAACTCTTTCTCATTTAATACAAAATTGTGCGTAAGAGATATCAGTATATCCATTTAATTAAAAAGGGACATGAATTTCAGGATGTCTTAGTGTTTGGTGTCTCTTTTAAGCGGCATGAACTCAAGTTTGTGTAAAACCTGGTGATCATGTTCTCCAGCATGACCTAAAAATGTTTTTAAAGAACAAATTGTGCTTCAGTGGAACATCTGTCCATCTGCATAAATCAGTTCGATATCATAAATTTGCCCTCAATTAAAAATGCCTGGTGTTTTGCATATTGCATTTTGAATGCTATTAACATTATCATATGATAATTGCTTTTGTACCCTTCAGCTATGTTGTATTCAAGTGTGACTCTAATGCAGCTGTAAATGATGCCTTACTACTGCAGTGTATCTGGGTTTAGTATGGATTTGATATTAATGATGCTCTGATTCAGCACTCATGGACTCAGAAATCCTGCAGTTATTTATTGCAGCCAGTATGTAGTATTTGACCAGTATGTCAGTCGGGAATTTTCAGTGGCTTTAACAGCAATGCTGATGTGAGGAGGGTACCAATTATCTAATAAAATAAAATACAGTGTAATAGCACATGAAATTAAAATTACTGAAATGCAATAAGTAAAGAAAGTAAAATTTAGTATGATTTTACACCATATATATTCACTCATAATAAAATAATAACAATGATGTTAGACTAAAATTTTTAACTCAATTACAATAAAAAAATAAAATCTCCTCCCTCATAATAATAAAATAATAAAACTACATTGTTTACAATAATTACCCACAATAATAAATTTCCCAATAACAATAAAAGTAAATTATTATTTTTACATAATAATTACTCACAATAATAATTTCACTAATGGTAATACAATAATAAAAGTAAATTGTTTTATTTACAGCATAATTACTCCCAATAATAAATTCCCCGATAAAAATATAAGTATGATTATTTTTACACAATAATTACACCCAATAATAAATTGAGTCATAATAATGAAATAATAAAAAATAAATTATTTTTACACAATTACCCACAATAATAAATTCATTCGAAGTTGAAAGTTGAAGTTGAAAGCATTGTTAGCTTCACAATAATAATTGGAAATGGGCTAATTTCCCATAGACTGGAGTGAGACCATAGACGTCTCTCGAGCTGTCGCGATCTTTTTTGGCGCTCTAACGATGTTCAAGCAAACGGCAGCGCGGCGCGCACATGAACCGATCACCTCCGCTTTACAAGCACGAAAGAAATCATGCATGAACACAGGGCTCGACCATAGACTGTAAGGGCTCGACATTAATCTTTGTCTGGGACAACTGAAAGAGGGTTTTACTTGCCCGACCGGACAAGTATCTTATAAAATAATAAAATAACCAGAAACGCGAGAATGATTCTGATTTTTTTTTACATTCAATGTAAACACCGATTGATAATGGAGTGTATCTATGGTAACAAAGTCGCGTTGAGGCTCGCGCTGCCTGTCTCTTCTTTGTGAGAGAGACATTCGTGGAGAAATAAAAACAAATGAGCAGCACTATAAACTCACAGAAGAAACATACTGTGGTAAAAAGAGTTTTTTTTATTTTATTTATAATTTATCATATTGTTAATAACACAAGTCGACTAAGGGAGCTGTTTTGCTGAATATTATCACGATTGCAAATGTTGAATTGTGTAGTTAAATAAACAAGTAGCCTAGTTAATATTAAGTTACTTACATTTTAGACACAAACAATATTTACTTTTTTGTTCTATTTCACCGACGAAAATGGTTCCAAAGGAAAGCAAGACTCAGCGCGGTGTTTTGTTACTGAATCATTCAGAGTTTTGAACGAATCGTTTGAATCAATGACTCACTCATTAAGACGCTCACTTGCTGCCACCTATTGGCGGTTTAGTTTCATGTTTAAAAGAATCATTGCATTTTTTTCTTATTTGTATATTCAAACATTTAAAACATAAATCTTATAACATTATTTATTGCAGTTGTAATTTTGTAGTGTCAATTATTTAATTTGATTGGTAACAGCCGTACAGTGTCTTAATATTATAACTGAATTTATTGATCAAATGTAAGTATTTGACATGAAAGATGATGCATACATTTAATAAGGTTAACTTGAAGCAAATGTTGTCTTTTCCCTTTGTTTTCCTGTCAGAGTGCACCAGAATGCTTTGATTACATGTTAAAATCACAAAAATTTTCTACTGGCGGGCAATGCCCCAGACCCCCCTACAAGTATTTAATTCGGAAACGTCACCTTTTTCACCACTTGTGAGTTTGCAGGTCTGATAATGAAATAATAAAAATAAATTATTATTTTTACACAATTACCCACAATAATAAATTCACTCATAATAATAAAATAATAAAAGTAAATAATTTTTTACAGCATATTTACTCACAATAATAAATTCACTTATAATAAATAATACAACTAAATTATATTTTTTACACAATAATTACCCAACAAAAAATTCTCCAATAATAATAAAAGTAAATTATTATTTTTACAGCATAATTGCCCACAATAATAAATTCCCCATTAATAATTAAGTTATGATTTTACACAATAATTACTCACAATAATAAGTTCACTTGTAATAATGAAATAATAAAAATGATAATAAAATGATAAAAGTACATTGTTCTTTAAAGCATAATTATTCACAATAATAAATTCACTCAGAATAATACAACTAAAATATATTTTACACAATAATTACTCTCAATTATAAATCCATTCATAAATATTTGCACAGAAAATGCGCATGAATTATTGACAAGGCTGCTGGTAGATGTTGGAACTGACACCATTATGTTAGTTAATTGGTCTGGCTATCAGTCTCTCTCTAGTATATGGGTGTGTTTGTAATGTTTTGACTCTGTTCATTACTTTCAGCTAGTTGCTCCTTTAACCCATGTCGTTGTGTGTTTGTGTATATGTGAATTTTTGACTTTAGGACTCAAGCAGAAATGGCACACACCTGCCGAGGCACGATTACCTTGGCGACGGTGCACATAGAGATGGGCGACACCTATCACTTTGTGTTGACAAGTGGAGGGCGGAGCTACCACCTGAAGGCATATACAGAGGGGGAGTGTCAGCGGTGGGTTTCTGCTCTGCAACAGGCCAAAGCAAATGCCACTCAAATGATGCCCCATTCAGGTGAGTCCTGTCACATTGCTAATGAAAAGCATCCCAGGATCCACCTCAAAAGTCCAATTCACACTGACAGATTCAGAAAAACACCAGCAGTCACCAGATTACAGCACTTCACTTCTCAGACATTCCAAGACCAATATTCAATCATGTTCAATCGGCAAAAAAGAGAGCTGGCAGACGGCGAATTGTAACGCACAGATCCGACAATGCCGTTATAACTAAGATATAGTTATCTTAGTTAGAACTGAGATATAGTTCTAAAAATCGTTCTTAATATAAAAGAATAGCAGAGTCTACTCACACCACAACTATAACAATAACGGCACAGAGAAACAATGTCATTTTTTTCCAGCTAATGATAAAAACATTGAGAATCCAATCAGAATCCATCCTGCTTTAAAAAGCTCAAAAGTTCACCCAAAAATGAATACTCACCCTCAAGCCAACCTAGGTGTATATGACTTTCTTCTTTTCAGCCAAACATATTAAAAATATCCTGGCTCTTCCAAGCTTTATAATAGGAGTGAACAGAGAGACCTTCTGAAGCGAAGCGATGCATTTTTGTAAGAAAAATATCCGTATTTATAACTTGTACACTATAATCCCTGGCTTCTGGTAACGGCCGTACACAAGTCACTTTGAAGATCATAAAATATAAGATAGTTTCGATTTTTTTGCTCAATAGATAGTTCCTATAATTCTCAGTTTTCAAGAATGTGTAAAATATTCATAATAAAGAATGAGGAGTGTGCACATATTCGATTGTTATTGTTTAAATAATTAGTTGTTCAGGCATTAATAATACATTTATCTCAGCCATATACATTATTTTTAAACAGGTCTGCATTCTTATCTTCTCATAACCTTTAAGGCCCGTTCACACCAAAGATGTTATTTATAATGACAACGATAAAGATATAGTTCTAAAAATCATTCTAAATATAATAGAATAACAGAGTTCACACCACAACTATAACCATAAAGGCCCAGAGAAACGATCACTTTCAGAGCGATTTTTTTATCCAGCTGATGAATGATAAAAACATTAAGAGCCAATCAGAATCTGCTAAATCCATCCTGCTTTAAAGAGCTCGAGCATTTAAAGAGCCCAAGCATTTAAAGCAGTAGATCATTGGTTTGAGTAGAGCCAACTCAAATGAAACAAATTAGTTCAAACAAATGAACTTTTATGAGTATTTAGAACTTTCTTTTTCTTTTGAGTTCTCTAAACTGACACATTTTGAGTAATCTGAATCGTTTCATTGTTTTGAGTTTTATGAACTTGTTTCTTTTAATTTAGACTAACTTAAATTTAACCGAAACTGGGCTGGGATTTTTATTTCCCAGCATGCTTTGCCATGACACTCAAAAGGGACAGTAAATGCCAAAATTAATTGTTATATTATGTTTCTTTTTTTGTGCAAGATTGATGTTAAGTGGGAGATTTAGTAGTGTTTAATGTTTTGCTATGTTAGTTTAGAAGAGTTTCTGTTATGTTTTTTTTTGTAGGGTTACCATCATGGTGACGAGTGGAGCATGAGCTTAGTTTGAGAACAGATATATGTTAAATGTATTATATGGCTGTCCTCATTCAGCAAGTGCTATGCTATGCTAATGCTATCAAAGCATTGTGTAACCAATTAGCAAGGTGGCATTTAGGTGAATTAGCTAGTCAAGTTTCCACTACTAATAATTTGAGATTACATGATATTTTTAAGTTAAATGTATAAATTATCTTACTCAAATATTTCAAGTTCAGAGCAATTAAAATGTATGATTACAAAATAAAAATCTGCAAGTTCTGTTTACTTAAACTTTAAATTTCTTAACTTAAAAAATTTGAGGCAACTGATTGCCTCTATTTTTTTTTTTGAGTTTTGCCAACTTATTCGGGTTTACAGTGTGCTTATAAAAAACAGAACATTGTTGTCAGCTGGTGTTGTATATAGTAGAACTAAACATAAATTTCCTTTTTCATTGTAAAGCACTTTGGCAGTGCAAGTTTTATATAAATTATTTATTTATTGCAGATTTGCCAACCTCACATGTAAAGGCTGTTACACAGTAAAATGATTTCCCACATAAACCATTTGTTCCTTTATATAGGTTTGATTTATCTGGCTTGACTGAGTTAATCATTTAAAATATGTCTCGAATATCCCTAAATTAAAAAAAAAAAAAAAAACTACTGGAACCCCCCTTTACCATTTAAGGCAAATTTTACAATTTTTTTAGTGCATTTCTTTTTAATGAAATGCCACTAGGGGGTATCATTGTTCCTGAATTTTTAAAGCTTATTTTTCCTTTCATATTTAAAGTATTCATAAATCTACAATTATATACAAAGTAGTTATTATTTCCTCATAAATATTATTTTATATTTAAATTACAGGTTTCATTTAAAATTAAATACTGCAGTACATGTCTTACTTTTTATTTCTATCCTCAGAATTCATGTTTTTCTTAACAAAACTTAATACCCATAGCCTGAGAAAACATACAATTTATGTAAAATATCTTGGATATTTTAAATGCACAGATAATTTTGAATGTGTTTTCGACTCCTCCTAAATTATTGCCTTTACATGATCCTCTTTTATCCCAAATGTGATTAATATGCATACTGCAACACCTTCCCGTTTGGACAATTTCATCTGCTACTGAATGAAGTGACGAGCATATTAGCTCCACCCACTGTGCAGGATGGAGAATGTGAGGGGAAAGAGGGAGGGTGAGAAGGAAAACAGGAGCGCGAGGGATGGGAGGGAAGCTTGGAAGGTGACCGAGAGGGAACGCTGCTTCATGCTTTCATTCAAAAAGATTTGAACATCATCTTCACTGCATAAGCATTTGCCCTGTATTTATCAGTGATTCCATCCTGTCGAGAAAAGGTAGGACAAATTATAAATACATATGTTTGAATGGCATTTATGCAAAAACATGTCTTTTGTCTTAGTGGAAAATAAATTCAGAGTTCATAACCAGTGTTTTATTTTAGTATTACTTGAATTTAATGGAATAGTCTGCTGTACATCCTAATTTCAGCCTAGATTTCAAAGTTAAACATGCAGTAGTCTTTTATGATCAGTTATGGGAATGAGTCTATTTTTATAGATGCTCTGAAGCACATAGTGGCTACTGTCTACCAGTCAATTCCTATCAGTCAACTTGTTGATGTTCGCATGTGGTCACATGCTCTTTTCATGGGCCAAATACATTTAGAGCTTACAGCTAAATCTCAGAATTTGCATTAGGAACCCATTGAGCTAATGTTTGACTTCACAACAGCATGATATGCTGTACAGCCTGCATTTATAACTACATTTTTACATTTTCAGAAAAAAAAAAGTGCCAGTGTGCAGTGTTGTGGTTGTCTGGGCGTTGCTAGGTGGTTGCTAGCATGTTATTGGTGTCAAAACTCCTAAGAGTCTGGTTCGTCAGCACCTCTTTACTGTACAGTAGTGTGAGAAACTTACAACACGACTCTGTGCAAATCAGATTATTTGTGATACAAAGTAAGCAGGCTGATGGGCCAAATTGGATTTTCAGACAGCCAGTGAACTTTACTGTCGCTCGGTTTCGAAGATCCTTCTAGCCTTTTCCTCGCTCCACCTCCATTCATGTTCGTCTCCACACTTTGAATCTTCCCTGTTAGTCTAGGTGTGGTTAGTCAAGGATGAGTCACTCGTCTCTCTCCAGCAGGTCAGGGGAAGGTGATCTTTGATTGATTCCCCAGCGCTGGTGCTTTTCCTCTTACGCCCAGCGAGGCTGAGCAAGCCTCTCTCACTCACTCTATTTTAATTCCCCTGAATCCCACCTTCAGGACTCCCTCTCGCTGCTGCTCTGATGGAAGATGAGCACCTTTGGCAGGCAGGAGTCCACAGGCACACAATAGCTGTATGTGGCTCATCCGACTGGAGGAGTTCTCTCTCTCTTCTCTTTGATTCTGCTCTCTAGAGAGCCATACTAATCCACTTTTCCTGATTGTTTTCTTGGCAAGCATAAAACTGCAGTCTTTTGCTTGGATTGGGTTGAAGTTGATTTGGCTTAGATGCAGTTTGTATGGAAAGATTGAAGCTGGTCGTTCAGTGATCATGTAATCTTTGCAGCTGCTGGGTTTTGGCACTGTAAAAAAAATCCAGCTTGCAAAAAGTTCTTCTAACAAATGTAAAAAAAAAAAAAGTAGCTTCAACAAAGTTTTTTTAGTAGGGGTCAGTTTATTATTTTGTGTAAACTGAACAAGAATACTCTAAAAATCTTTGTAATAAAATTTCCTTTTTTGAAATTGGAAATAAAATTATTAGACTGTTTCACAAGAGAATACTATATTTCAGACTTCCTACTTAAAAATGTACGTATTACAATATGTACTTGCTGTTTCTTCGTTACTATTTGTGAAATTTACTAAACTAAGTAAAGTAAGTAGTACTAAGTAAATCCTGCTTTTTGACACAATAAATAATCACAAGACTATATAAAACGAATTAATCATAGATAATACCAATACTATATAATAATACTACAATGAAAAACAAAAAGAAAACATTGATATTCATTATTGTTATTATTATTATTAATGCAATAATATGAAACATTGCTATGTAAATGGTAGGAAATGCATTTTTGTGTTTAATTTAGAACTGTTCATTATTATTATCTTATTAATGTATTATTAATTATACAATATTTAAAGGATTAGTTCACTTTAAAATGAAAGTTACCCCATGATTTACTCACCCTCAAGCCATCCTAGGTGTAAATGACTTTCTTCTTTCTGTTGAACACAATCTGAGTTATATTAATAAATATCCTGACGCTTCCAAGCTTTATAATGACAGTGACGGGGTCCATTGAGTTTGAAGCTACTGCATTTAATACTGCATTTATTTGATTAAAATATGGTAAAAACGGTAATATTGTGAAATATTATTACAATTTAAAGGAACTCTTTTTATTGTAATATATTTTAAAATGTAATTTATTCCTGTGATAAAAGCTGAATGTTTCAGCATCATTACTCCAGTCTTCACTGTCACATGATCATTCTAATATAAGAACAGCATTTATTTGAAATAAAAAACATTATAAATGTCTTTACTGTCAGTTTTGTTTTAATGTGCTGCTGAATAAGTATTCATTTATTTTAAAAAATCTTACTGACCCCAAACAGTAGTGAGTATATACGCATATACACACATATAACCTGATGATCTGAGCAGGTCATTTAAAGGTCACACTTCTACCTAATTAATCTCCAGTCACTGATATACAGATTGACTGAGTTTCAGTGAACAGTGTGCCAGCATGTCATCTGCTCGTCTCTGTGTAGCTGCCTCAGGCTCCTACAAGCAAGTGCTTCCAAAAATGTCTTGCGTCACACAAGAGGCGATTTACAGCCTGTCCTCGTCTATTTGCCAGTGAATGATGGCCATGTTGTGTGAGAGAGTAGGCAAAGCGAGACGCATTAGCCCGTTTGTGTTTTTTCATTCTCTTTATAGCTTCTAAAAATAGCCATCCTTCCAATTGCGTGGGACCTAGTTTCCATGGTAACCATGTTCATTCAGAGAAATCTGGTGTTTGAATGGGTTGGTTGTTGGTTATTATGACGCCTCTCTTTCACACTCGCTCATTCCATCACCTACTGCCCACATTCAATTATGATGTCCATCAACTCTCCAATGGCATCTAAATCTGGATCTGTCTCCATTTGATTGCGTCTTTGTTGTTTTCTTTCTGTTTAAACATGTTATCTTTCTCTCTTTCTTGCTATCTCTGACGGCCATCCCATCTCATTACAGCCTCTGTCCATCTCTGTGGTAATTTTTCAGCATCCATTTAAAGCTTGGCTGAAAAATATGCTTGTAATTGAAAAGACCTCCACAAAAGGAGTTTTATTTCTCATCTGTCACATCAGACCCCTCCAGGGTCTGATGTGCGGTCTGTGCTATTTATAAACTTGTTTTAGTTCAGCCTGTAAGACTGCAGTAAATTTGATTGTCTCTGTTGGCTGCAGAACATCATAACACACAATAAATAACTTCACTTATTTAAAGGAATGTGCCATACTTTCGATTACCACAGGATGAAATTTTGAATCGTCCCTTAATTTGCAAAAAACAAACAAAAAATAGATACAGAAATTCACTTAAAATCAGAGGAAAGTCCAGAGGTTTTCATACTTTTGAATGGCAAAGACCCCCAAATAGGATGATCCCCTTGCTAGGAACCCATTTCTAAAATTTAAAGACAGCTATATATTTTAAGACTCATTTTTACTCTGTGAGGAAAATAGTATGATAAACATTAAAATATTTCTTCTCCTACCTCAACAACTATTGTTCCCTTTTGAGGGATCTTGACTCTGGCTGCGTCCGAAATCTGGAAAATGCTGCCTTCGAAGGACACATTTCAAGGTAGGAAGGCATCAAGGCACGTCCGAATCTAATGTTAGCTTCACTTTCTGTCTTCTGAGATACCTTCATCTGATCGATTTTTGAAGGCAGCATACATGTATCCTTCGCTGCCTTTGATATCCCACAATCCTGTGCGTTCCATTCTGTGACAGTTGAGCTGGAAAAAAAAGATGGCGTCCGAAAGTTGCGTTTGCTGGTCAGTTTGTGTGTAAATGTATGTTTTTTACAAACATTTTCCACTTCTGATGTCATTTCTAGCGAGAAATTACTAATGTAGTAATTCAATATTTGTTTAGTTCTCACCAAAGCTCTCTCTATTTTGCTGTAGATCATTAAACGGTTACACTGCCTAAGAAGTCTGTCCGAAATTCATGCACAAACGCTGCCGTACAAGTCATTGTCTGATAAGGCAGCGAGGCAACGAGTCAGCTGCCTAGATTTTCAGACGCAGCCCCTGTGTCAGTTGTTGACGCTATGGAACCCGGTTTCTGAAGCAAGTGTGAATTCACGCCAATCTTACTGGCCGACGGCAGTCCGATGACGTCACGGAGTGCCTGAGCATATAAAAGGGTGCCTGCATTACACGTCATCAGCTTTGTTGTCTTCAGGAAGCTGTTTTGTTTGTATGTGCATGTGAAGATAAGAGATCTGTTCTTGCCTGATTTTCTCTCGAGGGAGAGAATCGAGCTTTTGAATGGAGCGCATTAGGCTCCAGAGGGAGTTGGATGCACTCACTCGCTGTGGGTAGCTCTGTTTCTGCTTGACTCACTCTTGAGGGATGAGAGTCGAGCATTTGCACTTCACGGTTTGGGTCCCACGGCTGCTGAGGCGGCAAGACGGGATCGATAGTGGGGATTGTAGGCAGAGCGAGGGGATTGTAGGGAGGAGTCTGACGAGAGTATTCTCTTTTGTGGGCTTCTCCTGATATCTCCATTGCTCTCAAATCCAGTTTTTGGATGTGGAAGCTTCCAATCCAAAATGGAGATTTATTAGACCCATTACTCTCACGTTGGCTCAGGAAGCCCACTCTGCGGCCACTTCCCAGCAAGAAATTTTGCGTTAAAAAGATGTTGATAGCAGTCCAAATGCAGCCTTGACGTCTAGGCTAAAACAAGACAAAATTTTGTTTGTCAGTGAAAATTTTGCAAGTTATTTTGGCAAAAACGACATGTAACCAAATATCAAGGTTATTTATTTTAAGTGGGTTACTCATAGCCGGACTACATCGGGTCTATAGTTAACCGAGATGGTGAAATGACGGCTATTGCTTGCTGGGTTCCGACCTGACTGAGAGCATATTATGTGGCCTGTATAGCTCCGAGGAATTAGGGTGTGTTCACACTTGGCATGTTTGGTTCGATTAAAAACGAACCATGGTGCGATTGCTCTGTTAGTGCGGTTCATTGAAATAAGTGTGAAATCTGAACCCTGGTGCGCACCAAACAAACAGACCAAGACTGCTGAAAAAGTGGGTCTCGGTCCGCTTCCAAACAAACTTTGGTGCAGTTCGAATGAAATATGAACTTAACACGGACCAAAGACATATAACCAAACCAAAAACAGGAAAATGAGACCCTAAAAAGCATAGAATGCTCACGCATACCTGTTTTTTCTCGTCATAGTCATGATGTTGCCCATCACAGTTTGGTAGAGGCATCAGTACTGCATCTCCTTGTAGCGGAATTGTGTGTGTGACGGAGGGATTCCTTCCACTGTTTTGACTCCTTTAAACATTTTATAAGCTCTTCACGAGTTCGCAGCTGGTCAAAATACTATAATATGTAGGCTACGCATATACAATGAGCGCATTTATCCCAGCACACGGCATTGTTTTGTATGTTCAGTAAGTTCTGTCTCGAAATATAGGCTACGTGATAAAAGCCAAACAATCAGGTTATGAACATATCCCTATGACTTAAGGTTCGGTTTCTTTAGGTTTGGTGTTAAAAATGCCAATGTGAATGCTAAGCGGACCAGGACTAAATGTTTTTTTTCTTGTTCCAGACTAAACGAACCAAGGGAACCAAACTACAAGTGTGAACACACCCTTAGATGTCCAGAGAGAGTTGAGGCAGATGTTTTTGATAAATCCGGCTCCTCCGCTGCCCCGTATATAAGTCTGAGTGCACTCACTGTTAAATGCAGTGAGGATGCTCTGCTCTCACTTAGCTCCTTCTTGAGGGATGAGAGTTAAGTGTCTTCACCTCGTGGTCCAGGCCCCGTGTCTGCTGAAGCTGCGGTGGGAAGAGTAGAGGCGGGTGTTCAAATGAATCCACCTCCACTATTCTAGCACTTTGTGGCTAATGGTAAGGCATATGCGGTGGTGGGATCGGTTAATGGTGCTTTGCAAACCTTGAAATCCACCAATTTTCCGCTCAGCAGTGCTGCCGGAGTGTCGTTTTGCATCCCCCCCACCCAAAACTGAGGAGGATGTTGGGACACTGGTGCTGCAGGAATACCATGCCTACCTATTAAGTGTTATTATCTCCTGAGTCCTAAAAAAAGCTGCTTAAGCCACATAACCATCTGTGCCACACAGTGCACACAGTGCATTGGCTGTTCAATAGCTTCTATAGTTGCTACAGAGAGGCGTCTGTGATAAGGAGAAAGAAAAAAAACTCCTTGATTTACATTTACATTTATGCATTTAGCAGACACTTTTATCCTAAGCGACTTACAGAAGAACAAAGCATTCATCAAAGAGCCAACAATCATTGTAGTACACAATGACATGTTTATTAGACAATTTGATTAGGAAACCAGCTAGCGAAGAGAAGAAATGCAGATTTTTTTTGATGCTCTGATCTCGATGCTCCTTGATGCTCTCTGATCTTGCTCTCTGGACTCTTCGGACCACCAGTGAGGTGGTTCATAGAGAAGTTACGGAGGAAGCTTTCAGAAGATATATCCTTCTCTGGGGATCTGTGAGGGTTGAAGGAATAATATTGGGAAGAGATGGAGGAAACATATTTCTCTCTCGCCCTAGGTTACTCCCCCTCCAACTTACTCTGGGAGGTTTCCTATGGAGGAGTTAAAGAGGCAAATAGAGCTCCATACAGTTCTGTCACCCTCTCTAGCTTTCTAGGCTTGGAGATTAGAGTGGATACAGTTTATGTCTGCTCGCTTCTATAGGAGAACCCTGTTTAATGCTTACATCCTGCTTTCGCAGGGGCTTAGGCACAGAGTATGGACTAATGTTAAGAGCGTGAAGTCGCGGTGAGATGATCAGCAAGCTCCTCAGGGGCCTAGATCCAGATTATGGACTAATGTTAAGTGAGAGTGTTAAATTGCAGTGAGATGAGCCGATTCACTTTCTCATCTGGTCCAGAATAATGCTGCTGTTCAGCATGATCCTCTGATGTAAGGTCTTCCAAGGGCTGCTAAAGGTGTTTGTCATGGTGAGATGATGCGACCCCTTTGCGTTTATCAAAGGGAGGGTGCCCTCCCTCTCTCCAGCATAGCTCCAGCATAGAAAGAAGAGACTTGATGGATTAAAAGCTGGTGTTTTTCACTTCCATCAGTCCCCCCAGCGTATTCAACTGGAAACTGTTTGTGTAAACATAGTCATTATGTTGACACACTTCCTAAAGTTCATGGGGAATGGGCAGATGTTTAGAATGTAGTGGACTTTGTCACTACAGGTGACTTAAATTTGGGGTTATAGGCTCCCCTCTCAAGGGTCAGTTAGTATGCTCATTGTTTAGTGCTTGACAGATGAGGGCTGAAGTGAACTAAGCCGCAGAAGTGGCCCACTCACTCACCTGCTGCTCTCCGCAATCTATCAGATTGGGTATTAATACAATGTTGTGCTCCTTGGGGATATCTGTAAGGTTGAGCTTGACAGATAATCTGTTGCCCTCCCCAGTTCATCGACTGGGAGTTGAAGAAGGGCTAAGCTCCCTGGCAGGGGCTAGGCACGAGTAGAGCTTGACCGCTGACATTAAGTATGGGATCTTCCATTTTCTCACTTGTCATCCTCCCCAATTTTTTATATTGGGTATCGAAGCAGGATTATGTTCCTTGTGAATGATCCCCATCCCCAGGCTACTCGAATGTCGGAACGGGGCTTTGAACAGGTCGGAATGGTGTGTCGTGGTTAGCGACCCATTTCCTGTTGCTCTCCAGCTCCCTTTGGTACACTGCGCCCTTAGGCTTGCATTCAGGTTTGGTATACGTAGATTTGCTTTGAGTACTTATTTTATCATGTGGTTCAGCTGTTAGATGTAGTGCTTAGCTGAGGACTGAGCTTAGATGAGGACTTAGTTGAGGCTATGTCTTTAGTCTCCCCTGGTAGTTCTGCTCTTAGGGGCTGTGGCTGGGACTGGTCTAATGCGGGAATCCAAAATCAGAAACAGTTGAGCATGGAGGCTTCTGGGTTTTGTCTGGTTCAGTGAGTAAAAGCCATCAACTATTATGTGATCTATATATGAACCTGTGCTGTGAGTGATCGTCTGCAGGCACTGTGATGAAGGCAGGAGAATCTTCCATGGCATTGACGAACTCTATGTCTTTATTCTCTTCACTGGCTTCCCCCTCCAGTGTTCGTTCTGCCCCTTCTGAAGAGCAACATGCTTCAGACACCGGGTTCGTGGGACGCAGTCTCTCGATCCCTTTTCATTGAAAAAAAAAAAACGTACAGTTCTTGAAATGTCTGGAATCACAAAATGAATTGTGGTTAAGTAATGTACCAATATAGACACTCCCAAGTTTCTCCTAATAATAAATTAATATACAGTATATTATAGTTATAGTTCTATTAATATTATATAGAGGGCCTTTGAATATTGTGTTGAAGAGTGGGGGGCTTTTGAGTCAAAATGGTTGAGAACCACCGCCCTAGAAAATAGTGTATAAAAAGATTTCAAATATTTTTTGTGTTAATCGAAAGCATGTCATACAGTGGGGAGAACAAGTATTTGATACACTGCCGATTTTGCAGGTTTGCCCACTTACAAAGCATGTAGAGGTCTGTAATTTTTATCATGGGTACACTTCAACTGTGAGAGACGGAATCTAAAACAAAAATCCAGAAAATCACATTGTATGATTTTTAAATAATTAATTTGCATTTTATTGCATGACATAAGTATTTGATCACCTACCAACCAGTAAGAATTACGGCTCTCACAGACCTGTTAGTTTTTCTTTAAGAAGCCCTCCTGTTCTTCACTCATTATCTGTATTAACTGCACCTGTTTGAACTCGTTACCTGTATAAAAGACACCTGTCCACACACTCAATCAAGCAGATTCCAACCTCTCCACAATGGCCAAGACCAGAGAGCTGTGTAAGGACATCAGCGATAAAATTGTAGACCTGCACAAGGCTGGGATGGGCTACAGGACAATAGGCAAGCAGCTTGGTGAGAAGGCAACAACTGTTGGCGCAATTATTAGAAAATGGAAGAAGTTCAAGATGACGGTCAATCTCCCTCGGTCTGGGGCACCATGCAAGATCTCACCTCGTGGGGCATCAATGATCATGAGGAAGGTGAGGGATCAGCCCAGAACTACACGGCAGGACCTGGTTAATGACCTGAAGAGAGCTGGGACCACAGTCTCAAAGAAAACCATTAGTAACACACTACGCTGTCATGGACTAAAATCCTGCAGCGCACGCAAGGTCCCCCTGCTCAAGCCAGCGCATGTCCAGGCCCGTCTGAAGTTTGCCAATGACCATCTGGATGATCCAGAGGAGGAATGGGAGAAGGTCTTGTGGTCTGATGAGACAAAAATAGAGCTTTTTGGTCTAAACTCCACTCGCCGTGTTTGGAGGAAGAAGAAGGATGAGTACAACCCCAAGAACACCATCCCAACCGTGAAGCATGGAGGTGGAAACATCATTCTTTGGGGATGCTTTTCTGCAAAGGGGACAGGACGACTGCACCGTATTGAGGGGAGGATGGATGGGGCCATGTATCGCGAGATCTTGGCCAACAACCTCCTTCCCTCAGTAAGAGCATTGAAGATGGGTCGTGGCTGGGTCTTCCAGCATGACAACGACCCGAAACACACAGCCAGGGCAACGAAGGAGTGGCTCCGTAAGAAGCATCTCAAGGTCCTGGAGTGGCCTAGCCAGTCTCCAGACCTGAACCCAATAGAAAATCTTTGGAGGGAGCTGAAAGTCCGTATTGCCCAGCGACAGCCCCAAAACCTGAAGGATCTGGAGAAGGTCTGTATGGAGGAGTGGGCCAAAATCCCTGCTGCAGTGTGTGCAAACCTGGTCAAGAACTACAGGAAACGTATGATCTCTGTAATTGCAAACAAAGGTTTCTGTACCAAATATTAAGTTTTGCTTTTCTGATGTATCAAATACTTACGTCATGCAATAAAATGCAAATTAATTACTTAAAAATCATACAATGTGATTTTCTGGATTTTTGTTTTAGATTCCGTCTCTCACAGTTGAAGAGTACCTATGATAAAAATTACAGACTTCTACATGCTTTGTAAGTGGGCAAACCTGCAAAATCGGCAGTGTATCAAATACTTGTTCTCCCCACTGTATGCTGCCAATGGACATTTGTCTGCTAATTGTAAATTCAAAATTGACGCAAATGAAAATAAGGCTAACTTATAACATCTTCTCATTAATTTGCCATCTATCTCTCCATTTATCTCTTTTCTGCAGATGACTCTGGTGACGAGGGTCCATTAGCCCAGCCGGATCGTGCTCTGATCCAGGGGGCGCTCAAGACTCTGGCCAGCAAGCTTGAAGACCTCAACACCTGCAATGAGCTCATAGGGAAGCACGGTGCCGCCCTCCAGCGCTCCCTCAGTGAACTGGAGGACCTGCGCACACCCAGCGACGGTGCCGATAAGCTGAAGACTGTTAACGAGCGAGCCACTCTCTTCCGCATCACTTCCAATGCTATGATAAATGTGAGTCTCACAATTGACACAGCATATTAAATGAATGATGAATCGAAATGATTGGTCTTTTTATTAGGCCTGCCAGGACTTTGTGGATCTAGCGGATACACACAGCCGGCGGTGGCAGCGTGCGCTTCAGTATGAAAGGGAACAGCGCCACCACCTGGAGGAGACTATCGAACAGCTAGCCAAACAGCATAACAATCTGGAGAGAGCCTGGAGGGAAGCGCCCAGTACACACAATAGTGAGACTTTTTTCTTCCATTAAGCACAAAAAGAGTTGTTTTGCAGAATGTCCAAGCTGCTTTTTTCTCTACAATGAGTGTGAAGAGTAAACTGAGGCCAAATAGAATAGAAAACAGTGTTTTTAAATTGTAATAATATTTCACAATATTACTGTTTTTTTACTGTATTTTTGATCAAATAACTGCAGTCTTGGTAAACACAAGAAACTTCTTTCCAAAATATTAAAAACCATATTGACCCCAAACTTTTGAATGGTACTGTAAATACTTCTATCTTTATTATAAAACTGCATTAAGTAAAATAAAATAAAAATTGTAATAATGCTGACCTAGCACTAAATTAGATTTTCAATGTGTTGCTCTTCAGAAGGGGCAGAACGAACACCAGAGGGGGAATCCAGTGAAGAGAATGAAGACATAGAGTTCTTTGATGCCATGGAAGATTCTCCTGCCTTCATCACAGTGCCTGCAGACGATCACTCACAGCACAGGTTCATATATAGATCACATAATAGTTGATGGCTTTTACTCACTGAACCAGACGGCACACCCACAGTCCAATCACTGACCGTCTGATGCATATAAAAGGACAAGAGCTTGATAAAAAAACAAGATCAGATTTTATTGGCTGGCTGTTTGCAATTTCTGGGAGTCAGAGTGCCTAGGTTTTACTAGCTCACTTATGCTAATCTTCACAATTTACACAATTGTTTTAGCTTTTTCAATGATCATTTATGTTAGTCAGTTAGATCATTTATCATGTCAGTTAGACGGTCTTTACCTGTATAAATGGGCAGTTCTTTGCCAAAACAAGTGGATGCTATTTGGAATAATTGTGAATATTGTGAAACAAATAGTTTTTCAGCATTTATGTGTTTATCTACTCTGTGGCTGAATATAGAAATGATCTTCCTCCAGTGTAGTATATATTTACAGTAAGAGGCAGATGATGTTTCATCCTTCACTTGTGTTTCTCTGTGTGTGTCTCTCAGACATTTGAGTAGAAACCAGAGCGTGACCAGTGGAAGTTTATCCAGTAATTGGAGCCAGGACGACAATGTGAGTTTAGGCTTTTTGTTTAGCCGTAATATATCCAAACTAAACCACACATGGCAAATAATGTTAAACATCTTAACTGAAGGGATAGTTCACTCAAAAATGAAAATTCGGTGATCATTTACTCACCCTCATGTCGTTCCAAACCCATAAGACTTTTGTTCATCTTCAAATTGATACACAAATGAAGATATTTTTAATGAAATCTGAGAGGTTTCTGTCCCTCTATTGACAGTCTACGCAACTACCACTTTGACACTTTAAAAACTTCATAAAGAATAAAAGCCTAAATTCAATCTGTTCATCATATAAAGCGATTGTGTGTCTTCAAAAAATTTGGACTAAACCGCTCAATTCATATGGATTTTTTTTTTTACAATCTCTTTATGAACGTTTTGAAGTGTCAAAGTGGGACAGTACATAAGATTATACTGAATATAATAATCAGGGCTTGACATTAACACCCACCAAATGCGGGTGGATTTCAGCAGTGGTGTGTAACGCAGTCTCTCCTACTAGCCACTTTGGCAGGTTAAAATGTATATATAATATATACATTTTTGTCAAAAGTGCTGTCAAAAATATTGATTTTTCAATACATATCGATACTGAAATATCTGAAACGCTTCCAATAATTTTCCGCAGAATAGATACACAATACCAGCTGTGCTGTCTCGCTCTGTCATCTCTCTGACAGTGAGATGACACACAAACCTGCCTCCCCTAACTCCCCATTTGCTCCAGATGAATATTGTTGGTTTTACAGGGCTTGAATTTCGGCGTGGGATTGCGCCTATTGCGCATAATTTTACTCATTCCTGCAGATTTTTTGCTCACACCCAAAGTGCACACACATAAAGCCGCCTCTCAGTACTACATGAAGTTCTTTTTCGCTGCTTATTGCACTTAAACAGTCAAATACACACAAAATAATGTCAAAATGCCAGTCTTGGCGAGTATTCACATAAACACAGTCAGTTATGTTTTAAGTGAACATAAACAGTTGAGAAAGAAAACACACGTGTATCAGTATATTGGATCTGTGCGGCAGGTCTTAAAGTGACAGCAGCCTAATATATCTGTTGCCAAATTATGAGATAATATTAAAAATATCTATATGGGAGTTTTTCCCCATGGTATCTATATCAAAATGTGAAAATGATGTGAAAATGATGAGTGGCTAGTAACTTTGGAAAACCATTAGCCACAGTGGCTGGTAAGCAAAAAAGTTCATGTCAAGACCTGATGATAATAGTAATAATAATAAATCATCAGAAATGATAATAATAAAATAATATTAAATAATAATTTATACATAAATCATTATTTTGTAAGAAATTGATACTTTTATTCAGCAAGAATATACTAAATTGATCAAAAGCGACAGTAAAGACATTTATAATGTTACAAAATATTTCTATTTCATCAAAGAATCCTGAAAAAAATGGTTTCCACAAAAATATGAAGCAGTACAACTGTTTTCAACATTGATAATAAAAAGAAATGTTTTTGAGCATCAAATCTCAGCATATTAGAATGATTTCTGAAGGAACAAAATGATTTTTTAATGAACGTTTTGAAGCGTCAAAATGGGTGAATATACTTTCAATGGAGGGACAGAAATCTCTCAGATTTCATTAAAAAATATCTTCATTTGTGTTCTAAAGATGAAAGAAAGTCTTATGGGTTTGGAACGGCAAAAACGATAATGTAAATGATGACATAATTTTTGGGTGAACTGTCCCTTGTGTTTGTTCACTAAAGTATTTTCTCTGTGTTTACAGGACAGTTCTGGTAGCTACTTGCGCAGGGGCAGACGCTGTCGCATCCCAGATAAGCCCAACTACTCTCTTAACCTGTGGAGCATCATGAAGAACTGCATCGGCAAGGAGCTCTCCAAGATCCCCATGCCTGTAAGAGGAGTCTCAGATCTGGTGTGTTGTGTAGCTGACTGTTGATATCTGAATCTTCACATGGATTTAAGTGTGTCTGAATCCTCACTTCCAGGTGAACTTCAACGAGCCACTTTCGATGCTGCAGCGTTTGACAGAGGATCTTGAATACAGCGAGCTCCTGGACCGGGCGGCTAGCTGCGACTCCTCTCTGGAGCAGATGTGTCTGGTTGCCGCCTTCTCCGTCTCATCCTATTCAACCACCATCCACCGCACAGGGAAACCCTTCAACCCTCTGCTGGGAGAGACCTATGAGCTGGACCGCGTGGAGGAGTACGGATACCGCTCCATTTGTGAACAGGTCCGAGACCACACTCATAGTACACAAATATTCATTTGATTATATATTATAATAATAATAATAAATTGAATAAATCAGAAATGTTGATAATAATAATATTAATGATAATACTTTATAAATAAATCCAATATTATGGATTAGTTTAGGGTCAGTAAGAATTTTTTTTACTTTTATTCAGCAAGGATGCATTAAATTGATCAAAATTGACAGTAAAGACATTTATAATGTTACAAAAGATTTCTATTTCAAATAAATAGTTCTTCTGAACTTTCTATTCATCAAAGAATTCTGAAAAAATAAATAAATCACCGTTTCCACAAAAATATTAAGCAGCAACAGTTTCAATTGATAATAATAGTAAATGTTTCTTGAGCAGCAAATCAGCATATTAGAATGATTTCTGAAGGATCATGTGACACTGAAGACTGGAGTAATAATGCTGAAAATTCAGCTTTACCATCACAGGAATAAATTACATTTTAAAATATATTCAAATAGAAATCAGTAATTTTTTATATTTACAATATTACCGTTTTTACCATAGATCAAATAAGAGACTTCTTTCAAAAACATTTAAAAAAGTCTTACTGACACCACTGATACACAACTTTTGAACGTGTATATAATATAATTATTAATATAAAATATTTTACTTACCTATTTATAATTAATGCATCAGTGATTGAACACACATTGTGTGATGCATTGATTAGCTCTCTCTCTCTCTCTCTCACAGATAAGTCATCACCCTCCAGCAGCTGCCCATCATGTGGTATCGCAGCGAGGCTGGACCCTGTGGCAGGAGATCACCATCGACAGCAAATTTCGTGGCAAATACATCTCTATCATGCCGTTAGGTGATCCATCATGACCTATGAGTCGCCTTTAGAGGACCTTCACATCGTCACACACACAATCCATCAGTCACAGCGCCTTTTAGACTATTGAATAATTACCACTTTTCTAATTTATTATGTACACAATCCAGAGTTACCTCAAAACCTTAATTACCTAGAGGAAATATAAAGCAGAACAAAACAGTAATACTATGTAAATTCTATAAATGTGTTAAAAGTGATCACTACATTTTTTAATTTAAATCTTAATATAACTTAAAACAACAGTAGTTACCTAGATTCACTTTGTGCACATACAAATGTATATATAGATGTGCTGCTTCCCGGGAAACGTTACTTCAAAGGAACATTTTATTTGTGGAATGGTTTCTACTTTTACAGAGCCTTTTATACTAATGTTTATTGCAGCTCTCCCTGCAGCTTTGAGCTGTTTTTAGAGCGAATCAACGTGGTTCGCTTTCATTTCCAGGTACATTTCTCCTTCTCATGCTATTATTTGGTCATAATGCCTCTCTTTGCTCTCTCCAGGCAACATTCACCTTAAGTTCCACGCCAGTGGGAATCACTACGTGTGGAGCAAGGTGACCTCCACTGTGCATAACATAATCGTGGGCAAACTATGGATTGACCAAGTACGTGCTCAGTTTCACCTTGTTTGTTATGTGTTCATATTACTCTTCTGCTATTTATTACGCTCGCTTTAATGTCGTTCCAAATCAAACAAAATCACCATATAAGTATTATTAAAGTAATCCATAGGCTCATACTGTATATATTTTAGTATTATTTATATGCAATTATAGTACTCATGAATATTTTGAAATCTTTTCCGCATTTTTTTATTTTACTTTAAAGCTGCAGTCCGTAACTTTTTTGGGTTAAAAAATATGCAAAATCAATTTTTGAGCAAGTACATAACCAGCCAGTGTTCAAAACTATCTCCTTACCTTAGCCCCATTCACAACGGTAAGCTTGTAATAATGTGTTATAATTTGAGTGGTACTGGTGGATTTCCGCAGGAAATTCGAGCATGTCTTTGCGTCATTACGTCACATTTGTATACATAAAGAAGGAGTCCGGCTCGCATGTAAGGATGCTGCAGGTGGCGGATCATTTATAGCCTTTTCTCACAGCAGCTGGAATAATTTAATTTATAATTTTGATGGCGGATTGTAATCCAGAAAGGTCCAAACGACAATCAGTGACAACTGGAGATTCACCCCTAGTCAAAATCAAAAGATTAGACTGTACAAAAATTGAAATCTACAGGTAACACTAACACACACTAAATACACATAGTCACGCAATGCTGATGTTGTTAACATTACCATTTGAGAACAAAGTATAACAATAATAATAATTTTCACGGTTTGATGTGATATGAGCTAAGCGATCGTTAGATTTAATCACTGTTGGTAGCGCGATTTATTGTAATGCTTTTTTTCTCAGTTGGTCAGAACAAAAGTGGCAGACATGTTACTTACTTGTTCAGATGACATTTTCCAGTGAAAATTCTTATTTTGGTCATACTTCCAAGACGTAGAATCTGTGATTCCGAAGTACAGTATCCACACCGGTGTGGTGAATGAATGACAGCTGAACATACCCCTCAAAACATTAGATTCATCCGCGCTGAGGAGCTGTGTCGATGCACAACCCACGTAAAGATTCCGCAAATAACTGCAATAGCAGGTTTCAAACAGAGATGGCGATAAAGAGGCAAAACTTACGGACTGCAGCTTTAAGTTTCAGTAATTGTCTTTTTTATTTTTATATATATTTATTTTGCTTTATTTTATTTCACTTCTAATTTTAGTAATTTTAGTACTTTTTAATTTTCGTAATTTTAGTTTTTTAAGTTTAGGTTTTTCATCTAACATTTATATTTCAGCTTTATTTCAATTAACGAAAACACATTTTAATAGTTTTAGTTAACAATAACGATGCTATATTCCAAGACTTCTGAAGCTGTACCAGACTGAAAAAAATCTTTATTGTTGCTCTCAAATCAAACATGTCACCATTTTATGTTTTACATCAGCAACTTGAGGGTGATTAAATTATGAATTTTTATTTTTGAGTCAAATTTATGGTTTGAGTTCACCCACGTGGTGTGGCATTACTCATCTTCGACACTATCTGTTGGAGAAAAGTCACCATTGACACTGTTCTTCTCCATCTGTCTTCCGCCCCATCATTCCCACTCCAGAGGAAACCGGAAGAATTATTACAGTTCTAGATTGTATCAGTGGGGAATGCAGTTAAAATAAATTTACCATCAAGGCATGAATTCAAAATAGACCATATAATATATACAGTATATTCCTTAATTCTAATCCAAACAACTGCTGTCATCACTGCAGCTCTGTCATTATTATTAATGTATCACTCTTTGTCTGATGCAGTCTGGGGACATTATAATAGTGAACCACAGAAGCAAGGACACGTGCCACCTCAAATTCTCCCCTTACAGCTATTTTTCCAGGGATGTTCCCCGCAAGGTCAGTCCGTGCATTAATCACCTCTATTCAGTCCGAGTTTTTCCAGCATGTGAAATGCAAGGCTGTGTGCTACTGCCCTCTGCAGGGTATTAAGTGTAACCACAAGAGTGTGTGCTGTGTGTCCTGTCACTAGGTAACAGGCGTTGTGACGGATGGTGAAAGCAGTGCCCACTACATTCTCTCTGGAACGTGGGATGATAAAATGGAAAGTGCAAAGATCATAGAGAGCAGCCACGGCTGTGGAGGATCTGAGGGCAAGCAGAAAACTGTCTATCAGACTCTACCACCAAAACTACTGTGGAAGAAATACCCTCTCCCGTAAGAATCAAACTATGTTTGTCCATCTGACTATCTATCTATCTAGTCTCTCTATCTGGCTGTCTGTCTATATTTCTATCTGTTTTTCTATCTGGCTATCAGTTTTTCTTTCTATCTATCTATCTATCTATCTGTCTGTCTGTCGATCTATCTATCTATCGATCATTTTGCATGTGATGGCTCACATGATGAAATAATGTTTATAAGTTGTGAAGAGTTTGCCTCAGTTTCACTTCAACAAGCCATGTGCATTTAGTCATTGTGCAAATTGTAGACAATTGTACTACCTCTTTTGCACAATTGTCTTTTGCGAATTGTTCAGAGATCTGAATTTATTGTTATGAGAAAAGTCTCATTCGAGAATTGAACCAAAGCAATTGAGGAAAAACTGTAATCTTTCTGTCTTTTTATATATTTTTTTATTCATAATATGTATAAATGATATTTTTCTTTTAATATTTTGTTTAGTAAATGTATCTTTCTATACTCTCTTTTTCCTGCTGTAATTCCAGCGAGAATGCAGAGAACATGCATTTTTTCTCTTCTCTGGCCTTGACTCTGAATGAGCCTGAGGATGGTGTGGCCCCTACTGACAGCCGTCTACGGCCCGACCAGCGGCTGATGGAGGCGGGTTTGTGGGACGAAGCTAATGCCGAGAAACAGCGTCTGGAGGAGCGTCAGAGACTGGAGAGGAGGAAGAGAGAGGCGCAGGCCAACCTTGCACTAGAAGAAGGCAAGACAGAACCTCAAACACTCATATTGTTTAATATACTTAGTAGGCAGTATACAGTACATTACAGTGCAGTAAGCAGTAGGCTAGTATTCCATTATCTCAATAAAGATGTTTTGTTCTGGATTCGACAGGCAAAGAAGCAGAGAGCTACCAGCCAATGTGGTTTGAGAAAAGGACTGATACAGAGACAGGTGAGAACAGCTACCTGTACAGAGGAGGCTACTGGGAAGCCAAAGACAGACAAGACTGGAATCAGTGCCCCGACATCTTTTGAGGCCTCTCTTCCACCAGGACCAGCTTGCCATTTCGAATCATCTTGTATTAGGAAAGCTGCTTACCGATGTTTCCCATTCCAAGGAGTTTCAAAGATGTGGAATATACTGATTCTGTTCAGTCTCTACTAAGGCACCCACATGTATATAAACATATATATCTTCATTTGGAGTGTATTCATGGGGGCATTGGGACACCTGTATTGTAGCAGGGAAAATTCACATTACATGGGGAAAAAAACAAAACATTTTAAGCACAATAGACGGAGGCACTTTATAAATGTCACAGTGAAAGACACTAATAACATTAATGATCTGGGGAATGTAACACTTCACCAGGGATAAGATTCTTCCTCAAAGCTTTTGCTGATTGCTTCAGGTTAACTGTATGATAACCCATGAATTATCCACCGTCGTGTGATAAAAGACATTCAGAGCACATGCTACTTTTGAAGTATGGAGACCGAATGCCCTCAAGACTGTGTTCCTCCATTGAGCTGTAGTGTAGATTAAGTGCTGTGTAGTTTTAACAGTGCAAACATGCTCCATATGCAACCTAGATAGAATCCAGATCGGTGAATTGATGTTGCTTCTACAAAATAACAATTATCAAAGCTAATTTATTAGATATATAATGTGAGAATTCCTTTTTAGCTGCCTGTTTAGTTATTTAACACAAGCGTAATGTAAATGTCATTGTGTAGGTGATGAATTACGGCTTAATTGAGATTCTCCATTTAGAGTCATGGTTAGATGTATGCAAACATGCTAAAACATCAAGCTAGAATTCAACTGCACATTTATTTAGTTAAGTAGATGAATTAATAACACATTGCACATTGTGAAGTATGACTCATCTGCATGCAGTGCAGATTTTTTGAAATAATTATGCAAATTAAGCATGCACTTCAACAGATACGTTCATAAGACTCACAGGAAAGTACACGGTATCAGATCACATTTTAGGGTGTTTGCAAACCTTTGGCCTTGACTATGTTGTCAATAACTAGCATTTTGTGGTGGTAATACTTTCTAGTTTCCAGTATTAGCAGCTAAAGCACATTAACACTACATACACCCTTCATGCTGCAAGGAAAAGTGGTCTGGAATACTGACCGTAAACTGTAACCAAAATGAGGATGAAGGAAACTCATATTTAGGCATTAAAAACTTTCACAATATGAGCAGACCAGTGTTGTATGTACACTTTAAATGTCAGGAAGTGTGTTAGTACAATGTGCAAAATGTAAAGGACTGATTGAACTTCATATTTACCATCTGTGTTTGAGTTTTTCAACCAAAAGCAAGTGTCTTCTGAGAACTTTCTTGAGATCAGCACCATAAGCAATGCGAAAATTACACTTTCCAATGTACGCAGTATTAACCAGATATATCGATAATATTAAGCTGATTATTATATCTATATAAATTGATTAAATATGATGCTGATATGGTGATGTAGAATGTGTTGAACATTCTAGGGACTCTTATTGAAGTTCATCTCTCTAAAATGTTCACTTTAGATTATGATGTGAAGTTGTCTTTTGATTGTCAAAATAATCTGAATATATACACCGATCAGGCATAACATTATGACCACTGACAGGTGAAGTAAATAACACTGATTCACTGATTGAACTCTTCATCACGGCACCTGTTAGTGGGTGGCATATATTAGGCAGCAAGTGAATTTTGTCCTCAAAGTTGATGTGTTAGAAGCAGGAAAAATGGGCAAGCATAAGGACTTGAGCGAGTTTGACAAGGGCCAAATTGTGATGGCTAGATGGGTCAGAGCATCTCCAAAACTGCAGCTCTTGTGGGGTGTTCCCGGTCTGCAGCGGTCAGTATCTATCAAAAGTGGTCCAAGGAAGAAACAGTGTTGAACCAGGGTCATGGGCTGCCAAGGCTCACTGATGCACGTGGGGAGCAAAGGCTGTCCCGTGTGGTCTGATCAAACAGACAAGCTATTGTAACTCAGATTGCTCAAGACAGTCAGGGTGCCCATGCTGACCCCTGTCCACCGCCGAAAGCGCCAACAGTGGGCACGTGAGCATCAGAACTGGACCACGGAGCAATGGAAGAAGGTGGCCTGGTCTGATGAATCATGTTTTCTTTTACATCACCTGGATGGCCGGGTGCGTGTGCGTAGCTTACCTGGGGAACACATGGCACCAGGATGCACTATGGGAAGAAGGCAAGCCGAACGGAGGCAGTGTGATGCTTTGGGCAATGTTCTGCTGGGAAACCTTGGGTCCTGCCATCCATGTGGATGGTACTTTGACACGTATCACCTACCTAAGCGTTGCTGCAGACCATGTACGCCATTTCATGGAAACGGTATTCCCTGGTTTCTGTGGCCTCTTTCAGCAGGATAATGCACCCTGCCACAAAGCAAAAATGGTTCAGGAATGGTTTGAGTAGCAAAACAACGAGTTTGAGGTGTTGACTTGGCCTCCAAATTCCCCAGATCTCAATCCAATCAAGCATCTGTGGGATGTGCTGAACAAACAAATCCAATCCATGGAGGCCCCACCTCACAACTTACAGGACTTAAAGGATCTGCTGCTATCATCTTGGTGCCAGATACCACAGCACACCTTGAGGGGTCTAGTGGAGTCCATGCCTCGACGGGTCAGGGCTGTTTTGGCAGCAAAAGGGGGACCAACACAATATTAGGTCATAATGTTATGCCTGGTCGGTGTGTATATATATATATATATATATATATATATATATATATATATATATTTATGAATATAATAGATTCAAACGAAAGATAAGAACAATAATTATATGTTTAATATTTCAAGGGTTTGTTTTGTAGCATCACGGCCAGTAGCTGACGCCACTGTACTTGGAATAACGCCGGAATCATTATTTGGTAAAATTATTGTAAAATACAACATAATGGCAAAATACAACACAACGTTGTTTTAATCTTCTAGAAGAAATGTAACGTTCTGGCACCAAAACATACTGAAATCTACAAGGTGAATATAAAAGATTTTTATATCTCATGAACAGGCAGACAGAATGTTCTGCTGTAGATGCATTTAACATTGATAAAATCTCTGGATGTTTTATTCCACATTGATACTATAAAGTAAATATGATGGGTGGCAACATTGCTCAGTTAATCATCTTTATATTCACAGTAGGCCTACTATTTGTTGCACCCTGAACACTCCCATTAATGGAAGATCCTGATCCACTGGTTCAGAAGGGCAGACATAAAGGGATAGTTCACCCAAAAAAAAAAAGAAAAGTCTGTCATCATTTACTCACCCATGTTGTTCCAAACCTTTATGAGTTTCTTTCTTCTGTTGAACAAAAGAATATATTTTGAATAATGTCGGTAACCAAAAAGTTGATGGACCCCATTGACTCATTTTCCTACTATGGAAGTCAATGGGGGTCCATCAACTGTCACATTCTTCAGTATCTCTTCTTTTGTGTTCAACAGAAGAAAGAAACTCATAAAGGTTTGGAACAACTTGAGGGTGAGTAAATGATGACAAAATTGTCACTTCTGGGTGAACTATCCCTTTAACCAGGTTAAACTTGCTTATCATATGGGGCTCAAAAGCATTTAATAACCATTTAAGTCACAGGCCTTCATCAGTCAAGCTACATTATCTTGCATATTGTATTACATTGTAAAATGTAGCCTATAGTGATGTGTGACATTTTTGACAATGTCATGAAAATCTAAAAGCTTTATTGGCAGTATTGTTAACCTTTTTTTAACTGGAGTTAAAGTGTTTGAATATAGAAAACAATACATAAAGTGATTATAAACGGGATAGTTAAAAATATCCAAATGATCAATAAATGTATGTTAACGAAATGAATAAATAAACACGCATTCTTTGATATGCTCGAGCATTTTTTTGTGCGTGAATCTGATTGTCCACGTGCCAGCAGCACGCGATGGGTCGGTCACCTTTCAGCAGGCGCAGTGAATGAATAGACGGGGTGACGTATTGCACAGCTGATCTGGCAACAACTGGCAGCTGAGCTCACAGAAAGGGCCGAATGTGTCTCCGCGAAGGGTATATTTAAACGCATCTAGCTTCAGCAGTGCGGGGAAAAGGTAAGAGACGACGCAAATGCATTTGATCATACTGTGCGTTTGAAAATGATGCTGATGTGTTGTGGTGGTATAATACTGTAGTGTTGATGCGGGCTGGTTTGTTGTTTATTTCTTCTGTGAGGGTCTTGTGTCATTTATAAAACGTTTTGCTTCACTGAACGTGACAATAAGCGTACGATGTGCCGATCAAGACAAGTCATTGATCCGACAGTCGCATTACCAAGCGAGTATAAGGATATATGAATATATGACACGCTTAGGCTTGAACAACCTCTATGGATATTTACAAACGGGACTTCAAATATACCGATGCTGCGGTGACTAGACGTCATCGACTAGCGTCATTTGCACACATATACGGGCTTGTTTTATTATGCAATGCATTGCAAGTCTCTTGTTATTGTTTAAACTGGAAACTATGTAATTGTTGGTAAATGTGGCTTGGCTGGACAGTCGTCGCAGTCTCAGGCACCCCATCAAGGGATCCCGGATGAAATAAGCCTCTATGGACCACAGAGCGACCATTTGCTGCGATGTCAATCTAAAAGCCACCGGCAGCAGTGAAGTCAGCGACAAAAACATTCAGCAACTCACTATCCCGACTGTTTAATTAACATAACCAATAATTTGTTTAGGATTTGCGTATACTGAATCATTTTCATAGAACACCTTGAATAAACAGGGCCCACCAATCCAAAACCGGCAGGGCAACACGAGCCGATTTCTGATTGGTAGACTCGGTGGATTAATTTCCCTGCGCTCTCCCTGTGTCGTGAGAAAACAAGTCCTACGGTCCTACCTCGAAATCGGGTCTCTAAGTACACACAAACAACATTAAAATATGTATAGAACTGCGTAGGCTACTAGTGCATAAGAAAAATTACAATGTAATATCTTTTACTTGATAAACTGTTAATAAATAATAGCCTAATAATAATAATAATAATAATAAACAAATAATTGAACATTATAACTCTTTTACATTATTTGTTCTTTTAGTAGGCTAACTGAAATATTTGTATATTTTACATAATTACATTAAAGGTTGTTGTGAATAGGCCTACACGTAGGGGCAAATGCACAGTGCAAGATAAGCTATCAGGCTAATCTGGTATCTGTATGCTATAAAACAGACATTAATGGTCATTATAAAATAGCTACATAAACAACATATATCATGATGTGATTTTGTAGGAATTGCAAACGCCCGGGCACTAAAGAGTAACTATTACAAGTTCTTTGAGCCAATGGGATCGCTTTGATGGCCTGGTCATTACAGTAACTCGAATCATTTGCTGATTCGTTAGGTGAGTTTTTGGCTAAATTCCGTAAAGCATACTACTCTCTCCATTCTTGCAATTTAAAGATTGAAATATCGGCAGAAATAGTAAGGACCCAAACTTGCGGTCTTGGCTATGTGAGGTTGTGTACACGTGACCGGTCAGAAAAATGCCAAAGCTCTGTGCTCTTAATCTAAATCCACACTATGTCTAATACCACTTCGGAGCGATATCTGAGGCCAAGCTTATCCCATATATCATTCACATTCATCATGTTCATAAACTCGCATGCCCTGAAATCTCACAATGTTGAGGGAAACTTTACAGTGTGCGCTAAGTTAATTCGATAGGCTATAATTTGGTAGAAAAACATAGTGTTGCACATTTTATTGGTGCAGAGATGAGTATGTGTATTTTGTAAAACGTTTGCATCTGCTTTTTTATCACTTAATTACAAGCACCACAATTACTAAATAATTATGTGGTAAGTGTGTCCCATCAGGTAATCAAAAGTTCTATACACACTTGCATTCTTCACACATACTTACACACTTGGGCCAAATACAGGAAATACATCATGCAAAGGCTAAACAACTTTTAAAATCCGAATAGTTTTTAAAACGCTATGCATCACATATTTGCCGTCTTTGTAAATGGTCACAGAGAAAAACTGACCATCACTAAACGACTAGGAGAGGGACAAAATATCGAGAGGGCAATATATCGTTGTCCTTCTCCATTGCGATACGAGAATCGATGCGCTGGCGCCAAATATCGATATTTTAGTTAATAAAATAAGGCACTCTAAATAGATTTCCCTGCTCCCAGCATCGCTACTTCAATGCTCCTCGAGGTGGCACTCAACACGTGAATGAGGGAAACATGAACATAAGTTAACTAGCGAAAAAGGTTTTTAACAGGATGCCAGACAGCAGTGTGAGTAAAATAATAGATGCCCCAGCCCTGTTTAAGTCCAAAGTCTGGAAAACCTGCACTTAACTTTTTCACAGGCATTTGTTTTCATAGTTAGACAGATATCGTGATGTATCATTATTAGGGTTGCAAAGTTTCCAGAATTTTTGGAAACTTTCCAGGATGTTTTGGAAATTTTTGGAAAGTTTCTGGAAATTTGCCGAAAATGTTCAGCCTCTTTGCAACCCTAATCATTATAGGATTGTCTAGCAATATACTGATTATCACAGAATTGCTGTAACCGTAATATTATCAATATCGTGAGCCGTGTATCGTACCGTGAGGTACCCTGTGATTCCCACCCCTATAAACAACTGAGGATCACACACTACCAGATTTTAAGTCTTTCTGAAAATAAACTCAGGTAGAAACATGCGGCTTGTTGCGAAAAAGATGCGTGATAAGTAAAAAAAAAAAAAAAAAGTGATCTAAAAGTCTCTGTGCCCATCATATAGTACCTGATTTTCTGTGAAATCGGTCAACTGTGCCTGCCCAAAATTTGCAGGCTCTGACTTTCAGCAATCAGCATTGGCATGTCCAGAATGCAAATCGGGGCAAAAATCGTTGCAATAGTCCTTTCTTCCTTATTGTGACATATATTCAGAGTGAAACCGCTTCTTGAACAATAAAAAATGTGCAGGACTTGATTTTGTACATGGGAAATTGATTGGATCGTTGGAGAAGAGATGTCGCTGCATGAGGGAGGGGAAGTTGTTTTGCACTGATTCTTGAGATAAGGGACAAAACATGTTTTAGATGTTAAAAAATACAAACTAACACTACATTATTAAAAAATTATATTTTTGTAGACAAAGGTGTCAGATAATGAACCATGTGAGGGAACAGGTTTTTATGAAAATATTTTTTCTAAAAATTCATTCATTCACTTCATAAATTAATTTGTGTCCACTTCGTCAGACGCACTAAAAGCATGCTAATTTAATCCATTCAAAAACAGTGTAAAGTCTTCAGTTATGTAATAGTGATGTTCAGTAAAGGAGCTAAGTCATAAAATACATTCTCCATTTTTTTCTGTTTTGACACTTATGAACAATCAAGTAAATTCCTTCCTTTTAATATTAAACATATATCACCAATGTTCTTAGGTAAATGAAACATAATATCATGTAATTCCATTGATGTTTTAAAATTTTTACACAAATTGAAAAAGAATTCGACATTTCTTTCAAAATTAACAAAAACCTTCACCTGACGGTGTTGACAGGTTCAGCTGGGGCCAAATATACTGTATATGTAAATAGTCATGAAACAACATTAGAAGAATTCCCCATATGCAAAAAATAAACATTAAATCATATTATACAGGCTTTTTGAGAGCACTTGTCAGACATCAGACATAAAACCTGATGGAGTTGACGCCTGACGGAGTTGACAATTATTTTTTTTTTCCACCTCAACGACGTTGTACAGTGGAGCAATTTTGTTTTTGCTTTTTCCTCAGTTGTAGCTGCCTTAATAAACATATCAAAAATGGCAAGATTTATCCCACAACTATTTACAGAAACTATTACACTGTGATGACGGAGTTGACATGTTAAAGCTGTGACTGCAGAGACTTCAATATTGTTTAAAATATAAAAAAAATATATAACCTTTAGGACTATGTGTTCTACTGTGAGATCCACAATGAGCAGGAAATAGTAGGTGCTCCTCAGAGTTAAAGCTGCCCATGACACTGCCTGATTTATTCAGAATTTTGCGTCAGTTGATGCAAAGTGAGGACACAACTTTGAAAGCCATTTTTTAATGGAAAATAATATAATTCAAGATTTACTTTTTGTATTGTTTGTGTATTTTTTTAATTTGTTGCATTTTTAAACACTTTGGCAGTTTTACATTGTGACCTCATGCTGAGGACAGGTTAAAGTACATGCGTATAGTGTGTGCTTTTAAAATAATACTAAAGCAATTATTTAAAAGCATAAGCAATGAATGCCCTGAGTGAGTATACAAACTTTTTAAGTATTTTTATTTTGTTGATTATTTTTACTTTTTAACATAAATTGGGCTTTTGTGTTTAGGACATGTTTTGTCCCTTATCTCAAGAATCAGTGTTTGATTAAAGATTAGGAGGGCACATGAATGATGTGGATGGTTAAATCTTTTATAATAAATACTGCAATATTCAATAAAAAAAAAAAAAAGAATGGTCAATTTTGAACTTAAGGTGACTTTAAGTAGACAAGTGATCAAGTGAAAAGACCACAAGTGTGGGAATTGGGACAGTAACGTTAGTATGCTATTCGAGTCCAGCTAAAGAATCAAGATTCATTCAAAAGAACCGATTGGTTCCCGAATTAAACACCACTACCTCTCATGCCTAAAACGTCCGTGCCTTACGTCACAAACCAGACCAACGACACATAATAGCACGTGTAGGCGAGACGAAATGTTGTTTCTCTCTGATCCACACGGTTGATATAGCGGGTCAAGACAGGACTTCACACTCGGCTTCGGTTCTTTCAACAGAGAGTGAATAGTCTACTCCGACTCGTATAATAATATTGCTACTACCTGCGTTTTTTTATTTGTGGAGATGAATTATTTATTTACGTTACGAACTAAAGATGTGTTTACCCTTCAGGTGCGAATATGAAACGAACATGATCAGTATCGATGGCCCCTCCACCAAGTGCGCGGAGACCCGGGACACCGGGAAGAGAGGGAGGCAACCGCCAGAAATGCTGCACCTTATGTTCGCGGTCTCCGTGTGGCTGGTGACGGGCACCACCATATCCAGCCTCAACAAATGGATATTCACCGTGTACAATTTCAGATACCCGCTGCTTCTGTCAGCTCTCCACATGCTGACGGCGATAGTGGTGGACTACGGACTGATCAAATGCAGGGTTGTCCAGCACAGAGGCATCGGCGAGCAGGATTTAACCGCCAGCGCCAAATTCAAAGTATTCCTGTTGAGTTTGACATTCTGTGCCAGTATCGCGTTTGGAAATGTGGGACTCAATTATGTGCAGCTTTCGTTCGCACAGATGATCTACACCACTACGCCGCTGTTTACACTGGCGATTTCCACGCTGATTCTCGGAAAGCAGCACCACATCCTGAAGTACACCGCGATGATGCCCATCTGTCTCGGGGCGTCGTTCAGCATTATGGGCGAGGTCCAGTTCGACCAGATCGGCTGCTTGTTTGTATTCGCCGCCACCATGTTAAGAGGTGTAAAAACCATTCAACAAAGTAAGTCATAGCGTCTGGAATGAGATTCTTTTAAGCGAACCGATTCATTCGATTCGTTTTAGTGAACTGTCACTGAAATGTGTAGCCATACATTTTTGCTGCCTACATTTTAGTTATACAGTTTCAGGATTTTCAGTGTCATTTAAAACATGGAAATATTAGGGAATTTTATCTTTGTGATTCCATAGCTGGAAATGTCATTGGCCTAAAGTTATTGATGGATTTATAAAGATTGATGCAAACGTCTACACTACAGTCTTTTATGTTCAGCTTTCAAATGTGGATATAAACAGCTTTTTGTAAGGGCAATGACTATGAAATTATTATTATTTTTAAATCCAAATGTAGACAAATGGGTCAAATTAAAGGGATAGTTCACCCAAAAACAACATTCCCTCATGATATTTTTGAAATCTGAGAGCTTTGTCAATGATCAATATGTGAATAAAAGCCTAAATTCGATATCTGTTCATCCTATAAACCGATCGTGTCTCTTCAGAATATTTTGGACTAAACAGCTAAATTCATATGGATTAGTTTTAAGATCTCTTTATGAGGTTTTTAAAGTGTTAAAGTGGTAGTTAAATAGCTGTCTATGGAGGGACAGAAATCTCTCAGATTTAATCAAAAAGATCTTCATTTGTGTTCCAAAGATGAACGAAAGTCTTACGGGGTTTGGAACAACATGAGGGTGAGTAATTAATGACAGAATTTTCATTTTTAGGGTGAAATATCCCTTTAAGGCAAGTACCTTTTAAGTTATTCCTAGACAAGTCAAGTGATTCAACTGGATCATTAAAAAAGAATCGGTTCACAAGAACGATTCGTTCGCGAGTCGGATGACTAGTGAGCTTTCTCATAACCCGCTGCTGAACTGCAGGGCTTTTTCCTGATCAGTTAAACGTGTTCAAAGTTTTAGAAA
Source organism: Coreius guichenoti (assembly GCA_039654105.1). NCBI lineage: Eukaryota > Metazoa > Chordata > Actinopteri > Cypriniformes > Gobionidae > Coreius > Coreius guichenoti. Next base: position 13,876,459 of record CM077190.1, on the reverse strand, counting down.
AGTATTTGAAACTATCTAAATTCATCACCATTATAATTTTAAAAGGTCACTGGCTCTTTTGACATATGAAAATATTCTTAACCAAATGTTGCTGACAGCAGAGTCTATTTTTGTCTCTCAATAAGGCTAGCTCTTGGTCAGTATGTTCCTCACTGCTGTAACTTCCTAGTGTCTGTCTGAGTCATAGTGGAGAAAGTCCTGTCTGCCAACAACTGGCACATCCTGTTCCAGAGACTCACGAGTGGCTACATGCTGGCGCTGTTGTTCTAACCAGATTTCCCAAGTAGCAAATTAACTCACAGTAACAGATGGGGATTGACTACTGACTGTTTTTTCTTAAAATGAGTGTCAGCTGAGCTCCATTACACTAAGTGACCACCTCACTAGAATAATTATGTAGGTGGCTGGCTCTGAGAACATCAAGGAGCCAGACTGGACTGAGGGCAAGAGTTTACTGGGAGAACCTGTTTTGTACACATTTAGTCTTTTTATGATTTCACATCTTGTCACAGCTGCAACCACATATGCTGATGTCATTCAATGTATGTCAAAGAAACGGTTGCATAACATAACCTACAGTTTGCATGCAAGCTAAATAGGCAGTGCCTTGTTTTTAATAAATTGAACTTTGTTTGTAGTGTATACAAGGAAAAACTATGATGTCAATATTAGGAAACCAAGAATTAACAGAGGCTAAATATTTGTATTATTCATAATAGTAATTAATATCTTGTAATGATTAATATCTCATGGAAAACTTGAAAATATTAGGGAATTAAAAAAAAAATTCAGAGGTTATAATTAATTTAATCAGATATTTTGCTTTCTTGGTCCAGGGGAGATACTCCATGTAGACTTATCTAGGTCATCTGTTGGTGTTATGTTTCAGTGCTCTATTTTAGTTGTGACCATTGCATCACGGAGGCTAATGTTGTTTACTATATGCGTTACACCATAGCTCAACATGCGCTTTCGTAAATGACAATCCAGATGGCCAACAAAATATGATGTGTCAGACAGTATAGAGTGCAACAGTCGGGTTCCGGAAGTAAAAATCCATTCAATTTCCCTATAGAAATAGATTTTTAACGGCAACTTATAAACCTTTAAAGACCGTCTTACTGTGAACAACTACATTACCCATGAGAGATATATATATATATATATATATATATATACAGAATAAAGCAACATATTTAAATGAGTCTATCGTTTTTAATTTGATTGTGCTGTTCGCAATGCTTCACGAGATTGTAGTTCTTTCTATCACTAAAGCCATTAGGGATAGTTCACCCAAAAATGAAAATTACCCCATGATTTACTCACCTTCAAGTCATATATGACTTCTTCTTTCAGATGTATACAATGAGAGTTATATTAAAAAATGTCCTGGCAGTGAATGGAGGACGAGATTTTGAAGCCCAAAAAAGTGTATCCATCCATCATAAAAGTAATCCACACGGCTCCAGGGGGTTAATAAAGCCTTCTGAAGCGAAGCAATGCATTTGTGTAGGAAAAATATCCATATTTAATACTTTATAAACGAAAATAACTAGCTTCCGACAGACGGCCGTACACGTCGATTTACAGCGACAGAGTAACCCCTGACCTGATGCATGACGCATTGACGAACGCATAAGCGCAGAGGATAGAGCAAAACTAAACACCGGTCACGAATTAGAAGTCTAAAATGAGAATTTTTAAAGAGAAATGTCAGAGGATTTCGATATAAGAGAAGAGGAGCTTGAGTCTGTTGCCCAGCCCTATTTGTCTGAACCACGAGAGGCGTCAAAGCTTACGCTACTCCTACATACTACGTCATACATTGCGTCAGGGGTTACTCTTTTGGCGTAAGTCGACTTGTGTAAGCCGGAAGCTAATTATTTTAGTTAAGTAAGTTTTTTTTTTTAGTTAACTTTTCTTACACAAATGCACTGCTTTGCTTTAAAAGGCCTTTATTAACCCCCCGGAGCCATATGGATTACTTTAATGATGGATGGATGCACTATTTGGAGCTTCAAAATCTCATCCTCTATTCACTGCCATTATAAAGCTTGGAAGAGCCAGGACATTTTTTAATATAACTCCGATTGTATTCATCTGAAAGAAGAAAGTCATATACACCTAGGATGGCTTGAGGGTGAGTAAATCATGGAGACATTTTCATTTTTGGGTGAACTATCCCTTTAAGTACACAGTATTGTACCTAATGTATTTTTCAAATTTTTTTTGCTTCAAATCAAAGTTTGTAATATTGTGATTCACCTCGTAGCTGGCTGCCTCATTCATGGCTTATAACACTTTAACAAAGACTTTTGAATGGAAAATGAATGGAAAAAATACTTCTGGAACCAACGCTGCTGAAAAAGTGGGCGGGCACTATTGCACTCTATAATGGCTAAATTGCACCACTTTTTCTTTGTATATTTGTAATTGTCAGGCATCTTGCTCCAGGAGGAGAAGATCAACTCTATCTTCCTACTGTATCTGATGTCCATCCCCAGCTTCTGCATCCTGGCCGTAGCCGCCCTGGTTCTGGAGAACTGGGCAGCGATGCAGTCCCCTCTCCAGTATGACCATCACCTCTGGGGCTTCATCTTGCTCAGCTGTCTGGGTTCAGTGCTTTACAACCTGGCCAGCTGCTGTGTCATCACCCTGACCTCCGCTGTCACGCTGCACATCCTGGGCAACCTGAATGTGGTGGGGAACCTCCTGCTCTCCCAGCTGCTGTTTGGCCACCAGCTGACGGCTCTTAGCTGTGCTGGAGCTGCCCTCACCCTCTCGGGCATGATCATCTACCAGAACTCTGAGATCATTGTAGCTTACTTAGACGCACGCAAGGCCAGGACACCAACCAGTGACAGTGGAGAGGACATGAGAGGAGAGGAGAATGACTCGAGCATATCAAAGACAACTGCAGAACCAGCTCCACAACCGTGTTCAGAAGAAGAATCATCTGCAGAACCAGCTCAAGAACCTAACGAGAGGACAGAGGATCAGATTCATGAGAAAACAGACTGAAGAGACTCAACAAAGGCTATGTTCCAAAACCTAGTAAGCTGCCAGTGCTGTCTGTAGCCAAACTCTGGACTTTTTTTCTCGCATAGAGCACAAAAGGAGTACAATGAAAGTAAAAGGTGACCACAGATCTCTCTGGTCCTCAACCACTTTCATTAGATGGAAAAGAGCAGCTTGGACCAGAGTTATCATAGGTAACTAAAACTAAAATCATTTAAAAAAAAGAAAATTGATTAAAAAAGAAAAAAATATATTATTTGAAAATTTAACTGGAATAAAAATATTAAAAAAAGGAAACTTTTTTTATTTCACATTTCTCATTTGAATTTAGTTTAATTTGATGTACTGAAAGAACTACATTTTAAACTACTAAATTTGACAAACAACAAACTTTATCTTAACTTTTAGCTAAAACTGTAACTAAAATGAAAGTGCCCCTATTATGCTTTTTCGGATATTACCTTTCATGCAGTGTGTAATATAGCTGTTTGTGAATGTAAAAGATCTTGAATTGATACGGAAAAGCCAATGCCATCGTTACTGTTTGTATCACTAAAAGTGCTGAGGAAGCCTCTGGAGCTGAAATTCGGATATTGTAGTAATAGGTGTGTTTTTTTTGACACGCACTGTAAGTGGTAGACCAATAACAACAGACTGGATCATCTGAGCAATCAAGAGCAGAGTAGGCTCTCAGAAAGGAGGGGTTTAAAGAGACCGAATCCTTCAGCCGTTTCAGACACTGAGAAAAGAGGTGATGTGCAGTATATATGTGTATAAAGTGTTTTTTAACCTTTGACGCATGTACACCTATTGTAGAAGACCTCAAAATATTAGCTTTAAACTTTAAAATAGCATAACAGGCTTTTTAAAATAAAAGGCAAAATATAAAAATAAAAACTGATTCAAAATATTCATATAAACTATAATAGTATCTCAGTGATATTAAAATAACACTGGCTTGGATGTTCTGTTAAATATCTACAGAAGAAAGGTTTGGAACGACAGAAAAGTTCTTTTTGTGTGAACTATCTCTTTAACATAAATTAGCCCTCATCATAAGTGACCAATTTTACATAGGCGACAACTTTGCGTGTCATACAGATATTGCTCCTCATGCACAGGAAACGCGCCTCACAAGTGATTTTCAATTCTACTTAAGTTTTGATGTGAATGCTAGCGTATGTGTATAGCAAAACGCATGGCCCTTCAAATTATACTTTATTTGATACTCTGCCGAACAGAGGCGCTCAACACGCACACTAGAAAGTGTACTGTATGTATAACCTAGCATACACATAAAAACCTAAGGCTTAGAAAGAATTTGATGTTAGCATGTTGCTAAGCTAACACTGTGATAAGCATAAAAATACATAGCGCACACAAATATTGAATAAAATAGTCTATTTTAATGAGACTGAACTATTTTATTGCTACTTTTCACTACTGAATGAATTAGGAGTATATTTCTATTCAATGTTTGTTTGGATATCGACAATTTGCTAGGTTTTGGAACAGAAGACTAGCATCATCCAGCGTTATCTGGTTTAATATGGAGTCTGATAAGATATGAGGTGTCCTGGTCAGCAATGATGATGATGATATTGGAGGTGTAGTTTTCCCTAGTACCTCCTCACTGTGCCAATATTATTATTATTTTAGTCATTCTTCTAATGGAGACAGACTTAGCACATGCCTTTTTTGGCAAATGCCGACCGCAACCATTTGTTTGGATTTTATTACCTCTGTTCTGCCAACACGTACTTATAAGTTTGTAAAAACTTCTGCATGAGCATCAGGAAGATCTCCAATATCCTGCCATATTCATTCTGTGACTGTGTCCATCTAATGCACTGTGAAATACAACTGCTCGATTTGCTCTGACCCTCTTTAATGGTCAGCATAGCTTTTTTTGGACTTGTTCGCATTTTTTTAATATTAGAGATGGGCACAAAAAAAAATACATAGGAATAATGTATTTTTAGATACTGTAACTCAGCCGTCTTGATTTTGATGATATGGACGGTACTTTTAAGGCAGCTTTCTGTAGGATGCCATGTTTGAACGAGTATCCTGTTTGTTACAGCACTACCACTTTTCATCTAGGTTACGTTTACATAAGAGAGACGAGCAAGACTACTGGATCCTCATTTAGGTTTACTTTTATTTAGCTTGGTGCACTTTTCTTTTCAGAAAGTGTATTTTATTCCTTTCTGTTATAGAAAAGTACTAGAAAAAGTCATATTTTACTTTTTATATTTTACAGATTTTTTTTTCTCATCATTGCCGCCTCATCTTATGAACGCAATGCATCTGAATGTTTTGCTTGTGAGGTTTATAATTGTCATTATTCTCATTGAGGCTTCTCACTACTGTAATATACAACAAATATTATCATTATGTATAAATACTGTACAATTTTAATACATCATTAAAAAAAAAATTGTTAATTCACGCCAAAATGTTTAATATATAGAGTATAATATTTACTTTTTTGCACTAAACATGAAGCATTTTTGACCGTGTTTCAGTCCACAATACTGTACAGAAAAGCATCCCGGACAAAATTATTATTATAATTTTATTGAAATCAGCATAAATTAAATGCCTACTATTATATTTATACTATGATGTGTACTCACAACTTAATTTAATTAAAATATCATAATTAATGACATTAAGAATTATAAAGGAACTTCAGCATTACGCTACTAAGAATTTACTAAGAAGGGAGGAAATGTGCTTAATTGTCATGCAAATAATGTCACAAATCCAAACATAAACATATGCCTCATTTTATTTATGCAAAATATAATTTCATAAGGTTTTATTTTGCTTTTGGAGTGATATACTACCTGGGTGTGAGATTCACCCAAAGTATCAGTTGAGAAAATTGGCTGTTTTTTTTTTTTTTTTTTTAATATTATGAATGTGACTGTGTCCCATCATAGGCAGGCAGGTATAAACTGGGGCCTCTTATGTAATTCCCAGTGCAGATAATTATTAATAGGTCTCTTTAAGGAGTCTCATACATTTTTAGAACACTATGATCTCTTAGGAGAAATCTAAATTATATTTTCACTTTCATTGTCCTCTTTAAATCCTCTACAAAAGGCTTCCTTGCTCTTGCTCGTCTCCTCTGAGTAGGTGCTTATCGTTTTTAATTTGTTTCTTTGATTTGTTTTATTGTTTTTGTGACACCTGCTGGACAGTATTATTTTACCTCCTATTTGAATTGTGTGTTTTAAAGCTGTTATAAGAAATTGACACTAATAGAGGTTATAGACCAAGGTACATAGCAAGGTCATTCCCTCGAAGAGGTTTTGTTGCCATCTGCTGGATAGAAAGCAGATTAGCATTTATTATTATTACTTTGTTTTTTATAACTGAATTGAAGTGCATTGGATGCAAATATCAGGCAGTTTGCCTTTTTCCCAACCTGATGGGAATTCATAGTTTAATATATTCTCAAAACAACTCACTTAAACCTTTTTGGGTTCTTAGAATTGGGTAACTGGAAATGTACAAGGATGTGAATGTATCTTAGCGGGTGTTGAGGTGTAGGCAGTCTTATGGAGATGATAAAAGCCTACACTAATTCAAGTGTGCCTACCTGAGGGCTGTTTTCATAAGGAAACAACAGCCTTTCAAGCTTTATTTATTAAGGTCTCAACTGTCCACCTATGCTTCAGTGTTTTCACTCATTACTTCATTTAGTGAACAGCATCATAGGAAAAGCATTGTACAAGATCGACCATACTAAAGAGCAGAGTGGCTAATATATATCAGCATTAATTTTAACACAGATTTTACACTTTTTAAAAAAAAAAAAAAAAGTTTATTTTTTTTTAGGCTGAGTTATCCGTTACTAAGGGTTGCACAAGGGGGCGCTAACACTAGTAATCGGCTATGCTTGCACGGTTATCGGTTACCTATGCTGATCGTTTCAAAATGGCCCATTAAACGGTCTAGCTGCAATTGGTAATTGGGAAAGATCTGTATGCTAATTCACTGTGTTGACCAACAGAAAGCTGCTTGGTTTGAAAAAGTGACTTCTATGTGAGCGGTTCATACATCGCTACATTATTGATAATGGGTAATGGACCTTCTTTGTCTGCAAAATTTTGCTAACATGGCTGCGCCTTATCAGTGAAAGTGACAGCGTATTCACAATAATGTTCATCCTGTCTCTCTGTACCACAAGCACAGCGGTTAACTTACCACAATTAGTATGAAAAAAATTATCAACAGAACAATAGCATAGTTTCTGATACATTTTACTCTTCACCGTAAAAACATGAGGTGAGGGTTGTTAGATAAATACCTCAGATGTTATTGCTTATTCCTGTGATGACGTTTTACTGTGTCACATAGTGTACTGGATGATGTTTTCAACGCCGAGATATCTTAGCATAGAGCGGTACTGACGGTTTTGATGTGTCTTTTATTGGTTGTAGCGCAAAATTGCGCTGACGATTTGCATAATTCTATGACTCCTGTGTATATATGGTTTCTGATGTCAGCAAAATGTCAGATGTAAATGCTTTTTATTATATTTATGTATTTTACAATCATGGAAAGCTGGACAAATACACCAGTTCAAAAAAAAAAACAGTCTGATGTCTCTTTTTCTTGTGTCTCTTGCTATCTCACCATTTTAGTATGTAAAAATATGTTGTTTGTTATTATTATTGTTCATATCACTATACTCGTTTTAACATGCTAGCAGTGTTTAAAACATATTAGAAATAAATATGCAAGCAACATGCTAGCAGTGTCTTAAAAAATGCTAGCAGCATGCTAACAACATGTTAATGCATGCTAACAAAGTGTTAAAACATGCTAGCATGATAGTGGTCTAATATGCTCTGAGATTTGATTTGTTTTCCTGTCTTCATCTGACTTTCTGTCTATCTGACAATAAAACCTTCAAGCCTCAAGTTTTTAAAGTTATTTATTTCTTAACTTGTATTGTACCTTGTATTTTCACCTAGATGATGATAAAATGGTTCAAATGTCTTAGATGTACCATTAGAACACCATTACAAACACATAACAATGACCTGGTAACCACCCACATCACCCAACCAACATGATTGTCAGTTTTGCAGTTTAGCAAAACTAGCATTTTCTCCATGTTAAATGTTATGAAACGTAACATTATAAGTGCCTTTGTATGACTTTGTCACTATAACTGGACCACTTTTGTATGATTAATATGCCACATTAGTGAGTGACTCACTGGACATCCAGTCCAAGTCAAGGTTTCCTTCACCCTCACTGTTTCCATGTGTCATGCTAGCTCAAGTCTGCCAGCAAATGATTACGATAACCATCAGCCACCACTAGGTGGAGCCAAACACTCCTTCATTAAACACACAGAATGCCTCCATCATACTGTGCATGTGCCAGTGACATTTCTGGTCTCAGCTTTTGCAGATAAACACTGCGACAAGCGTGTTTACGTCTGCAGAGGAGAAAAGGATGTGTCTGACCTGTGTAAACATGGAGCCGCTGCTAGGCAACATCATTCTTGTTATGCCTTAAAAAGGTAGTGTTCTCCGTCTGTCCACTCATTCACTGTTTAGTTCTGCGTAGAGCCAGGCCACCTGCTTATGCAATCACTGTCAACACAAAGCATGCTGGGTGAGCTCCATTTATCTCAATGTTTTCTTTCCTCTAGTTTTTAAAGGTATATAAACCCTGATACCACTTTTTAAAGTGAGTTTTTAGATAAAAAGATGACTCATTGTTATCTCCTTAGTAGTAGTACGCCAAAGCTGACAGTAGGGAAAGATCAAGACAAGCAGTGCCAAAATATGTCACTAATACTTAATGTCCCGTTCTACTGATTCCACATTTTTTTCCTGGTCCCTTCAGAAGAGGGTGATGAGGGTCGGGGTGGGAGTGGTCTCACGGTGGCTCTGAAAAACTCATTCACTCCAGCATCAGAGTAGAGTAGAGTTGAGTTGCGTGTATGTGACCTTTCTAGATCAGACCGCAAGACCTTTCCTCTGGACAGAGATTGGTGAGCTTCATCTTTATGTTACTTATTTTGCGAGATTTTATGAGAACTTTGACTTTTGTTGTTTTTCTGATGAATTTCCATTTATTTTCCAGTGCAATGATTGTGTGATTACATAACAGCTATTACACCAGTGTAAGAGCAAATTGTTATTGAGCGGTTATATAAATTCCGCCAACATTATTATGTTATTAGGGTAAAACTGTATTATGGCATCCAGAAACAACATTACCCATTCTGCTAGCTTCAGCCCACACATTATTCCCAACACATGCTAACATACAGCAGCATCAAACAGCATCTGGACACTTGAGGCATCCGACTCAAATGCTGCCAGGTCTTTTATCAGGACTAACTTCAGTTTTCTGAGCCATTTTTTGCATTGACTTTTAATTAATTGGTCAACACAGGTCAAATTTACATTGACTGTGAGCATGATCCACTAACGTTTGACAACTAAGGAGCCCCTGAAGGGACATGGTGATGGGGGGGGAAATATGAGATGGGAGGAAAGATTATATTTTAATGCCTTTGTGTTTGCTCGTAAAACTTTTGGGTGACACTTTATTTTGATGGTCTACTTGAGATATTCTACTGACTATAAGTAACTTTGCAACTACATGTCAACTTATTTTACTTGAACCCCTAACCTAACAGTCTACTACTAATACTCTAATGAGAGTTAGCTGATATGTAGTTGAAAAGTTACTTATAATTAGTAGAATGTCTAAAGTGGGCCATCGAAATAAAGTTTAACCAGCTTTTGTGTTCCACCAAGAAACTTTGCATTTGCTCACAAAACTTTGCGTTCACTCACAAAAGAATGCAAAACTGGTAAGAGATATAATATAAGTTGGGAGGAAAAACTATATATTCAGTGCTTATGCGAGCGAACATAGAATTTTTGTGACCGAATGTCTCAGAGAAATGCAAAACATTTGCGAGCAAACATCGAAATAATAAATATAGGTTGAAGGAAAACATATTTTTAATGCATAATTTTAATAACTTATTTCCACAGAAGAAAGAAAGTAGGGGTGCGCATGTCGAGTGCACATACCTTTTTCACAGACATGGCTGGAAAGTTTGTAGTTCGGTCAAATATGGCAATAGCAAAGAAAGTAAAATGAAGAGAGCATATTACTAACATTAACTGACAGTAAAGAGAGCGAGAGTGCACTTCTGTTGCATGCTCTTGAATCGTATATATGTGTGTATATATATATATATATATATATATATAAGTAAAACCATGAACTGTTTCATGATTTATGTATAACGAGTGGTTCCCTACATTATTACAGGAAGACGGTACAGTAATCACATGACGTTTTCAAGAAGTTTTCTGTGCACAAACATCCGAAGCGCACCCAGAAGCTTCCTCTCAGAATAGCCCACTGAATTGAGTTCTCTTTCACGTCTTCTTTGCGATTGAAGGGACAAATTCACACAAGATTATGTCAAAATGCCCGTATAATCAAGTATTCTTGTGAAACATAGTGGTTATGTCTTAAGTGAACGTAAACTGTTGAAAAGAAAACACGTTGTAACAGTATGTTGGATACGTGCAGCTCTTAAAGTGACATCAGCCTAATAAACCTATTGCTGTCTTTGTCCTCAATGTTGATCTAACAACAAACGACTAAGAAACTATTAAAGGGTTAGTTCACCCAAAAACGAAAATTCTGTCATTAATTATGCACCCTCATGTCGTTCCAAACCCGTAACACCTTCGTTCATCTTCAGAACACAACTGTGTGACTGTGTCCAAGCACTGCACTGTTTACACTACGTCAGCAGCATACGAATCTGACACAGGCTAGAAGAAATTGTTGAATAAAGTCGTTATTTTGCTTGTTTTTTGTGCACAAAAAGTATTCTTGTCGCTTCATAAAATTAAGGTTGAACCACTGTAGTCACATGGACTATTTTAGCGATGTTTTATTACCTTTCTGGACCTTGAACGTGTTAATTAAATTGCTGTCTATGGATGGGTCAGAGAGCTCTCAGATTTCATCAAAAATATCTTGAGGGTGAGTAATTAATGACAGAATTTTCATTTTTAGGTGAACTAACCCTTTAAATTAAAAATAAAATATGATAGAGCAATAATATGAACAGTGAAAGTAACAGTAGCTCCTACAATAAATTTTAACAGGCATAGTTAGGCATGAAAATAAGTGAAGGAAATACTTGTTAAGCCAAATAATTTGATACATATTCTTTTGGCTTCTCCCAATATTTTTAAAAATGAAAAATGCAATGAAAATACAGATATTGGTACTCTGTATTGGCAAGTACTACAAATAAAAGTATCGTATCGGAATCGTTCTGGAAAAGTGGTATCGGTGCATCCCTAAAAGAAAGTCATACAAGTTTGGAATGACATGACAATGATGACAGAATGTTCATCCTTGTAAATAGTCTCCACTCATAAAGCACATGTTATTCCAAAGATCTCTTTGTTTGTGTTTGAGTCCCAGTTGGTTTACAGGACTATGGGCAGACGGTGCGGGACACATCCTAAGCTACTGCATGGTTAATGTCAGTGCCAACCAACATGGTTTCTGTTTACGTTGAGATGAATGTTTGGATTTTTGCCGTTCGACTGTCTTTTTCCGTATATAGAAATGCACACAGTTATCATGATGTGTGTGGCTGGAAGCAGCTTGACATTTAATCTGTGCGAAAACAATGCCGTGAAATATTTTTTATTAATGAAACCTGTTTGTTAAGAAGCCGCTCAAACCAATAATTTGGCTGTGACGTTATATCAGCGTTTAGTAGCTACAGACTAGCTTACTAGCATCTTGATGTGTCTTAAAATATCCCTGTACTAGAAGTTCTCACACAAAGCTTTCAGTTAGATTATCTCTCCCTCATTTTCCTTTCTATAAACGTTCTCCCTCATTCCCACGCACACATGGAGATTTGCACATCTCGTAACCTGGCTCCATCAACACCTCCTGTTCCTCCTTCTGTCCCAGCTGTCACTAAAGATGGAGGGTGAGAAGGGAACAATAGAGGCAGGTACCAAAGAGCAACCTGATATGACGGGTCCACTGACAGCCAAACAGCTGGCAACTATAGAGGATGAAGAGATCCTCAATAATATGGTAAGAGGCAACTATAGGCGCTACAAGCGGAGCGGGCTTGTTATCATGGTTTGTCTTAACCATATTTAGGAAAGTGTGTTTCCCTTCTGTTTACTGCATGTAATAGCTAGATAAGGCTGTGGATTTCGAGGAGAGGAAAATGATCCGGGCTGCCATGAGAGAACTGCTCAAGAGAAAGAGGGGTGAGGGCTGGGTCATGTCCCTAATGTCACATATTCAGTATATATGGCTCAAACATTTTCTGTTAAGTCTAATGTTATTCCCGACATGCTTTTTGGTGAATCTCAAAACCTGTCAAGAATCTGGATCACAATTTAGTCCAAAGTCAAAAGGAAAAATAAGAAAATTAAGCATATTTTAAGGTTTTTTTTTGTGACATTATTGTAAGCATAATTCATGGTTTGTGCTAATGTCTTTAGTATTCATGCTAATTTTTAAGTGGGGGGAAAGGATCTGGACAGAGTAATTCTCATTGCATTAATGAGATTTTTTTTGCATTACAATAATGACAATTGTGGGTGGAAATGTGATAAATTGTCATGAAAATAAAAAAGTTGGGTTTGTATTATTCATTCTCATTACCGTAATAAATCGTCTCAGGTTATGGCTATAACCATAGTTCTCTGAGAAGGGAACGAGACACTGCGTCCAATAGGACCGCTTTGGGAACGCCCTCAGCGTGATTGCGTCTGATGCACGTATGTCAACTTAGCCAATGGCGAAAGTGAACGTCACGGGCAGGTGACGTCACGACCAGGAAAGGATAAATACACATCCGGCCCGACCGGCTTCAGCTAAACTGCCAAGGCAAATCGATCACAAGGATGCAGGGAGTATGGCAAAGGGACGCAGTGTCTCGTTCCCTTCTCAGGGAACTATGGTTATAGTCATAACCTGAGACGTTCCCTTTTGAGGGAACTCCACACTGCGTCCAATAGGACCGCTTTGGGAACGATATACCAAAACGCCATAATACCAAAATGCCTGTCGTGTGAAACTGGCACATTCAAGACAGAAGCACTGAGGAACCTGGAGCTGCGTCCAGGTCAAGATCGTAGTACCTCACAAAAGTGAGTGGCGAGGACCAACCGGCCACATCGCAGACTTCTTTGCGGGAAACCCCTGAAATCAAGGCCTTGGAGGCTGCCATACTCCTTGTAGAGTGAGCTCTGACAGCTAAAGGGCATTGCTGGCCAGAAAACTCATAAGCCAGTGAAATAGCCTCGACTGTCCACTTGCTCATTGTCTGTTTGGACGCAGGGCGACCCCTGTTATGCGGCCCAAAACAGACAAACAGTTGATCCGCTTTTCTCCACAGGGCAGCTCTGTGGACATAAGCTCGCACTGAACACACAAGGTTCAACTTTTCCTGGTCCGAGTTCTCAAATGGAGGAGGAAAGAGAGCCTGCAGCACTATAGGCCGTGGAACACTGGTAGGGTAAAGGAAAGCTCTGACCACCCCCGGTGCACGTGGGGGATATAGATAGGGCCTGAAGGTCTCCTACTCTCTTGATGGAAGACATGGCAAGAAGGAAGACAGTTTTTAGAATCAGAAACTTTTCTGAGATGGTATCCAGTGGCTCGAAAGGAGCCGATGATAAACTCCCAAATCCCAAGCAGGAACTCTAGTGTGCACTGTAGGCCTCAGCCTCTGGGTGCCACGCAAGAAAACGAGTTACTAATGGGTTCTTCCCCACAGTGGTACCATCCACATGGGCATGGTAAGCCAAGACAGTGGACACATACACTTTTGGTCAACCCAGAAGAGAATCGATCTTGCAGAAAATCTAGCACTGAACCAATAGGGCAGTTAACTGGATCTAGCTGTCGTTCTTGACACCAAGAAGTGAACACTTTCCACTTCAGGGCATATAGTTTCCTCGTGGTGAGAGCCCTGGAGCTAAGGATGATCTCTACAACCTCAGTTGAGAGACCAGCTTCTATGAGCTTGGCCCCCTCAGAGGCCAAACCCACAGGTCCCACATTTCTGGGCGGGGGTGAAATATCGAGCCCTCCGCCTGCGACAGAAGATCCCTCTTGATCGAAATCTTCCAAGGTGAGCCATCGAGCAGAGCTACAAGGTCCGAGAACCAAATCCGGCTTGGCCTGTAGGGTGCTACTAGCAGTAGACTTATCTCTTCCCGGCAAATTTTCTCCAGAACTCCCTGGAGCAGAACCACTGGGGGAAACGCGTACAGACGCAGCCTAGGCCATGTCTGTACCATGGCATCCAGTCCCAGAGGAGCTGGATGCGTCAGGGAGAACCAAAGTGGACAGTGCGTCGTATCCTGAGACGCAAACAGATCCACCTCTGCTTGGCCATAAATCTCTCAAATGAGCTTCACCACATTGGGGTGAAGTCTCCATTCCCCTGGCCTCAGCCCCTGTCGAGACAGGATGTCTGCTCCTATATTCTGGGTCCCCGGGATATAGATTGCTCTCAAGGACACGCCCGCATCGTCACTGAATCCCAAACCACGCCCAGAAAGGTGGTCCTCTGTATTGGAGAAAGCACACACTTTTTAGCGTTCAGTCTCAACCCCAACTTTCGGATATGAGCGAAGATGACATCTCGATGCCGAACTGTCATTTCCTCCGACTGTGCTAATATTAGCCAGTCGTCTATATAGTTCAGAATGCGTATGCCCTGCAGCCTGAGCGGGGCCAGCGCTGCATCTACGCATTTCGTGAACGTGCGGAGTGAAAGAGCTAGGCCGAACGGAAGAACCCGATATTGGTACGCTTTGCCCCCAAAAGTGAACCTCAGGAACTTCCTGTGTTGTGGAAGGATGGAGACATGGAAGTATGCATCCTTTAGATCTATTGTGATAAACCAGTCCTCGGATCTGATTTGAGTCACAATCTGACTTGACGTCAACATCTTGAATTTTAGCTTCTTGATTCAGATGGCGAAGATCTAATATGGGACGCAACCCTCCATCCTTTTTTGGAACTATGAAGTATCGGCTGTAAACACCTGACTCTCTGTCTTTTACAGGGACCTGTTCTATAGCCTCCTTCGCTAATAAGGTCTTTACTTCTTGTTCCATTATCAGAGCCTGCTCGGGATGCACTAATGTTAATAGCACTCCGTTGAATCGAGGTTGGCGGAACCCAAACTGAATTCTGTACCCTTTCTCTATTGTTTGCAGGACCCATAACGATATATTTGGTAGAAGTTTCCACTCTGCCAGAGAATCTACTAAGGGAACCAGCCTCTCGAGACTGGTCTCTGATGTGTTTAAGACAGCCACCTCCTGAAACATACTGGCAGGAACTAACCGATTTGACTGTATTTTTAACCTCCTCAGAGGCCGCAAGTGTGACGCATTGTCCTGTGGACGCTGGGTCACGAACTTGCTGGAAACCGCTGCGCCCTGAAGCACAGAGGGTGGCGGGGTTGGCAGAACGGTCCCCTGAGGGCAACGAAGTGGAGTGGGCACCGTATAATGAGGTGAACACCGGGGGGCGCCCTCGGAGACCTCGTTTGGCCCGAAGCCTTCTTCGCTTGAAGCACGACCCTCAGATCGGTCTTCGGCTTAGAAGGTTTGGGCTGAGAGTGCCGACCCAGCCCACCGAATCTTTGAGGTGGAGCACAAGATGCGACACTCTCCTTTTGCTGCTGCCTATATGAGGAGCTTGACGGCTGGGGCTGCTCACGCCCAGCAGCCCCAGAGGGTTGGTGGCGGCGCGGTAGATATTTCTTGAATGCCTCCAATTGCTTCTTTGCCTCCTGGAACCTGTCGACGACTGTATTGACAGTGCCGCCGAACAGACCAGAAGGCTCAAGTATCAAGGAGAAAGGCCCTGTCTTTGTCTTTTATATCTGTTAGACTGAGCCACAAATGCCTCTCTGTCGCCACCAAGGCTGGCATGGACCACCCAATAGCTCTAGCGGTCTCCTTGGTGGCTCTAAGAGACAAATCTGTGGCTTCGCGAACTGCGTCAGGGCCCATCCCTTCACTGCCATCCAAATCCCTCAGCAGCTCGGCTTGATATGCTTGCAATATGCTCATGATATGTAAACAAGCACCAGCCTGACCTGCAGCTGTATACGCGTTCCCAAAGTGGTCCTATTGGACGCAGTGTGGAGTTCCCTCGAAAGGGAACTAGACATTTTATTTTTGAGTTTCTATGTAATTCTCATCATTCTCAGTGTTAATTCTTATTGGAGTCTCATTAACTTTATCTTATTATCAATATCATATTCATTATTATCAGCATTATGATACTGTTAAAACTGACTCTAATACAATAAATTTGAAATTAAAATCAGCATGAAAAACATGAGTTAAAGACAGTAACAAATATCATCTAAAATAAAAAAAATATTTTAATGATATATAATGATACAGATGAGATTTTTTTCTGTACAGTTATAAGAATTATATTTTTATTACAGTAATTAAAAAATGGACAGAGGTCAAATGCCACGAAAATAATGTAACAATGCAAAACATCTTAATAATTCTAAAAATAGGTTGTCATTGTTTTAATAGAATTTCTTATTTATAAATATTATAAATAAATAATATAATAAATATCATTTATATATGTAAATAAATATTATAAACACTGCCTTTCAAAAGTCAAAAAAATATTTTTAATGTTTTTGAAAGAAGTCTCTTATGTTCACCAAGGCTGCATTTATTTGATTAAATATACAGTAAAAACAGTAATATTGTGAAATATTATTATTACACTTTAAAACTGTTAAAAATAAAAATAACTGTTTTCTATTTGAATATATTTTAAAATGTAATTTATTCCTGTGATCAAAGCTGTATTTTCAGCATCATTACTCCAGTGTCACATGATCCTTCAGAAATCATTCTGATATGCTGATTTGCTGCACAAGAAACATTTATTATTATCATTATTATCAATTATGAAAACAGATTTTTTTCTATTTACAATAGAAATCTTTTGTAACATTATAAATGGCACTTTTGATTATTAATTATTAATTTATTTTAAAATAAACATTTTACTGACCTCAATCTTTTGAACTGTGGTGTGTTCTTGACAGTTTTCATGAGATTCCACCTTTAAGAGTCATTACAAAAACAACCACAGAAAGTAAACTCAACAGAATAAACATCTACTATTTGTTTAACTTCTATTCAGAATGGAAAACACAGTAGTTTGTTTATTGTTTTGTTTTTTTGAGTGAAAAACATCCTCCTCTCGTCTCTCTACTCGTCTCTTTCTCTCAGAACGGCGTGATAGGGAGCGGGCGGCCCGAATGGAGAACTTGCGTCAGCAGGGTGGCGGAGGCAAGACAGCTGCTGGACTGAATAAGGACCAGAAAGCCACTAATAGCCCAAGTGGAGCTCAGTACAGTGCACACAGTGAGTAACCCTCGCTTTTGAGGATCTGAACACTGTACTTTTACTGCGGTTCTAACTGCAAGGCTTTGATAACCTCTTCTCTTTTTACTTCATTTCGGTGCAGAGACAGCTCAGGGAAAAACATTTTCAACACCAACCTCTACTTTCTCTCCAAAAACTGTGAGCAGGTGAGTCATTCCTAGAGGCCTGACAGGATGACAGCATTGGTCGAATCCCATCATCTGATTGTTTTATTTTTCCTCCTAAAGCCCTGCTCAATCCCATGTGGCCAGGGTTAAAGTGCCGGGCGGCTCGGCAGTCGGGGGCCCAAACACCAAAGATGTCAAACAGATGCTGCTGGACTGGTGTCGTGTCAAGACTGAACCATATGAGGTGGGCCTGAAGAGAACAAATAAGATCGAATCAAACAGTTTCTGTTTTGCTACATTTCTCTGGCTCTGCTAGCCTCCCTCAGTGAATCTCATGGAAACATATCCAGATCATATTTCACCCCAAAATATAAAACAAAGAAAGAAAAAAAAGAAATTGTATTTAACATAAAGAAAATCAAACCTATTTTTAAGACCATTAAGATTTTTTTGCATTTTGACATTATTTCTATGACAATTAAGCACATTTTCCCTCCCATTTTCATTACTGTAATGCTTCCTGATTTTTTTTTAATTCCATATTTGTAAGACAAAAATACTGTAATGCTTTTGTTATTAGAATTTTCTTAAAAATCTTAATCAGCATAAATTGTTTTACAACAAATGCTTGATGTATAAATTATTATTTTTATTTTTTATTTGCTTTATTACAATGCGGAGAGTAGTGGAAAATAAATCGAAATCAAGTGAAATCGAAGAACAAACTGGTGTGAACTGGTGTCATTTCGAACAAAATCAGGCCAAAGCAAAGTTCATTTGGAATTAAATACGAATTAAATACAAACTTTCCGGAAAACTTTGCTCTAGCTGGTAAACACCTTCGAACTACCATTGGGCCGTGGTGATTGAGGCTCTGCCTTTTTTGACGTGGAAATCTTCTCCAGTTCATTGTTCAGTCTGTCGAGGTCATTCGCGAGTAAAAAAATGAACATTAGAGAGCTGATTTATAGTAGAAACTGAATTTGTAATTCTAAACAAAACATTGTAAATGAAAGAGACACTGACGCTATTTTTTCATGTTTAATACTATAAAGCTGCTTTCTTTAAAGCAATAAATTGTTTAAAGAGCTATACAAATAAATGTGACGTGACATGACTGGAGTGCTGAATAGCAGAGCTCGTGCAAACATCCACATCACTATGATCAGGTGCTTTCTTAACTGCTGTTTTTTCACCGCTGTCATGTTAGTTTATTTAGTTTATTTTATTATTGAGAGGAAAGCATGCAGCACATATTTACATGTTCATCTAAATATTGGCGTTGTCGGGATGTTCAATAACAAGCAGTACAAACTATATTAGTGCTGTCAAAATTAGTGCGTTAATGGATGCGATTAATTTTTTCAGTTTATTGCGTTAAAAATATTTAACGCAATTAACGTAGCATCCGTTTTTTCTGTCATCCTTGGGCTAGCATTATATGATCACGCTCTTATTCATGCAAATGATTTTAAACCATTTTTAAAGTGCGACAAAACAAAGAGAACGCGCTGTCTGTGAATGTCCTGACAATCGAGTTCTATTTCGTGCTTGAATGAACAATAACACACAGAATTATGCCAAAATGCCCGTATTGTTGAGTATTCTCATAAGAGCAGTCTTAAATAAGTTAAATAACGCCTTAAATGAAACTTGTGACAAAATGAGATCCGCGTCATGTTCAGCAGCAGCAGATCATAAAGTCACAGCAGCCTAATAAAACAGTTGCTGTGATGTCTGTCATTAATGTTAATCAAAGAACAAAGGTAACAGAGAAAATTGTAGCTTTAATAAGGATTAATCTATATTTAATTTATTATTTATGCAGTGCAGACTGTTTGATAACTTTAATCAATTCCTGTATATTTCCTACCTGTTAAGACAGGTAGGAAGGCCACAGGTACACTCCTTAAAAGGTACAATTTTGTACTCTTTTTTTTTTGAGAGAGAGAGAGAGTGTAAATATGACATTTATTATAATGGGTTTATGTGTTTTAAGTTCACTTAAATTAAAAGTATTTTTTTAAGCTTAAGAAATGTTGAAATTGATACACCTTTTGATTATACTGTAATATTAAATGTCTATCATTAATGTTTAAAAAAAAAAGTAGCAGTAATCAGTGATACTGACCTTCGTTCATAAAAAGATGCCATTACAGCAAATATTTAAAAAATACTGTCATTAAGTTGTTTCTACATGAATTTTGAGAGTAACTGTGAAATTATTACAATATAAAAATTAATGTAATAAAAATGTGTAATTTTTGATCGTTTGACAGCACGAATATATATATATATTATACTTGACTGTTTTTTTAATTCACTCTCTTATACTTGTTTCTATGTTTAGGGTGTGAACATCCAAAATTTCTCCTCTAGCTGGGCAGACGGTCTGGCGTTTTGTGCCCTGGTGCACAGGTTCTTCCCTGAGGGCTTTGAATATTGCACTCTCGACCCCTATGATCGCAGGGCCAACTTTGAGAAGGCATTCAAGACTGCAGAGTAAGACTTGACACCATTTATTGCATCCTCATTTGCGTCTCATGAAGAAATGTCTGGGTCATATTTCACCAGAAAAAGAAAGAAATTTTAATCATCATATAAAATAATATTTTAATACAAAAAATATTATAATAATTACTTAATTTATTATAATTTTCTAATATAAATAATAGTAATATTTTCATTATTTAATATATTAATATAATTAATTTTATGTATAATTAATTTTCAATTATAATTAAGTTAAATTATTATACTTAATATTTTTTAAATTAATCTAAATTACTTTTAATCATTTTCTCATCCAGGCATTTTTTTTTTCAATTAAAATCAGCCTAAATCAAAGACAGCACAACAACTGTATTTATAATTTTATCATTTAAATAAAACATCAGTATTTACGGTAATGAAAAATGCATGATGGGAGGACGAAATGTGCATTTTGTTTAGGAACTTATTTTGCAGGGAAAATGTGCTTCAGTCATGAAAATAATATTTAAAAAAATCATAATGGTAGTAAAATAGGCTTCATTTTCTTTATGCGTGTGTGTAGGAGACTAGCTGACTGTGCTCCTCTGCTGGACGTTGACGACTTGATGCGGATGCGAGAGCCCGACTGGAAGTGTGTGTATACGTATATCCAGGAGTTCTACCGCTGCCTAGTAGAGAAAGGCCTCGTCAAGACTAAAAAGAAGATGCCATAGAAACATTTTTGAGCGTTTTCACTGTAAATGACCAAAGGGCCACAACAGGCACACAGCATAGCACACATGTGACCTGACCTGCAGCTTTTACCTAAGATCAGACTATTATGTACTCATGCTCTTCTCTGTTTCATAAACGCACATGCAGTGGACAAGGATTATAACCTGCGTGTTCGGCACTAGGGTACAGCTGGGGCTCTGAAACAGCGCATTCCAGTGAGATTACACATGCATTAATCTCAGTCTATGCTCAGAGATTGTGTGTGTGTGTGTGTGTGTATATGCAGAAGGCTTTTTATGGTACTGCTACTCCCTGTTTTGAATGCGCTCCAGCACAGAGACATCAGGCTTATAAGGGCATGAGATCTAATGCAGAATTATACTTAACTCAGATTTATCGTTTGTTTAAAAATATAGACGGGGCACTTTTACTATTACATAAAAGAGTTCAGAAAGGACAACAAAGTTAGAAAGCCTCAAAAAATGGCTCTTTCGTTGCTTTTGCTTATAGGGTGAAATATGACAGCTTGAATAGTTTTAAGTTTCTCTCATCTTGCTCAGGATCAGAAGTCCATTGTACTTAGCACTTGCTTGGCACTAAAAAAATTACCCTAGAACTGCACTAAGAGAGATTAGGTCCAATAAAACCTCTCACTCAGGGATAGACAGGCACTCGAGGCCTGTAAGATGCCTGTAAGTCTTGTTTCAGAAGGCCAATGGTAATTTTTTAAGTGCTTTTAAAATGTCCTCGACACTTTATTTGCTGCATGGCTAATGACTTAAGTGCACAATAAAAATATGACATTAAAATTTAATTAAAAATTATGTAAGTATTATTAGTATGTAAGTACAGTTTGTGTCAATCTGAATCACTGTTCTGGTTTGATTAAATTATGGGTGTTATTTTCCTCCCACAGTGCATCACCAGCTGTTTGCCAAGTATTATTAAATGCGATATTCTTCTCTGTGCATTTTTCTCTTTACTCACACGTACACACAATTTAATGACTTAATATATTATTGGATTTTAGTGATAAACCAAATAATACCACAAAACAGCACAACATTTATCAAACACGTCATCAGAGAAGAGGGGAGGTTATTTTGATTAAAGGTTATGAGGGCACATGCAATTTAAAAAATAATGATGCACATACACAGAAAAAAAGATCAAAATTGTACCTTTAGGGGTACAACCGCTTGTCACTGGGGCAGTACCATTAAAAGGATATCTTTGTACCTTTTTTACTCCTAAAAGGTGCATATTAGTACAAATACGTACAAATACCTTACTCTGTGAGTTATTTTGTCCAATATTATATATTATTACTCATGATGGGGCCATAATAGTAGAGATAGTAGGAATGACCCACATCACAATCATTATTGATTGGAGTGTGAAGTAAGTTCTGGCGAGTTGTGTGGATATATCCTGTCCTGACCCCACGTGTGAGAGGACCGCGTGCCAGCTGGACATTTCTATTCCGCGCACGGCGATGCGGCTGATTTTACGTCGTCTTACGTCATTTTTGGTCAAATATAGTCACTACTAGTCAAGTGTCTGCTGGAGATGTTTCACTCACAGTTTTCGCTCCCTTTCCTCGTGTCCTCTTGGGACTGACGTATCTGCTCCTCATCACTCATTATCACACCAGTGGAAGTGTGTGTGTGATGTGAGCATCTCTACAGGACACACACACATTTGCGCCGGTGCAGAGAAACAGGACAGGTAAGAATTCTCTCGATATCAAAAACTGACTTAATTGTGTTTTTAAAACGACACATTGATCGATGAGGCAGTCATATATTATTTGAGATGCTGTCTTACCGTGACGCTCGTCTGTTTAAAGCGCGAGAGATGCGCGTGACATCCTTCACCTCGAGACACTGCAGCTTATAAACAAGTGTCGTCGGACAAACAACTTTGAAAAGATATAACCAGCCTATCTGTCAAATGCATTCGCATTAATTTCTCGTCATTTCCATAACATAAGATGTCCATCCCATCAGCGTGTCAAACGGTGAATTATCTCATACGCAGCGCGTGCTGACTCTTTAATTGACACGCGAGGACATATGACCTTGTTCATGATAACAGTTCATTAGGCGCGTGACTGGTGGAAATGACGATTATTAATATATATTCGAGATTTTATTTGATGTCCAGCGTTCTCTATGAAATGTATAAATATTATTATTCTTGCGACCCATGAATACTCACTGATTCTTGAGACAAAACCAAATAAAATGAAAATAAAAGTTTATATATGATTCGCATACAATACTTATTTTGTGTTAATCTGTTCAGTATATTCAGTTTGGGTTAAATCTCCTGGTTTCCATTTTCTCACAAAATATGTGTGTTTTCTTGCCTATCATTAAGTATCAGTCAAAATTATCTGATACAAAAATAATGAGCACACCATTATAATGAAAAATATTGGACATTGACTGGAATTAATGAATGGAAAGTACAGGAGGACAAACTAAATTGTCACTACCATCAGACAAACATTTTTAATGTGTTGACAAAATAACCAAATAATTTTGCATATATGCATTTTTCATATAAGTATAATGACTAATAGGACCTACTTAAAATGAGGGACACTATTTAAAACTCCCAAAATATTTCCTTACAGTTTGTGTGATGGAGTTCAAATATCATGATTGTGACCAAGAAAATATAAGCACAATTACTTAAAATTATATATAAACAGAAGTATATTTATAGAGCTTTAAACCCCAGCAGAGCATATGACCTTGTTTAACTCATATCAGGTGAAAAATGGCCAGGTGTTGAATTTTTTATAGGCTTTTTAATGACCTTTTGTGACCCCAATAGCAGAGCATATTGTCACATAGGCTTTTCTGAAAAAATTAAACAATAATGAAGCACAAAACAACAGCAAAAGTATCAAATGAAACACAAAAATACCATAAACCAACAAAATTTGTACTGAAAAAATTAGAACATGTGACAACTAGCCCCAGTCCCCTTTATAACATGAGCTGACACCATGTGTGTTTTGGTATCTTAAACATAGTTGGACAAATGTGTCATTGTTGTTTCCTGGTTACATTTTGTGAATGTATCTTTCCACTCAACTCCGTTGAGCCATTGTTATTATTATGTCATCATTATATATTTTTAATGATGACCTATTTTCATTATGCCATCTAATTATTGTGCACTAAATACTGTGTGACCAGGTTACCTCTTATATTACCGTACTGCATTAAACTGCGTGAATTTTTTTAATTAATAACCTTTACTAAAAATTATTACTATATATAACAGTTGATTGTTGTAGAGTACATTAATGCGTATTCAAATAGTTACCATGAAAATAAATAAATGCCATGAAACATTGATTCATATATTTTCATATATACCCATATGTGACATTTTCGTTGCATAGCATTGTGTTGCATTCCAAACATTAGAATTATGGTTTGCATAGAATATATCAGTCATAAACATTCCAGCTCCTCAGCTTTGCCCAGTTTGTAATTTTGATATGAATTGTTCTGTTTTTTATCTGCATTTTTAGACTTCTAAACTGTGTATAGCTTTTTCTAAGATATTAATCATTACTTGAAATAGCATTCTGTCTATTTCACCAAAGATCTGTCCCAAGACACCAATGTGTAAAAGCTCTGAGCTATTAGTCTGCATTAGATGGAGACAGAGGCATCATTGCTAATGCTATGTGATGGCCATTATCTCCAGCACTTTGTGCAAACATTGCCCATTCGATCAGAATCCAGTTTATTAAAGGAAATGTTCTGGAATGTTAAAAGGAAAGAATGGAAATGTTTTTTTTGGGGGGGGTTGGGACTGAAAGTTGTTGCCAAGCAACAGGAAAGTAGATCAGGACAGCGGGGAGGGTATATAGTTGTCATTTGAAGAAAAGGATTGATCTTAGCTGATTGTAGTTAACTGATGTCAGCAGTGACGTCCCAGGAAAAGCAGAGAGCAAGAGGGGACAGGTACATAGTGGAGACATTCAGCCCTGGCTACTGTCCAATGCTCTTCACACACTCATCCATCCACTGCAGACAGGAATGGTCTCTGTCTTTGAACATGGGAGAAGGCAGAGGAGTGTGAAGGACACACAGGTCTCTCACTGCATTCACAGCAGGTTTAGTCACCCTTTCTGTTATTAAAGGCATGTTTCAGTAGAAATTAAGCTCTATGAACAGCATTTGGGATTTGAGTCAGTGTCTCATTTTGTCCAAATCTATCAATTTAAAAGTTAAAGTGGTACAACTGTCCTGATAACAAAGAAAAAAACGAAATGAACGAAATTCTTAAAAAGCAAACCTTAAGTAGTTTGGTGTAATCATTTATAAGAAATAAAAACTTGTGTCAAAGTCATGTGACCAACATTTCACGAGTTCACACTTACAAATAAGTCATATAGAATTAATGATATGCGTATTTGGCGTGCTGTCCGAGGAGAGGGCTCCGAGCTCGGTATTTGGCCCGAACCCAGAGTACTCCTCCCGTAGTCCTGGCTGTGGTAGGAACAAGCCAAGAGTGAGGAGTCGGGTGGAGGAGGGATGCTGAAAACTGTCGAGGAATGTCGGTGGGTCGACTGTGTATATATATAGGCTTCCTGTCATGCTGATAGGATCGATGTGGTAATTGCTGATGATGAGTTGTTTTGGATAGATCATTTGAACGTGCTCCTCCCGAACTTTATTAATAAAACATCATATAGAAACAAGCAGGAAAACAACGTAAATGATACAAAATTATATCATAGAGAGGACCCTTGCAGACCCTTGTTACTGTGTGTCAAGGTCAATAAGTCACTTAAAATATCAGATAAGTTATTTATAACTCTCCAAAAATGCACTGATATTAAAGGGGTCATGAATCGAGAAATTACATTTCCTTGATCTTTTGACATGTAGAGAGGTCATTGTACTATTAAAACAAAGTTTCAGAACTCAAAACTTCCTCTTTAGATCAAAAACAGCTTTTATATAAACCAAGCTCAAAAAATTACTAGTTTTGGATTTTGTCACATTGTGCCGTAATACCGACAAAAGGCCGCCACTTCAGAATCAAATCAACACCTACTTCTACATCATCACATCTTTGGCCCCACTGGCCTACTGAACCATCATAGACATTGAGGGGGACAAGTCCCCCCGAATAATTAGAAATGGCCAAATTGCAATTGATATTGTTGATGCTGCTCTACTGTACTCCATTACACACCTCTCTGTCACTGCGTTGTAAGATGTAAGTAGCTAAACATTTAATATTTGACAACTGTTTTACGATAAAACGTTCAGCGACCAACAGTAATATCAAGTCATGCAAACTACTTTACATTTTTTATGAAATTTCACCATTTTGAATGGAAAATATGACTATTTATGTAAATCATAACTGAATTTGACGTGATGAAACATTTTGCATTTTTACATATTAGACAGACGAAAATAAGAGTGAATGTGTGCATATTTTAAACAAAAATATTATTTGCAAATAGGTTACTTCATAACTACAATAGAACTGGAACTTTTACCGTTCTTATTTCTTTTTCTTTATTTCCTTAAATCCCTGTTAATCCTTTAATAATTCTTTTAAATAAATAAATAAGACCAATACCCCCCCTCCCCATGCAAAAAAAATAAAAAAAACTTTGGTCCCCCCCAATGTCTATAGCCCTATTCGGATGGTGATTGTTTCTCATGGGGTTTTAAGTTATTTTCATCATTTACAGGGGCTAGTCTATGATTTTATTGCCGTCCGAATCCAGAATGTCAGTGTTTTTCTTCCACCACCCCCGTAAAAATTTGGCCCCAGCCAAATTACCTATTGTTTTTTGACAAACACCAAGGTCGTACGGTAATTTAATTGACATCCGAATCCACATCTCGGAGTTTTCAAGAAGAGATCACTTCAAAATTCACTGTTTATATCCTTTTTGACCACTGCGGAGCACCGTACGATTGCCCTTCGCGATTATTAGAATGCATTTTAAAGATCTAGCCTGCACTTTTATTACTGAAATGCTGGAAAGTATTTACAAGAACAATATTTCTTGTAAATGTATTAACTTATTTCCGCTCATTTCCACATTTTTAAAATGACATCCTTTTTGAGATCAAATACAAGACAAAAAAAGTCTATATATTTCTATTTTTTAAAATAGGAGATTTGAATAATTAAATAATAATTAGGATATTATTTTTCTATTATTAAATCAAATATGAATTTATTCGTATTATTCCAAGCATATGACATTTTATTTACAGTAGACAATCGTGTGACTGACCACATGAGCAGCGCATTCCCAGGTTCGTATAGGATCACAAAACTCGCTCCTCCACCGTGAATAAATCATCTTCCGAATGCACAAGTTTTATCACTGAGGTGGCATGCAAATTTATTTTTACGGACGTCCACATGAGAAAAAGTTGCTGTCCGAATAGGGCTTAAGACATGGTTACAGCCTTGATTTCACTGTGGATTCTTTGGTAAATCAGCTGCAATTTCGGCGCAGGCTTTGCAGACAGAATTTTATTGTAAGATATGGACCCGACAGTAATGCCACAACATGTAACTAACCATGTTAATTCTAATGCCTAATCTGTGATCTGTGATTTCATATAGCATGAAAAGAATCTGTTATTTAAATTGTGAGTTTATCAGTGACTGAGTTTTGGACTCTCGCCAAAACTCCCGTTATAATCAATGATGCTGTCTACACTTCACAATGAATCTCTTATTGACATCATGTTTGAACTGTTAGTTATGATGAAAGCATTCGTGACAGTGCAGAAATCGAGTGGCAATGACGAGATCACTGCATTAATGTCTGTCATCGGCTACAACGCTCATCGCTGCAACTGTTAATGCGACTGGAGTAGATATAAAAATATAATGATAATCAACACTTTTCACGATTAGTTAATCTCGACAGCTGTAATAGTAAAAACACAGTAAGAGTTTTAGAGAGAGTTCCACATGTAATACTTATTTCGTATGCAAAGATGTTAGCCAATCATAGCAGTGGGCGTTTACAATAAAGTCTCACAGCAGACACGCCCCTTCAAACAGAGCGTTCAAATCAGAGGGCGAAAATCAGGGTAGAAAAATTACCTTTTATTTCTAAATTATGATTAAAAATCATACTAACATGATGAGTGCACCTCAGGAAACATTATAAAATAAAAAAATGCAGTTCACGACCCTTTTAATGAATTAATAATACAATATATATATATACTGTTTATAAAATATTTTAAACTGTATTTTTTGCAAGATTTTTCTTTATCATGGGCACTATTTGTTGTTAATCTGTTTTATGTTAATTAACAGCTAAAGACTTCAGGCATTGAACCTGAAAAGTTCATTTAAAAGCTCAATGGCTCTACGTATCGTCTCTCCAGGTAAATGGATCCAATGCAGCCCATTCAGAGCTGCCCTATGCCAGAAGGACCTACTGGAGTCTTAGGACTCCACAAACCACCCGTCCCAGCCCTGCTTGGAAACACCTGCAAATTGCCTGCATCCTCACACTGCCAGATGGTCACGACTGGAAACCCACCAGTGTTGGGACAGACCCCCGCACTGCAGACAAATCCAACCATTCAGGAGAGAGTCAGACCAGACTCGACAGCACAAACCACAAATTGCATCAGCATTAGTCGACCCAGGCCTACGGCACTGGGGACCAAGGCAACAATCAAAGTCTCCAAGCCCACTGAGCCTTCTTTGCAGGTTAAAGCTACGGCAACGCCCAACTTCTTGTCGCACTGCCCAGCCGAATCACCATTGCCTTATTGCAACCCCCCAAACCCAGTGAGCCCCACTTCTCAACTCAGATTCAACCCCCCATCCATTCCCCCAACACTTCCAAGCCCTCCATCACAGCCCATCCGTGCAAACACACACAATAACCTAATCGCCAGACCAGTCTCCAACCCAAACCCCAATCCCCTGTCTAACCACATTCCTCAAACGATCCTGAGTCCAGAAACACATGTACCCAACGCAGGAGACACTACTGACAAGAAGCTGAGCAAGACCATCAGCGAAGAGGGGGATTTCAGGTGAGACGTTATATACTTTGTCCATATTTATACAACAGTTAGTTCTGGTTCCTTGAATCTGATTGGTCAAGCAGCATTCCAAGAGTGATGCAACAGTCCAATACCAGTGAGAATTTTCACTGTTTGTCTGTTTTTCACTTGTCAGTCTATGCATTAATGCTGGGGATTTTTCAGTGACTCTTTCTGCAGTTTACATTATTATGCCAGTAGGTGGTGACAAATCACTGCACATATGGGTGAGTCAATGAGTCGTTCATTCAAATGATTCATTCAAAAACGCTGATTCATGCAGCTAAACAAATGACTGTCTCTGAATTCTGTCTTTCTATAGCAAAACTAATAAGAGTAGTATGCTTGTACATGGTTCTGAATTCAGCATGTGTTTATGAGTGAGTCCCTGAATCATTCATTCAACCGATTTGTTCAAAAACACTTGCTGAATTTGGAACAACATACTAGCATACTACTCTTACTATTTCTGCCATATAACAATATGGTAAAAAAAGTAGTATGCTAGTACACGGTTCCAAATTCAGCTACTGAAATATTCAGTAATGGCATTTTGATTTGTTTAAAATGCTGATTCATTCAGAAACGGAACAAGTGACTGTCTTTATGAGTGCTTCATTGAATTATTAATTGAACTGATTCGATGAAAAATGTTGATTAATTAAGGAATGAAACAAGTGGCAGTCTTTCTGAGTGAGTCATTGAATCATTCATTCAGTCAGTTTGTTTAAAAACATTGATTCATTCAGGAATGAAACAAGTGAGTGTCTTCATGCGTTGTTGAATCATTCATTTAACCAATTCGCTCTTAAACACTGATCAGGAATAAAAAAAAAAAAGCCATCTTTATGAGTGAGCCATTGAATCGTTCATTCAACTAATTGTTCAAAAATGTCGATTAAGTCTGATTCATTCATTCATTCGCTCTTGCGACTGTGATATTGCTTTAATATTTCTCAGATCTAGTGATATGATTTGACTGCAGTCACTCAGTGATTGAGTTTCTTCTGTGTTTGCTTATATCCACCAGCCTGAGGGGAGAGAATCTATCGGTTTAAGGTTCTGTTTGGTTTAACAGCTCAAATCTGCAATATGTGGTTTTGCATTTGCTGAGGGAAAAGTCTAGATCAGAATGGGACAATCATTTCTTTAGCATGTGGAAAGGCTCAATGGTCACTGCGAGTAACAGCCTCAGATTTCAAACTTGCTACATGTGGTCAGAAAGAGGATCATTAACTGTTGACTTAAAGGGTTAGTTCACCCAGAAAATGAAAATTCTGTCATTAATTACTCACCCTCATGTCGTTCCAAACCCGTAAGACCTCATCTTTTTAAAAACACAAATTAAGATATTTTTGATGAAATCGGAGAGCTCTCTGACCCCTCCATAGGTAAGAAAGGTAGTAAAGACATCGTTAAAATAGTCCATGTGACTACAGTGGTTCAACCTTAATTTTATGAAGCGACGAGAATACTTTCTGTGCGCAAAAAACAAACAAAACGAGCGACTTTATTCAACAATCTCTTCTCTTCAACGTCATTCTCCTATGCTGTTCACGTAGTAAATACAGCACAGCGCTTCCGAGTGCTGTCAGAACGACGACTCACCATTGGCTAACTCCTGAGTCAGCATCACACGGATGCGTCGTGGTGCTCACGTGAACAGCGTCGGCCAATAGCAAGCACTGCACTGTATTTACTAAGTCAACAGCATAGGAGAATGATACAGACGAGAGGAAATTGTTGAATAAAGTCGTTATTTTGGGGGGGGGGTTTTGCGCACAAAAAGTATTCTTGTTACTTCATAAAATTAAGGTTGAAACACTGGAGTCACATGGACTATTTTAATGATGTCTTTGCTACCTTTCTGGGCCTTGAAAGTTGCAGTGACGTTGTTGCCTATGGGTGGTTCAGAGAGCTCTCAGATTTTATTGAAAATATCTTAAAACGGGTGCACACTGTGCGATTTATAATAGTCCTTTACGATTGTTCCTTGTCAGACTGTACGAACATGATCCCTGCTGTAAGCCATGTCACACTGTAAAATCTAATTGTCATTAATGTCAGACTGTACGATGGTCAAGGCGCGCTAAAAACGGACGCACGCAAGAAAACTCGTCCGGAGTTTTATATCATCAATTGATGACGCGTTCGGTGACAGTGAGCTGCATACACGCGGGAATGAAATGGTGGCTACAAAGAAATCTCTAGCGCTCATTTTGGTCATGGTTTGTCTTGAAAAACGAAGATAATTTGACGGTCGCCGTAGGAGAAGTCACACTGTAGGAGGTCAAATTTGATCGCAGCGGTCATTAAGCGGCTGCCGGTGAACATGTCAAACTAACGATCAAAGACTTCAGATTTTAGCCTAGGATCAGAGGAATCTTTTAGGATTTGCAAAATTTGTCTCAGACGGCCAAATCGTGGCCAAAATCGCACAGTGTGCACCTGGCTTTAATTTGTGTTCCGAAGATGAACGAACGACATAAGGGCGAGTAATTAATGACAGAATTTTCTTTATTTTTGGGTGAACTAACCCTTTAAATGCTGAGAAATCAGCTAATGGAATGGCAGCATGATAGACCTAAAGATCGCATGCTAGCAGAGTTGAGATTTTCTCATCTCTTAAATCAGCATAATATTTCTCTCAGAGCCTGGTGACAGAATGGACATGGGAGCGTTGAGCTGGCAGCATTCCTAGACACACAAATGTGTTCCTGGATCCTTTAGCCTGTCATCTTTGACAATACAGACAGAGCCCTTATAATGCGTAATGCTGTTTACTCATCGTGCATGTGCTCTAATTAGTTAAAAGCGTTAAGCATGTTTTGGAAGCTATTAAATACAGCAGGTGACATTTATCCCAGGCCTTTTGATTTGAGTAATTTTGATGACTCATACTACCATGATGTAATGTAAGGGAGAATATGACCATGGATTTGAAACTATAGCTCCGATCCAAAACCTAGTGTAGCAACACATATATCTATGATATATAAATAATATATACACTCACCTAAAGGATTATTAGGAACACCATACTAATACTGTGTTTGACCCCCTTTCGCCTTCAGAACTGCCTTAATTCTACGTGGCATTGATTCAACAAGGTGCTGAAAGCATTCTTTAGAAATGTTGGCCCATATTGATAGGATAGCATCTTGCAGTTGATGGAGATTTGTGGGATGCACATCCAGGGCACGAAGCTCCCGTTCCACCACATCCCAATGCTCTATTGGGTTGAGATCTGGTGACTGTGGGGGCCATTTTAGTACAGTGAACTCATTGTCATGTTCAAGAAACCAATTTGAAATGATTCGAGCTTTGTGACATGGTGCATTATCCTGCTGGAAGTAGCCATCAGAGGATGGGTACATGGTGGTCATAAAGGGATGGACATGGTCAGAAACAATGCTCAGGTAGGCCGTGGCATTTAAACGATGCCCAATTGGCACTAAGGGGCCTAAAGTGTGCCAAGAAAACATCCCCCACACCATTACACCACCACCACCAGCCTGCACAGTGGTAACAAGGCATGATGGATCCATGTTCTCATTCTGTTTACGCCAAATTCTGACTCTACCATCTGAATGTCTCAACAGAAATCGAGACTCATCAGACCAGGCAACATTTTTCCAGTCTTCAACTGTCCAATTTTGGTGAGCTTGTGCAAATTGTAGCCTCTTTTTCCTATTTGTAGTGGAGATGAGTGGTACCCGGTGGGGTCTTCTGCTGTTGTAGCCCATCCGCCTCAAGGTTGTGCGTGTTGTGGCTTCACAAATGCTTTGCTGCATACCTCGGTTGTAACGAGTGGTTATTTCAGTCAAAGTTGCTCTTCTATCAGCTTGAATCAGTCGGCCCATTCTCCTCTGACCTCTAGCATCAACAAGGTATTTTCGCCCACAGGACTGCCGCATACTGGATGTTTTTCCCTTTTCACACCATTCTTTGTAAACTCTAGAAATGGTTGTGCGTGAAAATCCCAGTAACTGAGCAGATTGTGAAATACTCAGACCGGCCCGTCTGGCACCAACAACCATGCCACGCTCAAAATTGCTTAAATCACCTTTCTTTCCCATTCTGACATTCAGTCTGGAGTTCAGGAGATTGTCTTGACCAGGACCACACCCCTAAATGCATTGAAGCAACTGCCATGTGATTGGTTGATTAGATAATTGCATTAATGAGAAATTGAACAGGTGTTCCTAATAATCCTTTAGGTGAGTGTATAATTCAATACTAAAGAGTAATGATAATTTTTTTGAACATTTATGGTTACTGGAATATTATTTACTTTATATATTGCTTTTAGCATATTGTTATTTGTTATGCACTGTTTGTAAGGTGTGTGTGTCTGTGTGTGTGTGTGTAATTGCTGCCTATGAAGAGCGTTTCAAATCATTTATGAGGTTCCATTCTATTTCAGTCTGAAAGCTTTCTTAGAAGGTAGCTGCCAATGTAGGAAGTTTAATTAATGCAATTTATTTTAAAATTTACATTAAAGGCACAGTATGCTTTATTCCTTTTAGAGTGCATATTATCACATGGAATGTTGGCTCCGGTATACCACCTGATGACATCACTTCCTTGTTTGGGCCCGGCGTTGAAAATGGGAGCACTGACATGTTTGTTGTTGGGTGAGAATGTCTGAAGTGCTGCGTAGTGCCGTTTTCTTAGATACCTTCCATTGTTGTTGATTAATTAATTAACCTTCCTCTGCATTCTTTGTGTTTTCTCATTTCCGTGTCCTTTTTGTCATCTCGCCCTGTTTGTCCTTGTTTTAAAGGTATTCTTCTACCCGTCTTTGTCTCCTCTGCCTTTCTTTCTCTCTGCTTGTGTCCTTTTCTCTCTCTTTAGACTGCAGGAAGTAAACTCCATGATAAACAAGCGGCTTAAAGATGCTCTCTTCACAGACCAGTGGAGTGAGCTCTGCATGGACACACTCAGTCGTTTTGGATATGTGTTGGTCAGTATGAAATCAAATATCTAGTTCAGTCATGAAACTCTTACATGCAATTTGCAAGGTATCTCAACATTACCACATGGCACAAGCTGATTGGCCTTTGCTGACTCCGCAGCCAATGAGATTGCTTGCTTAACATTTAAAGAGTCTGGTTCAGTGTTTGCAGTGGTCTAGTCCTACAGCTAGTCCTCTGAAACCTTCCACATGTATGCATATTAATGCAGCAGCAGCATATCTTTCATGCTCACAGCAGTGTGTCTGTGTATCTAATGGCAGTAGCAAGTCCGTACAGTAGCAGCAGCAGCAGCACTTACATTGACAAGCGTTTGGGTGAGGTGTTAAAAGATATACACAACTCTGGTTTAAACAAGCAAGTTATCAGTGATAACTTCTGTAGAGAAATAGAGGGGACACTGGACATGGATGAAACTTTCTAGCATGTATGTGCGCTGACATTCATAGTAATATACAAGTGCACCGTCTTGGTATATCTAAAGTCTTTGACTGTAGGCATACCCTAACGCATGCATAAAAGATGATGTATACTTTGGGCTTTAGAGGTTTGTTCAAATTGAAATATTGATGTTTGCCGTAGTAAACACCATAATGAGAGGTTTAACTTGAAATGTATTTACATTTCTCTAGGTGGCGTCTCAGAGGATGCAGGGGGTTTTCTTACTGGTGTTTTCCAAATTCTGCCACCTTCCCTTCCTCAGAGGAGTACAAACTCAAAGCACACGCACTGGCCTGGGCGGCTGCTGGGTGAGTCGAGTGAGCAGAGACCTCTGGGAAGGAGTGAATAATTTCTAAACGCGTATGTGACCAGTGATTGTTGTGCTACATTAAAACTTTAATGTCGAACATCAAACATCTGCATAATGTCGCGATCCCCAGCCGTGTGATGTCTTTGATGATTACAGGAAAAGCGGAGTCAAAGAGAGATCGTGGAAATTAGGCTGCGAGCGTGTTTTTGTGTATGTGACAGTGAGTGTGTTTGTGCGTGTGACCCTGCTGTGTGTTGTTGTCAGCATGGCTCCAGGCTCATTCAGCAGCCTCCTTTGAGTAGGGCACAGTAGGACACGCAGCAGCTCTGTTTTTGATCTGTCTTGCAGTGCACAAATGCATACATCAGGTTCATTTCTGCTTGATCAAATACAGACTGAACACACACACAGCAGCTCTCAGTTCTCCCCAGTGCGTTACCCAGAAAGAAAGAGCACAACCCATGGGAACTGCAGCACTAGTGCTGATAATAAACTGCATGTCTCTGCACAGCCCATTTCACCCTTGACTGCCCAGCACACCTGTCCTTCTCAGCACAGTGTTTAAAGAGATAGTTCATTCATTTACTCATCCTCATGTCGTTCCAACAACAGTTCAAAGTGATCACATCTGTCAAGCTCCAAAACAGACAAATAGGCAGATAAAAAAGTAGTGGTGGGGATTTTGATTCATTCTAGTGGCTTGAATCTTTTGAATCTGTTCACCAAAAAGATTTGTTTAGCGATTTGTTCAGTAAGTTTGCAGCAGTTTAATTTTTACCCAGTAGATGGCGACAAGCGAGTGTTATGAGTGAGTCATTGGCTGCATTCGAAAACCTAGGCAGCTGACTTGTTGCCTCGCTGCTTATCAGACAATGACTTGTAAGGCAGCGTTTGTGCATGATGGCAACTCACGAAACTGATTTCGGACAGACTTCTAAGGCAGTGTAACAGTTTAATGATCTACAGCTAAATAGAGAGAGCTTTGGTGAGAACTAAACAAATATTTAATTACTACATTAGTAATTTCTCGCTAGAAATGATATCAGAAGTGGAAAATGTTGGTCCAAAACGTACATTTACACACAAACTGACGCAGACGCAGCCATTGAATCATTTACTCAACAATTAAAGTTGCAGTCCGTAAATTTTGCCTCTTTGTCGCCATCTCTGTTTGAAACCTGCAATTGCAGTTATTTGCGGAATTATCGTCTTTACATGGGTTGTGCTTCGTCATGGCTCCTCAGCGCGGATGAATCTAATGTTTGGAGGAGTATGTGCGGCTTGCTGTCTGTCAGGCTTGCTGATTAAATCTAACGATCGCTTAGCTCATATCACATATAACCGTGCAAATTATTATTATTGTTATACTTTGTTCTCAAATTGTTAATGTTAACAACATCAGCATTGCAGGACTATGTGTTTTAGTGTGTATTAGCGTTACCTGTAGATTTCAATTTCGGTACAGTCTAATATTTTGCTTTTGCCTATGGGATAATCTCCAGTAGTCACTGATGATTGTCGTTTGGACCTTTCTGGATTACAATCCGCCATTAAAATGATAAATTAAATTATTCCAGCTGCTGTGAGAAAAGGCTATAAATTATCCGCCACCTGCAGCATCCTTACATGCGAGCCGGACTCCTTCTTTATGTATACAGACGTGACGTAATGACGCAAAGACATGCTCGAATTTCCCGCGGAAATCCACCAGTACCACTCAAAGTATAACACATACAAGCTTACCGTTGTGAATCGGGCTAAGGTAAGGAGATAGTTTGAACACTGGCTGGTTATGTACTTGCTCAAAAAAAAATTGGATTTTGGATCATTTTTAACCAAAAAAAAGTTATGGACTGCAGCTTTAAGAAACAGAATCTTTCACTAATGAAAGACTGAAAAAGATATGAGTCAAAATAAATGTACATGTCTACAAATCTACTAAGGCTCCAGAGAGTGTGTTTGAGCATCAGCATTTTCCAAGTTACAACAAAGCAGATCTATAATTTTTATCGAGCTATAAAAAGTGACAACAATAATAGCTGAATAAAAACAAAGTATTACAAAAATAGTCTTTACATAATTTTAAATGTGAGACTGAATCACATGCCATATTGAATAAACAATTTTCAGTTGAGTTTTAGTAATTTTGTCGTGCGTTTGTCATTTTTTAGTTTTTAAATATTTCTGTATAGTTTTAATTTTTATTTCAGTTTTAGCTTTAGTAATTTTAGTACTTTTACTTTAGTACTACTTATTTTATTTCATTTCCACTTTTTTTAAGTTTGTTTTTCATCTGTTTATCAAGTTTGTTTTTCATCAATATATATATTTTTTATTTTAGCAAATAAATTACCAAATGTACCAAAAATACAAAAAACATTTTTTTTAAGTTTTAGTTAACAAACAAGATTAATCCCAGTATGTTCACAAATTACACTTTAGAAGCCATACAATAGTTTTGTGTGAAGAAGAACCAAAATTGTGTTTGTTCTACATTAGACTTTGACATCTGTGGTCACTACAGAGCTGCATGAAGATTAAAAATGAAATTTTTTCCTTTTGGGTTCCATGAAAAAAATAACAGCATAATAGTTTGGATCAACATGAGTGAATAATAAGTGTGAGTGAATAATTTCTATAATAATGTTGTTCTTTCTTCCACCATTAGGACACCATTACTATGGAGTGCAGAGCTGCTCTATTATTAATGTCTTCCCATTATCCTCTGCCTCTATATGTTTGTCTCAGGGGAATAAAGGAGGCGTGAGTGCACGCATGATGGTTTTCGGACACCCTGTTTGCTTTCTCAACTGCCACCTGCCGGCTCACATGCGTAACCTCGAGCAGCGGATGGAGGACTTTGAAAGCATCCTACAGCAGCAGCAGTTTGAGGGCGGCACCGCCGTGGGCGTGCTGGATCATGAGTGGGTACCTGAGAAAAACAGATCCTTACTTATGTACTATTAAAGCTACACTATGTAACGTTTTGGCCCTCTAGTGCTTAAAACATAAAACTGAACGTGTCTTTCTGAAGAACATTGTTTTTGGTTGTGCTTCAGCTCTGAATGTGGTTTGAGGCACTAGTGTACACATGGATATGGATTATTAAATAATAATAATTTCTTTGTTTTTAAAGCCAGTGATTAATCTGAGGTTTGCTGTTTTGAATGATCTGTGTTTGATTTTTCTTGTTCAGGGCTGCTTTTCTCTGTGTACGGATATGACTTAACATGCAAATTATGCATAAATTATGCAAATTATTTATAAAATATAAATCTGTATTATAAAACTGTGTTTTGGTAAAGATGGTTTGGATGATGCCTTTTTGCTCTCTCTCATCAATAACTTTTTTTGTAAATCAAAAAAGTTTCATAGTATTGCTTTAAATAATTTTTCATATAATGTGCAGTCAGCCAGTTATCATCACAGAATCATCACTGAAACCCTGACACAAAGCTAATTGCCATATAAATAAATAATTGGATGTGAAATATTCATTTGAAATTATTTTTATTATGTGATACCTTTTTATCTGACAATTGAGCATTAATCTGAGTGGCTTTATACAGAAGAACTTTGACCTGTTGGGTTCACTGGAAACTATTGCATTCTTTTACAGTGTGGTGTTCTGGTTCGGTGATCTGAACTTCCGAATCG
Organism: Coreius guichenoti; assembly: GCA_039654105.1. Taxonomy (NCBI): domain Eukaryota; kingdom Metazoa; phylum Chordata; class Actinopteri; order Cypriniformes; family Gobionidae; genus Coreius; species Coreius guichenoti. The sequence continues at coordinate 13,838,146 of CM077190.1, read as the reverse complement.
AAGGTTATGATATTCACGTGGTGAAAAGTGCAATTGAGAATGGCAAACTGCCTCTACTGTGGGAAAAAGATCAGGTAAGAGAGCAAAAATGTGAAAAAGAAATGCGTTTAATTGTATTGAATGTGCACTTGTAGTTAAGTAGGTAATAGAAGTAATTATGAAATTACATATAAAGATGATAAGTCCTATTTAAGTGGGTCAAATTTCAGCTAATTGTATTTAATGTAAATGTAAACTATAATACATTTTCATTTAATTGTAAATAACATGCAAAAAGTGTTGGAAAACATTACATCCATTACACTTTTAAGTATATTATTTTTTGGTGAACGTGATTTCGCCAAGTACATAATGTTCATGGATCAACATCTTTGTTTACAGTTTATGTCAAGTTTAGGTTTGTTATTCACCTATAATTTCCCTCTGATTTTAGGTATTAGTTATGGGTAGGGTTAGGTTTGAGGTAGGGTTAGGACTCAATTTTCGCACAGGAATGTTGTTCCAGGATCAACAAAATATGTTGATCCAGGAACATGTCTTACTTGGCAAAATTACAGTGACCCTTTTGGAAAGTAAGCTTTTTCCAATGGAGGCCCTGCCTCAAATGCCTGAATAGTGCTTATGAACACCCTTTTGAATCATAAAATGAATGTAGAACGAGGCCTCAAGTCCACATCAAGTGCACCATTAGGAACGGGGCCACAAAGGAAACTGATTGCAGAGGTGCATGTGATTTCAAGGGTACGTATGTACGTTGCTGAATCAACGTTGTACACAGATAAGCTCATAAAATTGTACTTGTCTCAGTCACAAAACACCAGGTGTTTCTGTACAGAGCTTGGCTATACTGATGTTTCAATTTGTTACCACTAGAGGTCAGTGTACTACATCTATAAACAAAGCGGCTTGATTCAGCCCTTCAGAAGGTTAATGTGCACTGAGATACAACACAAAAATACTGGATTTGGTTGTGCTGTCTGCTGGATTGGGTTGTTGTTAAAAAGATAAAGTAAAAAAGAACATTTTGTCTTTTTGTTTTGTCTTTGTCACAGCTCAACTTGGCGAAAAAAAGCGAATCCGTTCTGGAGGGATTTATGGAAGGACCCCTGAAATTCCCGCCATCTTACAAGTTTGATGTGGGAACACACACTTATGACACAAGGTGTGGGATTGTGTTATGCTCTTCTTCATGAGTCTTTCTGTTTCTCTGGCCTCTCTTTCAAACCTGGCTTTCTTTCCTAGTGCAAAAAAGAGAAAACCTGCATGGACAGATCGCATCCTGTGGCGTCTGCGCAGAACGGGCTCCCCCGTGCCGTCCCAATATTCCGCCCTGCAGCGGGGTCTGACCTCATGGCTGGGCGGCGCCACTAGAGTTTCCCAGCACTTCTACCGCAGTCACATGGGCTTCACTATTAGCGATCACAAGCCAGTGTCCGCCCTCTTCTCTTTGCATGTGAGTCTAAAAATGGCGGGAAAGATACTGGATAGTCTGTGAGCAGCGCTGCCTGTATTTTAGGCGTACAGTGTCATGTGAGATATTTATTATCCTGACACTTCGACATTTCACGAGTTAAAAAAAAGTTGCTTATGGCCTCAGACACACTGCTAATAAATTAAAATGGATTTTCTCACTGATTTGTTTGTTTACTGGCCTCCGTAAAGGGAGAAAAGGTTATTAATTATGTCTTAACAACATGAATATGTATTATAGTAGTAATACCTAAAAAAAATTCTAAGATTTGCTACACAAGTACACTTCTGTCCCATCAGTTTCCCTTTAAGGTGAACCTACCATTAGTGACACTGGAAGTGGAGAAAGAATGGACCAAGTTCTCTGATGCTACAGCCAAATTCACAATGGCACACGGCTTTCAGAGGAGTTCATGGGACTGGGTGGGACTGTACAAGGTAATGCATGAATTTAATTCAAGTGGGTACATTTCATTTTTACATTGAAAAATTACACACATTATGTTATTATAATAATTAATCACAATGGTGTTCTAATAGGTGTCATTAATTCTATTAACCTCATTTAAATCAAAGTGTGTTATTTATGCTTCACTATCACCAAAAATAATTGCAAAATAATGACTGGTTCTCAGATATTCTTCCTGCCTACTATTGGTCAAGAAAAAAATAGTCCTGCCCCCAAACTCACGCCATTGGTTGAGCCAGTGTTGCTATGTTGGGCTGGTCAGGAAACTCAAACAAACAGAGCTTTCCAGTCTTTCCACTTTTCATGGAAATTAACCTATGAAATGCTTATAGTTATTTTTGCATACTTTTATTTTATAGGAAAAACTACACTTGTTTGTACTTGTTTGTTGTCTATACAGAAATATTCAATCAAATGTTTATTCACCTTCTGTGCTGATACACTGCAGATACTTTACCATTTTGATTTCATTTGTATAATTTATTCATTTCAAAATATTGTTTATTTGTCCACTATTTATGATTTGATTTTCAGTTATTAAAAGTTTACTAAATCCTAAATGTTGATGACAATAAAAAATGCACACACCCATCCCCCCATCAAATCTGCACCTCTATATAAAATTAAATAAATTGTTTGTATACTTCATGTTACTTATCTATTGCCTATTTTTAGGTGGGATTTAAGCACCACAAGGATTATGCTGCATATGTTTGGGCCAAATCTGAGCATTCGACTCAGGTAGGACATGAAAATTGTTGGTCATGTGTGTAAGATGTTTCCTGGAGATCTGAAAGATATTAGCAACCTGACCCTGACCTTTACGTCTCTCTGTGTTCACTGGACAATGCTTTAATCTCAAAATCAAATCATTCCTGGATAATCCTGGATTGAAAACTTTAAGATCACTGAATAGTATTAATACTAACAAAGTAGATTTATAGTGTAGCCAGTGCTGACTATCATCTGTATCATCTGTAACTTGTTGTTTTTTCTTGACCTTCAGGTAACATTTTCTGAGGAAGATTTGCCTAGAGAGCCGGGGGAATATATTCTGGGATATTACAGTAACAACACGAACAGCATCGTGGGAGTGACAGAACCATTTCAGGTCCATACTGCTTTCACACAGCTACATTCTGATTCCGCACAAATACAAATATTAGTTTGGTTTGAATGAGCAACTCAGAAGCTCTGAGTGTGTTATTCCAAGGGCATGATGACTAGGTCATTGCGCTCTGACATCGTCATTGTCAACATTTGAAGTATTGATTGCAGCCTTGATTTGTATTTGAGGCTGGATATTCACAAATTACAAACATAGACTCAGGTGTGACATTTGAATTTCCAACTAGATGCTAGACACCACATAATGAAAGCACACACTGTCTTAGAAATAAGAAATAATATACCACAGTGTGAAACTGTGTGAAAGAGGTTTTATCAGTAAAGTTGGTATTAGTAGGAACAAAACCAAAACCACTGTGGTAAAAATATTTACAAACATTCACTACGTAAGATATGTCTTGCAAAGCTTCTTCAGGTAAAAAAAAATGCCCACTTAGACTGACAAATAAAGTGACTGATCACGATTTGTTTTGTTTTACATGCTGATTAAGGCCGTTAAATCACTGAAATCACAATCTGAAATCACTAAATCTGAAGACACCACAATAATAGACTGCCTGAATAGAAATGAACTGAAAATGTGTGAAGACTTTGTGTCCAAAATTAGTAAGCACTCATTATTTCACAGACAGAAAACTCAAGATAAGTGTTTACTTGCTATTAAGTGCCTCAAACAAAACTCTGAATATCCCAGAGTTGATGACATAATCCTCCCAAATTTCTTTTGTCTGTGGACCTCCAGAAGAGTTTTGAAGATGGTGCTGATTTTTTTCATGCATTTGAATGAATACAGACTGAAGCTTTCAAGGAGACAAAAGTACTTTGAATGTTCATGGACCAGTTTTTTTCCAAGTCTTCTGAAGTCCTATGTTGTAGTGCAGTGTTGTAGTCGAGACCAGCTCATTTGAGCCTGACATTCATTCTCATCAGAACACGGTCGAGTCCAAATCGAGTCCAGAAGAGGGCTGAGTAAGATTCAAATCCGAGACCAGAAGAAGGCTAAGTAAGAGTCAAAACCCAGACCAGAAAAGGCTGAGTAAGAGTCAAATCCAAGACCAAAAGAAGACTGAGTAAGAGTCAAAACCCAGACCAGAAAAGGCTGAGTAAGAGTCAAATCCAAGACCAGAAGAGGGCTGAGTAAGAGTCAAAACCGAGACAAGATGAAGGCTGAGTAAAAGTCGAAACCGAGATCAGAAGAAGGGTGAGTAAGAGTCAAATCCAAGACCAGAAAAGGGCTGAGTAAGAGTCAAATCCAAGACCAGAAAAGGGCTGAGTAAGAGTCAAATCCAAGACCAGAAAAGGGCTGAGTAAGAGTCAAATCCAAGACCAGAAGAGGGCTGAGTAAGAGTCAAAACCGAGACGAGAAGAAGGCTGAGTAAGAGTCAAATCCGGGACCAGAAGAAGGCTAAGTAAGAGTCAAAACCCAGACCAGAAAAGGGCTGAGTAAGAGTCAAATCCAAGACCAGAAGAGGGCTGAGTAAGAGTCAAAACCGAGACAAGAAGAAGGCTAAGTAAGAGTCAAATCCAAGACCAGAAAAGGGCTGAGTAAGAGTCAAATCCAAGACCAGAAGAGGGCTGAGTAAGAGTCCAATCCAAGACCAGAAAAGGGCTGAGTAAGAGTCAAATCCAAGACCAGAAGAGGGCTGAGTAAGAGTCAAAACCGAGACAAGAAGAAGGCTGAGTAAGAGTCAAATCTGAGACCAGAAGAGGGCTGAGTAAGAGTCAAATCCAAGACCAGAAGAGGGCTGAGTACGAGTCAAAAACGAGACAAGAAGAAGGCTGAGTAAGAGTCGAAACCGAGATCAGAAGAAGGCTGAGTAAGAGTCAAATCCAAGACCAGAAAAGGGCTGAGTAAGAGTCAAATCCAAGACCAGAAAAGGGCTGAGTAAGAGTCAAATCCAAGACCAGAAAAGGGCTGAGTAAGAGTCAAATCCAAGACTAGAAGAGGGCTGAGTAAGAGTCCAAACTGAGACAAGAAGAAGGCTGAGTAAGAGTCAAATCCGAGACCAGACGAAGGCTGAATAAGAGTCAAATCCAAGACCAGAAAAGGGCTGAGTAAGAGTCAAATCCAAGACCAGAAAAGGGTTGAGTTAGAGTCAAGACCCAGACCAGAAGAGGCTTGGTAAAGTGATTGATCAAGTGATTTAGCTGAAAAAATTAAATTGTTCACAGCACAAACATCGTTTCTTCTCTCATTAACTCATGAACAAGCTAGGGCAGATGTCAATATTTTTTGTGAATAACGACATAAATTTGTCTTTTCATCGTAATTGCATTAAAAAGGGCATGGAACAAAAAAAATCTCCTTTTGTGTTCTGTGGAAGAACACATAAGTGTCATATGGGTTTAGAAATGTGAAATAGATTTTACTTTTTAACTCTTCCTTTAACTTCTATGTAACAATCAAATCTTCAGTATATATTATTTGTATACAACTTTTCATTCTCTGTGTATATTTTCCTCACAGGTGCAGCTTCCCATGTCCACACCACCTGCACCAGCGTGTCGTTCGCACTCTGACAGTTCAGATGTCAGCTCTGAAGACGACAGTACGCTGGTCCTGTTGGCTCCCATCTCTCGTAGCCCCAGCCCTGGAAACCACAGCGGCAAACGGCATCACCACCACCAGAAGCGGCAGCGCAGCCGCAGCCCTGCCGTACCTGCACTCTCCACAACACCCCTTCCCTCTCTGCAGTCTCTCAGCCTGTGCCCACGGCCCCGTGACGGCCCCGCGCGGAGCTCCTCCCCGCACCCTTCGGCCAATGCCAAGAAAGAGCGTCTGGTTTCTCCAGACACATTAACCTCGCCCTCCCTCAGTCCTCTTAGTCCACGAAGCCCTGTGTCTCCCAGGAACGGAGTCAGCGCTCCGGAGGCTCTGATAGCAGCCATTTTAGGAGAGCCCAGGCCCGCTCAGATAGAAAAAGCAGGGGATGTGATTCTCTGACCAATCCCCCCACCCCTTCCTTCGATTAATTTCTAGACTGTAGCAGATATCGTAATGCAACTTTAGAGAAATGGCCTGTTCCAGGTCGTCCTCTGTCGCTTTTCAGACCTGCAGTTGTTTGTGATCCCATGCCTTGTCGTGCTTAATTGTTTCACGAACTTTTCCTCAGTTCTCAGTGGCTTTGCCAATAGAGATTCAACTGGTCTATCCATTTTGCATTATTATTAACGATAGATTGTAAATGGTGACAGTACAACAGTGCACATTCGCCTTATAGTGCAGGACAACCTGACCCAAGGTAAAACTGTGCTGTTAACGTAGAGTCAAAGCAAACAGTGATGTCAGCATTCATCTCAGCCTTTACTCTAGTAGTTGGCCGGGTTTTAATGCCTAATATGTAGAGATTGGTGATTGACATCAACAAGAAAAATATGGGATGTGTTTTATCTTCCCTTTTTAAAGTTGGTTATCCTATTTATTTTATTGTTTTAACTAGTTAGCAAGCCACGAGTTGAGAAGCGCTGATCTAGAGTCAATATAATGTCAACATAATGTAGGGTCCAAAAGCCTGAGACCACATGGAAAATCTGGGATTCCAAATCTAATTTAAACCTGGAAGGATTTTAAAAAGATTAGTAATTCATAAAATAAAAAAGAACTCCAGTGTGTGTGTGTGTGTGTGTGTGTGTATGTGTGTGAGTGTAGATATAGTTAACTGTTTAAAAGTTTGGGTCAGTAAGATTTTTTCTCAAAAGAAATACTTTTATTCAGCAAGGATGCATTAAAATCATCAAAAGTGACAGTAAAGACGTTTATAATGTTACAAAATATTTCAATTTCAAAGAAATGCTGTTCTTTTAAAGTTTCTGTTAAGAATCCTGAAAAAAAATATATACAAAAATATTAAGCAGCACAACTGTTTCCAACATAATAACTGAGTATCAAATCAGCATATTAGAATGATTTCTGAAGGATGTGACACTGAAGACTGGAGTAATGATGCTGAAAATTCAGTTTTGATCACAGGAATAAATTACATTTTAAAATATGTTTTAAATTGTAATACTATTTTATACTGTTTTTACTGTATTTTTGATCAAATAAATGCAGCCTTGGTGAGCAGAAGAGACTTCTTTTAATTTATAAAATCTTACTGACCACAAACTTTTTAATGGTAGTGTGTATACATATATAAAAAAGCAAGACATCATACATACAGTGATATTACCATGTGTTTAAAATCTTGTTTACCATGGTAAAATCACTGATGATAGCAGCAACTGACTTTAAAGAAACATATATTTTAAAGATTAATTTTTAAATTGATAAGAACTGACACTTAGTGAAAAGGCCATTTCTGTTAATTAGCCAGTCGACACAATTTGCACAAGTAATTCAGAACAGGTCATCTTAAAAATGTCGTCCAATTAGTTACCAATATATCAGTCTATTAATACCAATTTCATAAAAAATGGGTCTAGTAGTGATGCGTCAGAGGTTTTGCACATGCTAAGACCACCATCCCTGATTTTAGAATAAGTTACTCATTAACACCCATCATGCTTTGCCGAGGTATCTTTCAAGCCAACAGCCTCTCCTGAAACGGAGCAAACCTTTGACAGGAGCGGCTGATGGAAGACAACCAATCACATCAGCTCTGCTCATCTATAACATTTTGTGGCTTTATTTGATCTGTTTGAGCTGAGTGAAACTCGTGCGTGGTGTGTGCTTGAACGCATATTGACGGTGCAAAAATACACACCTCAAGGTCATGAAAATGCACTTTTCACCCTATGTATTCACTCATGCTGTCAATATATCATCTGTAAATGGGCAGAAATGTCAAATTTACTTTCCTTAAAAAACAATGTATATTTTTGTCATATTTTTTGATCATTTAGCTGAAAAGCAAAGAACCCCAAGATTGTCTATAATCATTGATTATCAATTCTACATATCATCTATGTATTTTATTTATTTATTTTTAAATGAATTTAAAGTCAAATGTTGTCCTGTGCTGTGATTGTCCTCATCATGAACTGTGAAATACAGAAGCGTGTCAAAATGAACAACAAGGACACAATATTACCCTAAAAATTAAAAAAAAAACTGCAGTTTTGTCACCAATTATTGAGTCCTGTGGAGTGACTCACAAAGTCCGTTTTTAAACGGCCAGTCTCTTGAGCAACCTTGAAAATGTTGCTAATCAGAATCACTATCATGCTTGTAGGTTAAAGCATGAAGCATTAAAGGACTTTTTAAGTTTGATTTTTCTCTGAACACTCCTAGTCTGAGGTTTTATAGGAATGAGACTTTGGAAACTCTTCCAGACCTGGAGGCGATTAGACAAATTATGAAAGCAGTGTGTTCATTATGAAAGTTAAAAAGCCAGAACCAGAGAGCAAGAGTCTGGTAATGTATTGCAAGGTGTTTGACTCATAATTGACAGCAAACGTGCAATTGAATTTGTTTCGAAAGCATCTCCCTCAAGCAAAAACAGTCACCTGGCTGCAGCGTCATAAGAGTTATTTCCCCATTCAATCTCAGACCTTGCCAGGTGCAAGTTTCTCATTCCTGAAAATAAACGCACAGTGTGATGGATTCAAACATCCTGCATTCATTTAAAGAAAGATAAAATACAATGTTTTGTCTGGCAGCATTTCGTACATTCCTGCAGAACTTTACACTTACAGTAACACAAACAACCTTTGTGCCAGACCTGCTCAAAACTATTCATCTGGATTTAATTGAGGTTTCTGTGTATTTGTTACATAAAATTCTACACTGCCATTCAAAAGTTTTTGATCGGTAAGATTTGTAATGTTTTTAGAAGTCTCTTATGCTCACCAAGGCTGCATTTATTTTATTAAAAATACAAAAAAACAGTAATATTGTGAAATATTAAAATGTAAAATAACTGTTTTCTATTTGAATATATTTTAAAATGTAATTTATTCCTGTGATCAAAGCTGAATTTTTAGCATCACTACTCCAGTCTTCAGTGTCACATGATCCTTCAGAAATCATTCTAATATGATGATTCGCTGCTTAAGAAACATTTATGATTATTATCAATGTTGAAAACCGTTGTGTAAAACATTTTTTTCAGGATTCTTTGATGAATAGAAAGTTCAAAAGAACAGCATTTATTTTAAATAGAATCTTTTGTAACATTATAAATGTCTTTACTGTCTTTTGATCAATTTAATGCATCCTTGCTGAATAAATTGCTGTATTAATTTCTTTCCCAAAAAAAACAAATGTTGCAAAAGCTTTCTATTTCAGATAAATACTGTTCTTTTAAACTTTCTATTCATCAAAGAATCTTAAAACAATGTTTTACACAACTGTTTTGATAATAATTGATAATAATCACAAATGTTTCTTGAGCAGCAAATATTAGAATGATTTCTGAAGGATCATGTGACACTGAAGACTGGAGTAGTGATGCTGAAAATTCAGCTTTGATCACTGGAATAAATTACATTTTAAAATATATTCAAATAGAAAACAGTTATTTTACATTTTAATAATATTTCACAATTTTACTGTTTTTTTTTTTTTTGTATTTTTAATAAAATAAATGAGCCTTGGTGAGCTTAAGAGACTTCTTCTAAAAACACCAAAAATCTTACAGATCAAAAACTTTTGATTGGCATATAAGCTAATTTAAAGTCATAGTATTGCAATACAGTAAAAACAGATGATAATGGTAATTGCAGTAAATAAAAAAACCTCAACAGTAAAATGCTAATAAAATAAAAATAAAACTGCACAAACAAATCACACAAAACTGCTTTCAGGGCTTGTCTTGACACCATTAGGCTAATAAGACAGACTATGATAATAAACCCAAAGCTTATAAGAGAGGCCAATGTTTAGAAAAGTAGCATTGATGGCTGATTTAAATCCCAGAGCTTGTTTTCTTCACAAACACTTGCAAATGAATGCTCACACTCAAGGAGCGTTGTTCACTCTTTACATCATAACGTACCGATTTACAACACAAAGAGCAATAACAGCAAGGTGTGTGTTGTAAGCACTACTTCCTGGAATCAAATACCAAAGACCAAATGGCCTTGTGTCTAATTCTCCTACATCACATTTCATGTTACAGAATTATATATAATTATAATTGGGAGGAAGACAAAAAAACAAAAAAAACAATCTGAGGCCACACTTGAAAATCTGGCTTTTTTATTTTATTTAAACCTGCAAGTAAGCAAAAAATCATGAAGGTAAAATAAATGAGAACTAGTTACATTTAAATTTAAAAATTATTTATGTATAATTCTGCACTATAAGCCAATAATGGAAATCATTTTGTGACACTGATCATGTGACTCTTTTGTACACAAAGTCAAATGTTCACAATACCATGGCAATTCGCAACTTTTACATTTTGGTGAATTGGTGGCTTCATTTTTTGTACAATCTGCTTACGGCCCAGTGGCAGTTAAGTTTAGGGGTGGTCTAAACTTGTGCAACTTTTTTTCTAAATATATTTTCATACGATTGTTACATCCAGAGAACTGGACTGAGAGCAGGCTGAGGCATGGATCTACGTGCAGGGGTTTAATAAAGAAACAAGTAACAAACAGTAACTGAAAACAGGGACCATAACATTCAACAACTGACAGAGAGCAAATGAAACACAAGGGCTATATATACACAGGGGCAAACAAGCTTAACAACAGTAACAAGGAAACAAGATACGCCTGGGGAGACTAATCAACATGAAAAACTACAAAGAACTACAAAATAAAGCACAGGAAACACTTCAACGTAAAAGTCCAAGGACAGACACAGAGCATATGTGACAGATGTCACATGTGAGCAGGGATGAAGCAGAGTGAGAATCACTCACAGAGTGCAGCAAGAACGATTTAATAACACACAACATCAAAAGTAAATACAAGAACAAGGGTCTACAGAACCAGGCAGGAGGGTAACAACAGGAACACACATACAGGAGCACATTGACCGACAAACAACAACTGAAGCACAGAGGTATAAATACACAAAGGGAAACAAGGATAACAAGATAACAAGGGGGAGTGGCTAATAGGCAACACCTGGGGAAAACTAATCATGATGAAAAACTACAAAGGACTACAACACATGGCACAAGGCAGGAAATAACAAGAGTCCACAAACACACCGGGAATTTATGACAACGATTTACATCGTACGAATTCATACGAAAACGGCATCTTATAAAATAGTTACATTTTCCTGTGAGATATGATCATCAGGTTTTGTTCACACAGCTTGAATGCTGCTGTCATTAAAGCAAAGGGGACAAAAGATATTCCAAAATATTCATGTTAATTTTTCAATTCAACCTTGCACTCGAATTCTCAAAATGAAAAAAAAAAAGTTGAAAAATGCAAAGAGGAACATTTTGCGAGCTGTCTCAAACTTTTGGACCCCATGAGCACATCTGAGGTTAGACATGGATCGACGGACTCAATGACCTCTGAGTTGCAGTCTAAAGCCCATGGGCTCTGCACCTCCTGGCACTCGAAGAAATTACTGCCTACAGATTAGACGGGATAAAAGAGGCCCCATGCTGAGTGAAAGTGTGCGATAGTGCAATTGAACATGAATTGAAGCTTTCATGCTTGCAATCATGCTGAACAGTTATGCGCAGAATATAGGCCTATAGGCTATATACAGTTGTGGTCAGAATTATTGGCACCCCTGGTAAATATGATCAAAGATGGCTGTACAAATAAACCTGCACTGTTTATCCTTTTGATCTTTCTTTTGATATAACCTTTCATTGAAGTAGAAGTGAAAGTGGGAGGGAAATCACATTATGAAATAAATGTTTTTCTCCAAAACACATTGGCCACAATTATTGGTACCCCTAGAATTTTTTATGAGTAAAATATCTCTGAAGTATATTCCCATTCATATTTATATTTTTTAGTACTCCAGGGTAACTATAGGAGCATGAAATTGTCCAGCCATGACTTGCTGTTCCACAGGAGTATAAATATGAGGAAACACAAAGGCCAAATTCCCTTAATCATTCATCACGAGTAAAACCAAAGAATATAGTTCTGATGTGCAGCAAAAGATTGTTGAGCTTCACAAAATAGAAAGTGGCTGTAAGAAAATAGCTAAAGCATTGAAAATCCCCATTTCCACCATCAGGGCAATAATTAAGAAGTTCCCATCAACTAAAGATGATACAAATCTGCCTGGAAGAGGACGTGTGTCTATATCGCCCTAACACACGGTGAGGAGGAGAGTTTGAGTGGACAAAGACTCTCTGAGGATCACAGATGGAGAATCGCAGAGATTAGTTGAGTCTTGGGGTCAGAAAGCCTAAAATATATCAAACAGCACCTACATCACCACAAGTTGTTTGGGAGGGTTTCAAGAAAAATCCTCCTCGCTCATCCAAAAACAAACTCAATAGTCAGACACAACTGGAACTTCAAAAGGGACCTGGTTCTGTGGTCAGATGAAACTATAAAAAGAGCTTTTTTGGCAGCAAACCCACCAAATGGCTTTGGTGCAAACAGGGATAAAAAAAAGTACCCCATGTCCATGTTAAATATACTGCTGGATCTTTAATGTTGAGGGTCTATTTTTTTGCTGGAGGTCCTGGACATCTGATCAGATACATGGTATCATGGATTCTAGCAAATACCAACAGATAAAAAATCAAAACCTGACCGCTTATAGAAATCTAGGGCCGTGGTTGGATCTTCCATCAGGACAACAAAACAAACATCAAAATCAACACAAAAATGTGTCACTGAGCACAAAATGAAGCTTCTGCCATGACCATCCCAGTCCCCTGACATGAACCCTATAGAAAATGACTGGGGTGAACTGAAGAAAAGAAGCACCAACATGGAGCTGGGAATCTGAAGGATCTGGAGAGATTCTCTATGGAGGAATGGTCTCTGATCTCTTGTCAGGTGTTCTCCAAACTCATCAGGCATTATAGAAGAAGACTCAGAGCTGTTATCTTGGCAAAAGGAGGTTGAAAAAAGTATTTTAATAAAACGGTGCCAATAATTGTGTCCAATGTGTTTTGGAGAAAAGCATTTATTTCATAATGTGAGTTTCCCCCCACTTTCAATTCTTTTACTTCAATGACAGTAAAACAATGCAGATTTATTTTTACAGCCATCTTTGATCATATTTACCAGGGGTGCCAATAATTCTGACCACAACTATATATATATATATATACACACACACACATTCATTTGTTTATTTATTTATTCCTTTATACTTGTACCTAGCAACTTCACAACACCCCCGTCACAGTAATTAGCAGAGTGGTGAGACAGGCTTAGCAGCTTTGCCCAAGCTTTCATTTACTCGCATTTAATAGCCTACGCTGCACTACAACAATTAATGCTTTGCTCAACAAGTCCAAAGTGCACCTCTCAATACCGACAAACTTTCCTATAGGTTATACAAAGGACAATTTACATCAATTCTCACCTGCAAAACTGTATTACATAATCATTTTACACCATTACAATTCACAATACAATTTCACAATAGACACAATTATGTGATGCATTGCTGCAGTGAAAATCTAGCTTAAAACATAAACTAGGAGCACACAGGGTGAAAATATCATATGAAACATATTTGACCTGAGTTCACTGGGGTAGAATGTGTGACAACTAGCCCTGGTCTGTCTGTCTGTCTGTCTGTCTGTCTATCTATCTGTCTGTCTGTCTGTCTATCTATCTGTCTGTCTGTCTGTCTATCTATCTATCTATCTGTGCATAACCATTCAACATGATAGCAATCTATCACATTGGCTCACGGTGCTGATAGTAACTGATTACATGTAATCTTGATTACGTAATCAGATTCCAAAAATGTAGTACTTGTAATTAGATTACATTACATTACATTTTAAAATGCTCAATCAGATTACAGTTACTTTTTATGGATTAGGCCTACATGATTACATATTATTCACACAATGGCAGTAAATGATTTAAATGTACTGATTCTCCCTAATTCTTCTTTTTATTGTTTTAAATGTTCTTTTTCTAAAAAAATAAAAAACCCGTATAGCTTTGACTATATTCAAAATATAGAATGGCCATGCAAATGTAAATAGATTGGTGTCTCTTCTGAATTTGGGGACAAAAGCACCTCTCAGTTACATCATGTATGAGAAGAATAATCATGCAAGTTAGTAAACAAACACTGCTGATAAATAGCTTTGGAACACTATGTCTTCATCATATAGCTACAGTGACCTTCACTAATTATTGATCTGGACTAAAGTCTGGACAAATATATTTCAAACCTGTAAAACTCTGAATGTGTAATGTCATTGCTGTTTTCATGTTTATTATTGTTTGTTCATGTAATTCTGGGATTGCCAAACGTTTTTCTCAGACAAACCCATTTGACCTAAATATTTACATGGAGTAATTTTTTTTCAATAATTTAACAACACATTTGCATGTTCACAGTTCTCTGATGTCGGAAAACGGTCACAGTGACATGCAGGTAAACTAATATTTTTTATTGTTCAATCATACTCTCAAATAATTTATTCATTATATTTTTATGATTTAATTAATCATTAGCTTTTCATCAACTCACAGTCCCCCTCCAGTTCTTTCATTAACCGCATTTTGAGAACCTCTGTAATGCCTAATGCATTTCATGATGTTGATAACAAAGAATGGAAATATTTTCTTTCTCTTTGTTTTTATATATCAATATGGTCTATTTCTAATATGTTGTATGCCTAGAAGGGCCTTCTTTTGTCTGCTCACCGTGTGAGGGCCTTACGTCTTTTCTGATTGGCTGACAGCATGACGGACGGGGGCGTGCCCGAGTGACGTTTGAGTTTGGAGAGAAGTGGGAGGGATATAAACTTGAAAACCGGCTCGCGTGATCATTTGAGGTCAAGTCTACACAGCGCGTCCACGGCAGAGCATTACTAACATCCCTTTAAGACCGACGTTTGAAAAGCAGGGAGAATCTGAATCTAACACGCCAAAACCAGCGCGAGAAACACACAGATTTAGAAAAGCGCGACAATAAATCCAACATGAACGGGCAAATGAACGGTTTTCATAACTCCCTGATTGATGAAGACTGCTTTTTGTTCACGTCGGAGTCTGTCGGTGAAGGACACCCTGGTATGTATCACAACACCCTTATGTTTTTAATCGGATTTTAGTCTCATAAAGTCGTGCAGAACGTAAACACAATCTAGCGCGATACCACACAGCTAGCACGTGCTAATAGCTTCTGATAAATATTTTGCATTTCTATACTTAAACATTTGCCATCATGATCATATTTTATCATACTCGCATTATGTGGCAGATAAAAGACGTTATTCGTTAATGTACGCTAATGTGGGATGTATTTGTCTCCTTGGCCACGCGCGGCGGACTCACCAGATTTTCGGCCCAAAGCTAGTCTTGCGAATTTAGGCCATGAACGCTTAAATGGCATAATTCATCATTTTATTTTCATTTTTATATAGCAAAATAAATAAACAATAGTATTCACTAAATACTGGCATCTAATAATTATGTTTCCGTTTGAAGGCTGCGCGCGCGTGGTGGCCATGTTATCGGCGGGCTCGCGGAACACGCGTCCATGTGCAATGCGGACTGCGCGTGTTGTTGTTCTGCCGGTTTGCCCGGTTGCGTATTTTACACGTCAAGACGAGCCTTTAACGTAACCCATTCCAATAAGTGTTAATCATTTCCCTTACATTTCTTGATAATCCTTATTCAATGGCCTGTGAGATCAGTGACTGGTACCCGCGCAGCGCGTCAGCGTGAGCGGGTGAAATCGTTGCTAAATGTTCATTGTTTTTGTTCGCTGACTGTAAGACGCCGTTTGTATTATATATATTTTTTTTTGTCGTCCTTGGGCTTTGACACCCCTGCACGTGGTGTAAACTTTCCTTCTCGCTCAACTGCCCCCGACTATTGCGTCAGCGCACCTTTTAGGCCCGAAACATGCACGATGGTAAATGGGTCTAATTGAGCAAAGCGTCGCTGCCTTCATAAAGTTCAGGGCGTTCACAAAGCACGCGTACTTTTGCGCGGTTTTTATGTTGTTGTTTTTTTTGTTTTTATAAATGTTTGCTTGACGGACGTCTTCCACCACTGCGACGCGCCTTGGGCTCTGCATTTAACGCAGTACGTCAAATGAGTACGCAGTATTCATAAAACCGGGTGCGAACATGATCCACACGGGATCTAAGCGGATGCAGTAGGTCAAGCATGCAAGCTATTGATGCACAGGCAGCAGTTTTCATGTGTGAGTGCTGTAAGGTTCAAAGAACGATGAGAACCCCAAGAAAGTTGGGATTAAAATGTACTTGTTTAACAACAACCGAGTCAATAGTTTGTCAATAGTTATTACATCACAGTTCAAAGAACTGGTCATTGCAGACATGGTATGTATTTCCAGGAATGTTTATGCTGCACACCTCTATACTTAGGCGTGATTTCAGATGCAGCACTTATCGAGCACAGTTTTCATTCCTGAACATATGGTGCGTTCACGTCATGTCAGAATTACCATAATAGAGTGAAACATTGCCCGTCAAGCATTTTTCCCCATAGGTATTTTTAAAAAGTCTTCGTTAAAGAGTTTTAAGCCATGAACCAAACCAACCAGCTGCAAGGTTAATCACAATATTACAAACTTTGATTTGAAGCAAAGTATCTGAAAATCAGACAAAAAGACAAAGGTACAAGACTGTGTACTTAACAACTAATGAAGGAAAGAACTATAATCTCATGAAGCAATGCAAATGATATAATGGAAATAAAAACATTGAGAAATATAAAACGTTTGATACATTATGTATGTGTATCAGTATAAATATATTGTTTATTGCAAACCTTGCATATATACATTTAAGTAGTTTGAGAGTGTAGGGAGATTATAACATTGTCTTTAATGGTTTATAAATTGACGTTAATCTACCTATGGAGAATGTTTTGTTTTTTTACTTCTGGAATCTGACTGTTGTACACTATTACAGGATGACAAGTTGGGCCTCTGTTTTTGAGCTGTGAAAAGCACTCATGTCCTTGTTGAATTCATAGTCAAGTCTGATGCTTCTAACTATGATTTTGACATTGTGAGTGCACCGTTACTGAAAAAGGAATTTTGATTGGCTTTTTTTTTTTTTTTTAAACTGCTAGTGGGTTTCTGAGTTGTTTACAGGTGGTATTAAGGGGATTTCAGGTGCTTCTTGTTCTCTAATTTATTTGGACAGATCTGTTAGTACAGAGGGGCATTCCAGAAAGCAAGGTTAACTTACCATCACATAGACCCTGAACTCCTGGTTGATTAACCCAAACCTTGCTTACTTGAGGTATGCTGGTTCCAAAAACAAGTCCAGGAGTAAATTCAGCCAACCCAGAGTATGTTCCGGGTTCGCAGACAAGACATTCTCAACAGAGCAACAAATCAATGATTTTCCATGGAAACAGACGCTAAGAAATTGATCTTCCTCCTTTGGTTTAACGACAATTTACGTAACCTACTTAGTGCACATCGCCACCTATTTGGTGGTTGTGTAATAATCGTTTCAACCTTTTCGTTTAAGTAATCTTAATTCACTGAGAATAAGGATTATTTTGTTTGGTAATTAATTGAATGCAGATCCATGTGTGAGATGACAATAAATATATTTGAATTTAAACATTTACCTAATTAAAATAGTGCTTTAGAATTAATATATTATTGTATAGATTATATAACTAACAATATAGCAAATTTAGTTACATTAATATAACTATATTAATTATATAACATGCATGTGAATACCTCTTAAGCAAACTAACCCTGGAACCTAACCTGCTCCGGAGCAGGTTATGTTCAGAGATTGAGTTGCTATGGCTACTTGCATACCGTGAAAGTTACTTCTGTTTTTGGAACCGAAAGTTGAGGTTGTCCGTTTACTTGCTCTTAAACATACCCAGGTATGTCTCTCAACCTGCATTCTGGAAGACCCCCCAGGATGTGTCATCAATATTTACATTTAGCAGTACACTGACATATTGATAGCCTCAAAGCTAACGTACATGAACCAAAAGCTGCGTTTCATCGGGTCTGTAAAACCCATGGCCAGTGATCTCTATCAAGTCAACTACCGTCTTGAAGTGACAGTCGGAGAAGTCCTGTCAAGCAAGCACCTAGTTCAATGACACCAAGTGTTTGGGTTACTGAGGGTTGTTACGGTCACAGCAACGAAAGCTTACTTTGTTCAATGAGATCACATACTTGGCCACACATTTGTGTACTCTCATAATGTTCACTTGTGGGCAGGTCATGTTTTGTCCACTGTATCAAGTTTTTGTCAGCCGTGGACTGACACCTGTACACATGGTGTGAACTTTCCCCTCTTGCTCCACTGCCCCTGACTACTGCGTCAGTGTGCTTTCTAATGAGATCAGCGCAGGTCTAAGTTCAGTACTGATGGTGTGGGGGGAGGGTTAGCAGCCCCGCTGCAGCTGATTAGCTTGGCTTACCTCTGCCCTAAAAATAGATCATTACTCCTGGGGCTGCAGTGGAGTGGCAGCATGGGCATTCCTGCCTCGACTAGAGAGGCCGTACTGCAATAAGCCATCATGCTTCACCTGTTGTATGACTGCGGCAATGGCAACTTCCTTGTCTGTATCGTTAAATGATCTCTTGGATCACATGAGGAAGCTTGTAAGCCAACCATGTATTTTATGCATGGTAATTTTGTTGCTCATGAGTTTACACACAGCACAAGGAAGCTTAATTTTTAACCTTGAATTAAATTTACTAAAACAAGAACAAATTAATTGCAAGCGGAAGCACATATAAATACAAATGAAATAAAGAGTGCTTTAAGGTTTTCAGGTAGGTTTAAACTGTATTCAGGTACAGGAATACTACAGAAATTGAATAAATCGAATGTTGTGTTTGTATAAATTAAACGCAGATTAATTCTTCTCGCTATTTTTTGTTGTTTGATATAACATTAGTGACATAGCAGCAGGTTTATTAGGCTGCTGTCACTAAGACCGAATACATGGCATGTTTACGCTCACTTCACATCACCCGACTGTGTTTATGTGAATACTCGCCAAGATGGTCATTTAAACGCAATAAGCTGCAAAAAAAGCACTCCTTTTGGCATTCGCAAGCTGTTTGAGAGGTGACGTGCTCTCTGGGTATGAGCACACAGAAAACCAGTTTCTGACAGCGTGTAAGGACTACTGAATTCAACACTGGCCCGACTGGACAAGTGACAATTCTGTCCCCAAACGCAAGTGAAAGTCTTGTATTGCAGCTTGCTTGTACAGACAATGTGATGATGTGAAGTGCATTTTGAAAGAGAGAAGATGCGGTAGCGCTGAGTCACTCTCGCTGTTTGTGACATTTGTCTCACAGAAAGTTTTCAAATTACTGATTGATCTGATAATCTGTGTGAATGAATTTGCTCATTCAACCAACAAGCTAACTGAGTAAATATTTGCGGGAATTTCCCACCTTATAAGCACGAAACCTGTGGTAATGAGTAAAATTATGCGCGGTATCTGCAATTCCATGCCGAAATTTGCGCCCTGATACATTTAATTTTATTTCCTGTCACACGCAAATTCCAAGCCTGCTATTTTACCGTCAGTCCAGGTATGCCCATCACGGAGGCGGTTGTGGTTTACATTGAGTTTCGTTTAACCTGAATTCTACATTCTAAATGGCTGATTTAAATGTTAGAGCACTTGTTCCTCTTTTCCAGATAAGATTTGTGACCAGATCAGTGACGCTGTGTTGGACGCCCACCTCAAACAGGACCCTGATGCCAAAGTAGCATGTGGTGAGTGTCAAATTATGCTTTCCTGCACACTTTTTGTCATGCTTGCAACTTGAGTTTTTACTGTGAGTCCTAACCCCTATCAATCTGTCCCGGCAGAGACCGTCGCCAAGACTGGAATGATCTTGTTGGCTGGTGAGATCACCTCTCGTGCTGTAGTGGACTATCAGAAGGTTGTCAGGGACACTATCAGGCACATTGGCTATGATGACTCTTCCAAAGGTACGGCAGCACTAAATGTCAAGGGAAAGAGTGCTACCATGCTACTCTGTGCCATTTCTGTATGTGTAATACTTGCATATTTTGCTACACTGCATAATGTGTACTGGTTTACTATTTAAAATGAACTGTCAGTTGGATCTAGGGTACAATTATTTATTCAGCATTTTATTGTACTTTTAGGGTTTGACTACAAGACCTGCAATGTGCTTGTGGCTCTTGAGCAGCAGTCACCTGATATTGCTCAAGGGGTTCACCTTGACCGCAGTGAGGAGGATGTAGGAGCTGGAGACCAGGTAAGAGCTGGATAACGACTTTGTTCATATTTAGAGACGAGAGTTGGGCTTTAAAAAGAGAATCGAGATCTTTACTGGATTCACTTTGCTTCTTAGGGCCTGATGTTTGGTTATGCCACTGATGAGACCGAGGAGTGTATGCCTCTTACTATTGTCCTGGCCCACAAGCTGAATGCCAAAATGGCAGAGCTACGCCGAAATGGCACCCTGCCTTGGCTGCGACCTGATTCCAAAACCCAGGTGAGATGAAACCTAAAAATATTGGGGAAAAATACACAAATATACAGTTTCCACAAATATATTTGATAAATGTTTCTTGAGCACCAAATCAGCATATGTCAGAATGATTTCTGAAGGATCGTGTGACACTGAAGACTGGAGTAATGATGCTGAAAATTCAGCTTTAACGTCACAGGAATAAATTACGTTTTTAAAATGGAAATATTTCATAATATTACTCAATATTCACAACTTTTACTTTATCATATAAATGCAGCCTTGGGGAGTATGAGACTTTCAGAAACATTAAAAAAAAAAAACCACTTATGCTTCTGACCACAAACTGAACCGTAGTGTATTACTACTGTAGGACTGATGTTGTGCTTCTGTATCTTAAAGAGATCTGAACCTTTCAGCTCATCTTGTTACGTTTTGATCTAGGTTACCGTCCAGTACAGGCAGGACCGTGGCGCCATGCTTCCTGTGCGTGTGCACACCATTGTAGTGTCTGTTCAGCACGATGAAGTAGTGTGTTTGGATGAGATGCGTGACGCTCTGAAGGAGAAGGTGGTGAAAGCGGTGGTGCCCAGCGTCTACTTGGACGATGACACCATCTATCACCTGCAGCCCAGCGGACGCTTTGTCATTGGTGGCCCACAGGTTTAAACGACAACAATCATTCAGTTTTCTCAAACAGGGTTCCCACCGTCATGGAAATGGAAGTTTAGCAGTGTTCTGTTGTCATTTATTTCATTTTAAAAAACATTTTTATTGCTATTTGGATTTTATCTTTGGTTCAGTTTTAGTTTCCATTTCTCCAGTTTGTTTCAGCTTTTTCAATTAAAATGTTTTTAATATCTTTAGTTTTAGTTAACAATAACCCAGACATAGGCATTCATTTGCCAATAGATGTGGGAACCCTGGGAGTATTTTGAAGTGTGTGTGCATATGGTTATTGTTTAAACACTAAGATTTATGCTTCATGCTGTTTTTACAGGGAGATGCTGGTTTGACTGGCCGTAAGATCATTGTGGACACTTACGGAGGCTGGGGTGCTCATGGAGGCGGTGCTTTCTCTGGGAAGGATTACACTAAAGTTGACCGTTCAGCTGCCTATGCGGCCCGCTGGGTGGCCAAGTCTCTGGTCAAGGCTGATCTGTGCAAACGTGTTCTGGTCCAGGTGAGTATCTGCTAGTCTATTTCGGATATGTAATAGTGAAGGGATAAGACCGTCTTAGTCATTTTCCTGTTTCCTCAGGTGTCTTATGCCATTGGAGTGGCTCACCCCTTGTCCATCTCCATCTTCCACTATGGTACCTCCCAGAGGAGCGAAAAGGAACTGCTGGAAATTGTGAAGAAGAACTTCGACCTCCGCCCGGGTGTCATCGTCAGGTAAAGTGTGCTCCTCGGGTGGCCCAACCGCCACCTCTCGGTTTGATGGTTTCCCAGTCATCTTTGTGGTATTTGCTCCCGTGTTTCCAGAGTTTGGTCTTGCACAGTTAACGTTAGACAGGGTTAATTGAGTTTGACTGAACGTCCTTCTTTCTGCGTGGCAATTGTCTCACTCTGTCTCCTGTACAATTCCAGAGAGCTGGACCTGAAGAAGCCCATCTACCAGCGCACCGCCGCCTATGGCCACTTTGGCCGTGAGTCCTTCCCCTGGGAAGTTCCCAAAAAGCTTAAATACTAAATCTGTAACCCCCCCCTCCTTTCATTGGGTGGTAGGTGTACATTACAGAGAAACCTACTCAACCCACCGGAGGGGGGAGATGTACCAAAACCCCTCACTCCTAACCTCACACCTATTCCCAAAGGTAATTCCCTTCCCCGTACGACTCTCCCTTCAACCCTGTTCTTTGCTGTGTTGTTTTCGAAAGATCTGTGGTGGCTTTTTTTTTTTTTTTTTTTTTTTTTTTTTTTTTGTGTTCTGTTTGACTTATGCGTCCTCTTCTCCACCCATCTGTCTTCGGCCCTTCCTTCCTTACCTACTTGCTTAAAAGATCAAGTGATGGCACAAATGGGGGTCAAAGGTTGTTCTGTGATGCTATGCATTGCTGACTGAAGCACTAACCCCTCGACTTTTTGTTTTACCAACTAAGAGAACCAATGCTTACCATTTTCCAGGTCCACCGCTTTGTGTACCATCGTGAATGGGATCAAAACCTCTTGTGAAATGTCAAACCTGTTTTTGGTCAGAGTCAACACGAATGCGTTTAAGTTACATGGTGCAAGGATCGGATTGAGAAATTTTAAGAGACTTTTTACGTGAATGTGTGTACTGTCGCAATGGTTTCGTCCTGGTCGCCGCAGGCCGTGTTGTTTTATTTCTGACGTGTTACAGAGAAGTCAGAAGCTGCTACCAACCCCTGTGCGTCTGCGGGACCGGCGACGCAACTGTTCCCCGAAACCCCTTCTCCGTGGTCTCAATGGTGATTCCAGATTAATCCTCCTGGTAGCTGTTATGTGATATTCTACTAGACCACGGCGGAGGCAAAGCACTCCCTCTCTGTGATCGGCGACAGCGGGCGTAGCTACAGAGAAGCCCTGCTCCCTCGCCGTCGCAGAGGGGCTGCCTCCGCCTCTTGAATCACTCCATACTTGAAAACTCAACCTAATATTTGCTCGGTGATCCTCTTGAGCCTTGGCGTCGGTACAGAAAAGCCTAGGATCTCAAGGTGTGACTGCCTTTATTACTTTTTGTACATCAAAGGAATTGTTTTTAAAGACAACGAATACTTGTTTTCATTTGCTTGAACACCGTAGTCATGGTGTATGTCCCATGTGCTGGCCCTGTGGTCTTCCCTTGGTGTCCTACAGAAAGCTTTGGGCTCTTGCCACAGGCTGGCGCTGGTAGCTGTGACCATTGTTAATATAAATTAAATTTTTTTTTTTTTTTATAAAAACAAGAGTGAAGGCAGATAGATGAGACTGTCCATTTGCACTCACGCACACGTTTTACGTTCAGGACTCCCGGCGCCCCCACAGACAGAAGCGAGTCTGGCCGGTGTTGTACAGAGAAACCGGCTTCGTTTACATGCTCTCTCTGTTGGGTGCGCTTGGATTGCAGTCTCTTTATTATTATTATTATTATTATTATTATTATTATCATTATTATTATCATTATTATTATTATATTTTTTTTTTTATATATAGCTCATCCTTCTGTTTTTATTTCATACGGTATATATATTTTTTTTAATTCCATAGATTTGTGCATCAGACTGGTTACTGAAAGAGTAGAAGTGCCTTTTTTCTGTTTCTTTTCCTTTGTCACTCCTCTCCCTCCTCTCGCCTCTTTCCCCTTTGTTCACCTGCTCTCTCCTCTTGAGTTTCCTCTCGTGATACGTGTGAATCCACAGCAAACTCCTGAATTCCCCCCTTTTCAATGCTCCATGATGGTTCTGTCCCTTATATCAGTGAACTGAATAAAAATTCTGACCCTTAAGACTGTTGTTTTATGCTATTTCACATTTCTGCCAGATTCATTTGGTGGGTTTTTCACTTGTTCCCTCCTTTTTAAATGCTTACAGCACTTTTTATGGTTGGGGTACAAAATAGGACCTGAAAATCTTAATGGTATACATTGTTTTAACTATCACTTAAGTTGTCTTATGAAAATGCTGCCTCATGGCTGTACCACAGTAGTCTTTAGCATTATGACTTCATATTTTCTCAGTTTTCTCTAAAACTACATTACCTTTCAACTTTTGGGTAATTTTAAGATTTTAATGTTTTTGAAAGGTCTCTTATGCTCACCAATGCTGCGTTTTATTTGGAATATAAAATATTACAATTTAAAAAAATTCAGCTTTGAATAGAAGTTTTTATTTTTTTTCCAACATTACTCCAGTCTTCAGTGTAACATGATCCTCCTTCAGAAATCATTTTTATATGCTGATTTGCTGCTTAAGAAACCTTTATCAATGCTGAAAATATTTTTGTGGAAACCGGGCTATGATTTTATTCAGGATTCTTTGAAGAACAGCATTTGTCTTTTACTGTCACTTGATCAATTTAATCATCCTTTCTGGATAAAAGAATCTAATAAAATATTAAACCCTTACTGATCCCAAACTTTGGAATAAAAACCATGAGGAAACTGAAATTTGTGGAGCGCATCAGCAGGGGTCCTTAAGTCTGTGAGTGTTTTGAAGGGGAACTTGAGTCACATGGCTTAAAAATAGCATGTTATTGGATACTTAAAGGGCTGCATATTTCCACAAATGATCTAAAGTTTTTTTCTTTTTTTCTTTCTCACTTTTTCTAAAGGTGAGAAAGTGAAACAATAGGTGTGTTTTGACTTCATGCGGCGCTGCACAGACTGGTCAGCGTCTGACTCGATGCAGTTCATGCCAGTTACAAATTCTGTCCGTCTTGAGACCGCTCTGACGCCACGTCACTGTGACGTATGGCATCAAAGCACCGCGAGAGTGCGGCTGCACAAGCTCTGATGACGACACAGCTCTGCCGCAATTGGCCAAGTTCACTGATGACAATGTGTATTGTTTATTCTCTCACTTTTAGTTCCGCTAATGCTCAAATCAGTGTTTTTATAATGTTAACTCATGTAACCATAATGTTTTATTGTCATGCTTATCAAAATAACAAAAATATATAGATCCACTTTATTGGTATTTTAGTATAGGCTTATGTTGAACTTTATTATACAGATGGTGCTGTATGAAGCAGTACAGGAAGTGTTTGTTGCTTTAAAACGTCTGTGTATTTGACCAATATTGCATCTAATCCATTTCGTCTGATAAATTCCGCAAACTGCACGAGCGTCATTATGGGAAGCAGAAAGTGTCTGACTTAATGGCTCCATTTTCAACTTCTTCCCCGACTGCAAGCGGCAACTCTCACTGATCGGTCTGTGCAGCACCGCATGAAGTCAAACACACCTAATATCTTTCCATATGGTCACACTGTACCATACAGAACCTTTTGAGGTCAGACAAAATTGAGATGCCAGTACAAAGTGATGCATTTTTGACCTTTTAAGGGTACGTTTACACAAGAATGTACTAAACAAATTTTCGTAAAACATTCCAAGTTCTGCGAAAATGACTAAAAATGCTGTATTTATGCCAGGCTGGTGGTGATGTCACTTTGTAAAGAAACTAGGTGCCTATAGACTAAACATGTAATTCCCCACCTGAAATGTTCATACTATTGCAAAGTAATAAATGAGGGATTGCAGTAACACAGTAATCAGATGAGTGGATTTATGTCACAACCTCATTCCTTGGTGGAGAAATAATAGCTAATACTACCAGCTATAGACATTAGGCAAATCTGGAATTCATTGTTTGCAGTGAAAAACCACAAATCTAAAATCTTTCTGCATCTGACATATCAAGGAGTTGCGCAAACCTCACCACCGTGATTGTATCTTGAGGGGAAAACGTTTTCCTCATAGAAATGCCAAGAGTAATTTTCAAAACCTGCCATTGGTGATCCTGTCATTCTGGTTTCACTGTGGCTTAAGACAGGACGGTTTAGATGAGGAAACCATCATTTGACTGATCTAAGGGTAAAATATCACAGGTTAGAAGACAATAAATAGGTTCCCTGTATACACCCTACGATTATTCACGGTTGATAGCAGTTTGTTTATTAATGCAAACAGTGAATTAAACCATACAACATGAAATAAAAAGGGGAAGTATGTGCTTACAATCCCGTAAGACAGTTTAATCAACAGATCTTTTGACACGTGAAAAGAAATTTAATCTTTAATCTAAAACATTGCAATCTAGCACAACAGGCTATTTTGTATACACAATGTGAAAAAGAAAGTACACCCTGATTGAATTCTATGGTTTTATGCATCCGAACATAAAAAAATCATCTGGTCCTAAGCAGATTACAAACATCTCCATTTTGGTCTCGTCTGTCCAAAGGACATTGTTCCAGAAGTCTTGTGGTTTGTTTATATGCAACTTTGCAAACCTAAGCCGTGCTGCTTTGTTCTTCTTGGAGAGAAGAAGCTTTCAACTGGCAACCCTTCCAAACATGCCGTAGTTGTCCCATCTTTTTCTAATTGTGAACTGAGGCCTGTATAGTCTGAGCTTTTGCAGTTTCTCTGAGCATTGCCACGGTCTGTGGTGAATTTGCTGGGATGTCAACTGTCTTGAGTGTTTTCCACTTGTGAATAATCTTCCTTATTGTAGAATGATGTATTCAAATTCAAATAGTTTGGAAATGGCCCTGTAACCCTTTCCAGATTGATGGCAGCAACAATTGCTTCTCTAAAATCATTGCTAATGTCTTTCCTCATTGGCATTGTGTTAACACACACCTGAATGCTCCAGACCAGCAAACTGCCAAAACTTCTGCTTTTACAGAGGTGATCACACTTGCTGATGATCAATTAATCAAATGCATTTGATTAGCAGTGCCTGACTGCTACTTACCTTCCTAATTCCTATGGAAGAAGGGTGCGTCTCAATCAGTACATTAATTTGGGCACTGGTAAGAACATTAAGGATCCTGTCTCACTACACATTAGGACACTTGGACACTATTTCCGATGACATGTCAATGTCCTCATTGTGCAACATTTTAGTCATAAAAAATTATAACTGTTAGCTAGATTTTGTTCATTACCTGTCTATTGATGTATGTTTAGGCTGAAATATAATTCAATAATAGTTTGTATTTTGAAAAACATCACGTCATTATGTGTAGTGAGTTGGCTCATGTGATTTATGTTCCTTATGGCGCTTAGAACTTCCGTTAAAGGAACATAGTGAGCATCGATGCTCCCTGGTGCATTGTGGGACTTTTTAGGAGTGAACATTTCAGTGCACTGGCAGGATTTTGCAATTGAGACAGCACTTAAAATGGCCGACTCCCTGATCAGTGCCCTGACTACTGAACTATAGGGAGCTGATTGAGATGCATCCTTAGTTTTTAGTTCCATGGTGGCCTAGTTTTTGTTAAATAAATAATGACACAGTGTAATATGTCGTGTTGGTGTTCATCTGAGGTTGTACTTACCTAAATTTGAGACCTGCTAAGGACCAGATGCTTTTCATTATGTTCTAAAACCATAGAATTCAAAGAGGGTGTACTTTCTTTTTCACATGACTGTATATGTGCCACCATTATAAAAAATGTAATATCCTGATATAAACATTTAAAAGTAATTCTGCTGTCTTTACGGTTTACTTTAACATCAAAACATTAAAACATACATTTTAAATCTAAATATAGAGCTAGCAATTTACTGTAGCTATTTTGCATTTTGGACAGTGTCATTCAACATTTAATATTACTTACGATAATTTACCATGGTAATAGTTTCAGCTAAAGTCCTATAGTACTGCACTACAGTATTTAAAAAAAAAAAATAATTTTTTTGACATTGGTGTCTAATTCCAAGTGTTGAAACAATAAGGTTAAATCAGGATAATTGAGACATTCTCCCCCAGTCACCTCAGGGAAACGTGTCCCTAACGGTGTAACTATGATATTTTAACAGAAACTGGTTACAATAGAAAATATTTCCATAATATAGTGTGCCGTTTTAGTTAAAAATGTACGTTATCACTTATCAAATGTTTATGCACTCCCAATGTAATTATTCATATCTAAGATAACATTGTTAATGTCCTTTGAATTGACCTCTATGAAGGCTTGTGCAATCACTGAAAAGATTAATAAAGTATTGTAAGATCAATGATGTTGCTTAAGCAACAGTATCCTTTTTGTTAAAATAACAACTGCCCCTTAAAACATGTTTTTGTATAAGTCTGTAGTATTTAATCTTATTTACTGAAGATATTATCCAAGCCTATGAATCTGTGACTCTCGTTTTCAACTTGAAAAGCAAATATAACCATGAAGATCCAGGAAAGGATAAAGAATACTGTGGCATTGGTCCAGTAGGTCCTTCAGCATTTCATATAGTCTACATTGTTAATGCAGAGATGCTGTTAAAACTCACACAAATGCTGAAAAACCTTCACCTTTGACTACTATTAGAAGAAAACACAGCAACATACTTTCAACACTCAAAAATCTACCAATATGACAACACATACTGGGTTTTTGTTTAGATGTTAATGTTGACCCCTAAAGTTCACATATTTTTGATATCAGGCAAGGCAAACATGAGTTATGATTATGAAAGAGGCCTGTCTGTGTGGATAAGGTTTGTAAAACTTTAATAAACTGGGTGTAATGTAAAGGAACAGTAAGATATCCAATGGTTCAGAATCTTGTTCAGTATATAACAGATTTACCAGTT
The DNA here is from genome assembly GCA_039654105.1 of Coreius guichenoti. NCBI lineage: Eukaryota > Metazoa > Chordata > Actinopteri > Cypriniformes > Gobionidae > Coreius > Coreius guichenoti. The sequence continues at coordinate 13,809,313 of CM077190.1, read as the reverse complement.
TATTAGGCATTGATTGACATTTGGTAAACTGTGTTAACATTTACCATGAGCATGGACAGCTGAAACAGATTTATGCCCAAACGTTCTTCTGACAGAAGGACACTGCCTGTAGGAGTTACATAAATGTGTGTAAAACATAAACATTTCACTTAAAACATAAGATAAAGATGATTAGAAAGCTAGAACATGCACCTTTGGCAGATTTATTAATTTAAAAGGCTTTTCAGTGTACTTACCCCACAATCGACAGCGATCTGGAAGTCTCCGCAGATGTAGTCCAGTCCAAGACTACAGGGGTCGGCAGCAATCACAGACTCCTCACCAGAAACACACAGATTTGCCCTCTAAAGGGTCCAGAAAACAGAAAAATACCTCATTTAAACATTTCAAGCTATTTATTATGCTCATTTAACAAAAACATTTGTTAGAAAGTCAACTGAGATGTTGCGTTTTATTACAGGTGCATTCAGTAGTTTGGTGCTAATTTTAAAAAGATTTATGCTAGCATTATTATAGAGTTTTTGTCATTTTCATGAGATGAAGACTTATAATAGTTATACTCATAATAGTTTTCTATAGAAGTTTTACATGGTGTGAGTCACCCCTCTCAATGTATTTCGTAATACTGAAATGACGTGACCCACAATGTTTCAGTAAACCGAAATCGCATACTTTCCTAATATATTGTAGGCAAAAAATGTATGTGACAAAAGAAGTATGTCCGAATTCACATACCTACTTCTTCCGGGGAGATTCTGAAGTGTACATTGGACACTTTACTATCCCATGAGGCCACGGGAGAGGATTTGTGAATGGCAGTGAAACTAACACGGGTAGGTCACATGATTAATGACAACATGGCAAATGTAGTGCAGATTACATTCATACTACACACATTCATAATATATAGAACAAACTTTTTTTTGCGGCCGTGAAGTAATTACTTGTTCAAAATAAGTACCTACTCAAGAGAGTATGCGATTTCGGACGCAGCCTATCATTTTCTGCCAGTAGTGTTGTGTTGTTTGTTGATGTGAAGAGTGAAAATGACACAATGAAACACTTATCGTGCTTTAACAGCAGAGACATTAAACGTTTGTGCGTCATATTCAAGATGCAAGATTTGAAGACAGAGACATTCCTGAGTAGACAAGTAAGGGAATTAATTATTGTGTAGACTGCTCTCAAAAACGCACTAGTATATCTGTGTCATTTACATAAAACTCAGAGACACGATGCTGATCCACAACAATACATGGCAAAGCAGCATCTAACACCATTGTGGTAGCCTATCTGTACTTAAACTACACTAAGAACAGCGATAAGCTAAGCAACTAAGCATTCATGCTCCTTTAACAATGCAACAGAGTTGGAAATCCCTCTGCTGGAAGGCTATTCGAGTACATTAAAAGGTTACAATTTTGTAAACAAGACAACTGGATTTCTAAATCCCTAACCTTAAGTGCTCAGTTTTGGTTTTGCCGCACCATTTTTTTCTCTGGGAATAAATTATACCACTCTGAAAAACTTAGCAGCTGCATAGCAACACCCTGGTTGTAAGGCTGGTGTTTGGCTGGGCTCTCTGGTCTAGTATTCTGTAACAAAGTCCACTGAAGGCAAGCTTGACGAACCCATGTGCAGTTTATTGAAATCCAAAACTATGAACAAATACAAGATAAACAGAGACTTGTCTTGGCATGACCATGAAACAAAGACTGACCAACCGCAGGTTACGTGTAACAATACTAACAGAGAGCCCAACCAAACACCAGCCTTACACTGGCTTCATGTTCACGTGTTTTGCAAAGGTAAACATTAAAGTCACTATGAAATCAAAATTTACAATAATTATTCTTTTTTTTTACGGAATATTGCAGTGTTTATTATAAATTATTTATCTGTGCACATCATTATTTTATTTTTAATTAATGCGCCCTCGTAATCTGTAATCAAAAGAACTTCCCCTCCCTCTTGCAACAACTTCTCTTCTCTGATGATGTGTTTACTGGCGCAAGGGCGGGGCAACCTGTCACTCACATGAGATCCACCAATAGCAAACCAAAACCATCCAATCAATTCCCCATAGACAAAATCAAGTCCCGCCCCCATTTTTCCTTGTTTGAGAAGCTGTTTCAGTACGTCTCAATAGAGAAGAAAAGACTATCACAACTTAAGTTTCATGCCAACTCAAAAGGTGTGGTCACATTTACCATGGTTCAGTGTATATTCACCAGTAAAATTCGGTAAATTTAATCGGAATCCTTGCGATCGGGAATTTCACGTTTTCCCCACAGAGATTTCGCATCGGATTCAAGTTGGTCAAGTGAATTCACCTACAGAAAGTATCCGTTGACCAACAGGAAGCCTGAAAACCTCCTTGGTTTAAAAGTGACTTCTGTGTGATCTTCATACATTACCACACTATTGATGGACAATAGACCTTTTTTGCTCCCTTAAAAGTGCACCTTTTTTTCAGAAAGTGTAAAAATCTAGTAGTTTCTACCTTACAAATATCCAGCGGCCCCTGCGGTTTGCTCAGAAGCACACGTAGCTGGTTCCCATGATGCTGCACGTACATGTCGCACTAGACGAGATACAGAAATTATTATAAACTTACAAATTCAGGGCACTCAAAAGTCAGCAATTCAAAGCAGCAGCTTGATGTCTAACCTTCGGCATGGCACTGGGGTGCAGCTGGCAGACGGTGTCGAGGAATGAAGCAGCCTGGCGCTCGGTGGCATTGGAGCCCAGATGCATTCGAGTCAGAACTGCCAACGTCAGACAAGAATCACAGTCGGAAAGTGCCAGAGCCGCTGTTCAAAAAAGAGAGAGGGATAAAGAAACAGAATGGGAGGCAAAGAAATTTGTGTCAAGTAGGGGTGTCCCCTGGTCTATAATTATCATTTTTGTGAATTATTCCTTTATTAATGTTCAGAACTGTTAAAGACAAAAAAACAGTACAAGCCATTGTCTGAACTCTAACCATTGACGGGACGTTCCCGTATTTCACAAATACCAAGGAGAGTGCATATGAAGTTAGGAGAGGTGTTGTTCAGTAGCATGTCAACCAACAGTTGGACGTATTTTTTAACCATCTTATTGCACTGTGGCTGGATCAGAGGAGGAAACTCGCTGCACAAACTCTCAAGCAGGACAGTTATGATGTTCTGTGGGGGAGGAAACAAAACACTGGCGTTCAGGGTTTTTCTAATTAAACTAAAGACCTTTAGGAGTCGAATTCGCTTAATGTGACCTTTATTTTCCATTGTGGAAAAAAATTGCAGCTGCATTTTGACTCATTATTTGATCAGACTACAAAACACAAGATATTTTTACACATTAAAAAAAATGCAAAATAACCATTTTATTTTGAAGATGATTAGAACATGTGACAACAATGTAGCATACTACATCTTGGAACATTAACACTTTCGCTTACTAGGTAAAAGAAATGAAAAAAAAAAGTACACTTTAGCATACTTTTAAAAAGAGTACTTATAGCTGAGATAATATACTTTAATGCAAACTGAATGTAATGTTTTCAGACACTTACATGCATGTTAATTGCAATTAAATGAAAATATATTATAGTTTAAACCTATATTAAATGCAGTTATCTGAACTTTAAAGTGCTTTTTGACCCAATCAGGTAGGACTTAAGTACATCTTTATGTAATTTCATAATTACTTCTGTTGTCTTTAAAATATGGTTAAAGTACTGCTGAATGTACTGACAAGCATTTGTGAACTAAAATATACTTTAATGTAATTTCATTAATGTCTCAGTTGCAATTCAGTACGTTTAACCTATACAAACTTTAAATGTAATATTGAATAAAACACTACAGTTAAAATGATAATCAAGTAGGCTTTTTATATGTGCTTTATAAGTGTAGTTATTTAAAGCATGACAAAAGATTATTAAAATTAATGATTTAAAATGTACTTTAAAGTAAAACTAAAGTGTGCTCTCTTAAAATACACTTAAGTGGATTTTAATTTGATTCAGCCAATACTCCAGTCTTCAGTGTCATTCTAATGTCACTGGAAAAAAAAAAAAAAAATCATTGTATATGCTGATTTGGTGATTTCTTGTTATGATCAATATTATATTATAAATTATAGTTTTGTTTTTTTTGTTTTTTTAAGTTTTGAGCTACAAGTGCACATTCAACACAATTAAGCGTAAAGAGTAAACTGCACACTATTCAGTAGGAAGTATACCATTATTCATGAATCTATAATAATAAAAATAATGTGATTGTGAATTTCACCTGAGTCCTCTCTCTGGGAAACAGATACCCAAGTGTGTTCACAACATATGTGCAAACCGAGCACTGAAAGGATCCCTCCATCTGTGTCAGAGAGCAGAGGAACTTTGTCAGCTATGCAGAACATGCAAAAAAAAATAAAACAAAACTTCCTCTAAATGTTACCTTCATAGTTGGCATCGTTACAGTTTTTGCCATGTGATTAAGCAACATATCTTTCATCTTCCCACTGTCACGGCCTCCACACAGTCCAAGAAAAGTACAGATGTCACTTGGATTCTGCAGAGAGAGATTGAAAGACTTATGATTTTTGCATCTTTTGGTTACATGTAAGTTTTCAAACCAATGTGCATTCATTTTACCACTGAATATGCACAATACAATATGGTTTAATCTAACTAAAGCTTTTAGCTACTCACCATTATGCTGCTAATGAAGGTGATGGCCAGAGGAAGCATCTTTTCCACCTCAGTGTGGCAGATTTGAGTGACTTGGGCTGGCAACTTATCACACACTTGCTCAAGAGTGGCAGTTAATTTGGCCTAAAAATTAAGATGAATAATTGCATTGAAGTTGCATAAGAAAAGAGAATCCCACATACACATCTGACGTAATTAAAAAAAAATAGTTTGGACACATTCTTTACACTCCTTCCCTCCCCATGGTGGAACACTACCTCTCCTGGGGGGTCAAAATGACCCAAAGCCTAAAAATTACACTACTTTTTTTTTTTTCGTCCAGAAATCTTATATCAGCCTATTTTGATAAAATACTATCTTTAAATGCAGGTGTTTTTTTTGGGGTGATTAAATTCTTGAATTTTATTATTTTAATTGAAAATAAGCATCTTTTTTTTTTTTTTTTTTTTTTTACATTTATTTCACCAAAAAAGAAAAAAAAGACCTCATTCCAGTCCAATTCTCTCTGCTGACCTCTAGTGGGGGAAAGAATGACATAAATCGGCATTTTATGATTATTGCCACTAGAGGGACCTATAATTTCTTCTCTATGGAGATTCTATATATATAGCAATTCAATTGGATTATAGGATCAAAACTTGAAACTTAAACTTGCTTTTTATGCATTCTGATATATATTTAGACGTTACATTTTTTTTGTCTTTTGTAATTAATTTAAAAATTAAATTAATTTATGTATTTCTGTGTGTGAATGGTGTGTGTGTTCTGCATTGGGGATATTCTATAGTCTCATCCTTTCATTTGTGCGTGTGTATATTCTGGATTGTGCCAGTTTTTTTTGTTGTTGTTGTTTTTGGACAAATATTTTTTTCCCCCACCCCATTTTCCCCATTTCCCATTCATTCCTTATGGGGGTCAAATTGATTTGTTACTATTTTTTATTACCACAAAAACTCCTTGAATCCAGTCAGTTTTGTGTGTGTTCCCATTTCAAGTTTGAAAGTTTGACACAAGCTCTTAGATCACTCAGATGAACACCTGATTTTTAAAATTGTAAAATAAACTCATTTTGGGACAAAATGACCCAGGGAAAGGAGTAGGATTAAAAATGTATGAATGCCATTGCATTAGATACATATATCAAACCAAGTGACATTCATTTTAAATAAAGAAAGTACAAGAACAAAACATTTCACCAAAACGATAAAACAAAAATATTTGGACACATTCTAGTTGTTTAACGTTAGTGGACCATGTCAGTTAAAGTGAGGCACTGCACCTGTGGTGACTCTGCTAGGACACCTGTGTGAGTTAAAAAGGGAACTCCATAGCCTACATCCAGTGAAAGAAAAAAAAAGTAATTCGGACATTGGTTAGACCAGAGAAAAGCTTGTACAGCATTTGTTTACAGATGCCAGTTGGTTTGATATTTTTCAGTCTAATGTAATGCCTGTGGTGTCTTAAAGGAATATTCCAGATTCAGTACAAGTAAAGCTCAATCAACAGCATTTACGATATGATGTTGATTCCAAAAAAAATCTATTTGTCCCTCCTTTTCTTGAGGCCAATTCATAAACTTTGAAAATGACAACGTTTCACCTTTTCAAAAGTACAACCACAAGATGTAAATGATCATGATCAACATGATTTTAGTGTGAAGAAAAATCCAGCACACTCTCGTGGCAATTCATAACTATTTTTACTCTTTGGCGAAACTACAGTAAAATTTCATACTTGTCAACATAAACAACCGTTATAAACTTTTTATGTGTAAAGTTATATCCAATTTTACAACTTCAGGCCATGACAACACAACACAACAACTGATCACCCAAAAATGAAAATTCTGTCATCATTTACTCACTCAAGTTGTTCCAAACCTGTATGAATTTCTTTCTTCTGCTGAACACAAAGGAAGATATTTGGAAGAATATTTGTAACCAAGCAGATCTCGGCAGCACACTGACTACCATAGTATTTTTTCCCCACCATGGTAGTCAATGGCTGCCGAGATCTGCTTGGTTACAAACATTCTTCCAAATATCTTCTTTTGATGACAGAATTTTCATTTTTGGGTGAACAATCCCTTTAAGTAAAAATGTTTTGTGATAATCTACATTATTCAACAAGTGTTCTCCATTGAGAACAACAGAATATTCCTATAAGTGAATTAAGAGAACAAAACATCATGTCATTGTATATTGTATATGTACAGCTCATTGTAAGGCGGATGCGTTAGTACAGATATAATACAGGGTCTGACCGATATGGTGGTAAAGTGGATAGGTGAGAAACACCAAATTCACCAGACTTGTGAGTGAGAAGTTCAAAAAGTGACACAATTAAAATAGCTGAAGCAAATACACTTCTGCTTTTCAACACAACTTCCTTATTTATTTGAAATAATATTTAAAACATGCTGAAAATCATGCAAATTTGAAATAAATTAAGCTGCAGTCATGTTAGACTTTTTCAAAAGCTTTGACATTGATTGTAAATTCATGATTTTCAGTGTTAAACAGCAGCACTCTCACCTCAATCTGTTCATCCTAGATAAAAGTAAAACACTGTATCTCAGACATCAGCAAAGAGACCATGTATTATTATTCACTATTACATCTCTGTGTGTGTGTGTGGTCCAGGTAAACGTTATAAGGTCAAAATGTCCCCACAAAGATTGCAATATCCGAAGTACTTGTCTTTGTGGGACAATTGTGTGGACATTTTTTGGTCCCCATGCAGAAAAAACATCAGTCTAAATTATGTGTTTTGAAAATGTAAAAATGCAGAACGTTTTCTGTGATAGGGTTTATGGGTAGGGTTAGAGGATATAATGTATAGTTAGTTACCATTGTTTTGTTTCTTGTGATGAGTGTGTTTTTTTTGTTTTGATTTTTGATTTTATGTAAAAGCCTAACCAGGGACAAGGGCTGCAAATTAGCTCTATGCTATATGCCCTATGTACACGGCATCTGTTGTCAGTGTGTACAATGCCTAGTGTATTGTCCCTGTTAAACAAACAAACAGTATAAAAATCATAATGTCAATGGAAAATCCTCATCAAACATGAAAACACAACATCACCTGGAAGTCTTGATTGGAAACAAGGTCCTTCAGGAGCTCAAAAATCTGAGTGCAGTCCTGACACATGTCGCCCATCTACAGAATACAAGATAGAGAATATTCAAAGGCCTAGTGTCCTTAAGTTTTATCTTATCAAATGTTTAATCTTAAGGGTGCAGAAATAAAGAGAAGTGAGAAACGTGGTACTCTTAAAAGTTTGTGGTTTGGTGTATTTCAGGTGCTGTGTGAAAGAGTTTGAGGATATGAAAATTACAACTTCTATTTTCTCTAACCAACCAACTGCATCTGTCTAAGAAACCAAACTAGGGATTTAATATGAAAGAAATGTGATGTATGAGATTTTATAAACTAATCAGAATAATTCTGGATTTGCAATATGTTTATGACATTTTAGCATTTCATAATTTTGCTCAGTCAGGAGGTCATTTTTTTTTAAAAGAACCAAAACTAATATAAAACCCAAGAAAATAATCTCAGTCCGACCAGTGTTTGAAATGCAGACTGACAGAGTCGGGTCACCTTTTGTTTAAGTCAGTATGTAAAAAAAAAGATTCCTAAAACTCACCGCAGTGTCATCCACACCCATCGGGACATTCTTCATGCCTGTTGTATCAACAAATCTTGTTTTGACTGTTAAAAGTAAAAAAAAATCACTGAACTGAAGATGAAAACGAAAGTTGAAAACAAATTGGAAAAGAAATAATAAGAAATTTGTATAGATTTGAAAATTTAAACAAATTTACACACTGTTTGGGAGGATATTTGGAGGGAAAAAAATATATGTATTTATTTTTTTATTTCCTATTTGGTTGAAATCAGGCAAACTTGTTAATATCTGATTATATTTCTTGTCACACTACATTATTCCATATTTGTAATTCCGTATCAAACATTCATTCTACATTTAAAAAAGCACTACAGATGTATATAGACATTATATATAACATATCAACATTACAGTCATCATAGCAGTTCGTTTACCTGAACCCAGAAGGGCAGTGAAGAATAGGAACTCCAGTTTGAAGGCAGTCATGTCTTCAGTCACCTTGGCTAGAAGAACCAATGTAAAATTCTCAAATGTTGCCCTGTATATAACAACGGGAAGGTTCAGCTCAAAGAGGAACTACTCTTTATATATGACGCCCCAAAAGCACAACCCAGCTTTGATAACAAAGACCCTTCACTGTGCAAATGAGAAACTGTGCTTCAACAAATAATATTGCTTAATCACACTATTTGACAAAAAAAGAGCCAGGTAAAGCCAATATTTGTCATGTTTCTAGACCATTCATTATTAGTGATTCTTGCTAAGGCAAGCATTAGCTATATAGTTAGGTTAGTAATTCATTCCAAAAGATGAGTGAAAAATCTTGTAGACGTATTGTAAGAATAAGGCTCTCAGCTTGCACAAATGAAGGAATTTCAAGGTTACGGGATTGTTTTGTGTTTTGCTAAATATTACAGTAAGTCACCATAAACCCTGCATGTGTGTGTAAGATTGAAAACAGGATGGGATGCACCCATTGTTTTTCAAAAGTTATTATTCTCACTATTTGTATTTTGATTCCTTATAAAGCAAGTTAATTCGATTGGATGAGAATCATATGGGATGATATTTTTTTGCTTCTGAATATAAACCAATGCCCAAAATAATATATTTTGAAGAAGCTTGACCATAGAACTTTGCATGGGTCATTCCTCCCCTCAGCTGAGCATTCCTGACTGAAATGACAGACGGCACAGATAAATGTGTTAAAAACAACCCAATTTGGGCTGGGTAAATATAGGACAGAACACGTGTTGGGTTAGTTTAACCCAGCATTATGGGTTGATTCGTTTTTACTATGGGCCTAATACTATCTTATTTTTTACTTCATACATGAATTAATGTTTACAGATTAACTTATGCATTATGTTCTAACCATGAAATATTTTTTCAAATAAATTTTATTACATGAAATAGCTTCAATCATACAAACTTAGGGAAACGTGTCTTTTAGAAATTGATAGATTTATATATTTGGGAAATCAAAAATAAGTAGATCCCTATTATTGCACCTTCAAAATGGCTAACTTATCCTCACTCTCATCACATGGAAGAGCTAACTCTGCATTCTTCCTATTGCCCTTTCCGTAAAATATTGCTATATTCATTTTCTGAAAAGAGGAAATAATTTTGTTACTTATACATAAACACAACTATACTACAATAAACACTTTAAATAAATAGATAACTGCAATCATATTGTTGATGCTACTATCTATAAAAAAATCCCAATAGGCCATATGGCAACATTGATATTTTCTCAATTTACAGTTAGACAAAGCTGATTTGTGAATAAAAATATCTAATTTACTTATCAAAGATGCTGCAAAAAAGTCCCCCTTGAGAAGAGGTGTTTAGAAATGAGGTCAATAGAGCAATTTCTGGAGCACTTCAACAGGTGTGTCTTCCATGTGAGGGTGACAGGGGGAAAGAGAGTTTTGGAGGGACATTCAAATGTCATTTGACTTAAAAACAGCACATAGAGCCATTACCTCCAAAGCATATTTTATATAGTTTGTAATAGATATTGCCTACATTTAAGCTCGTTTAACAAATATTAGAAGTAAAAATCAAACATTTAGAAGCAGGCCCGGTTCTAGGCACCTATAGAAGGGTGGGCTGGGCTACACTAGATAGATAGATAGATAGATAGATAGATAGATAGATAGATAGATAGATAGATAGATAGATAGATAGATAGATAGATAGATAGATCCAGTGATAATTTGGAAAGAAAACAGAATGAAAGCCTACATGTTACTATAGCAATGAATGCAACTTTAACTGCGTAGAAAGGGGCAATTAAATGCCACACAGGATATGTTTTTTAATTCCATTGCGCTACTTTTATATCGTTTTTAATGTAAACATCACCCTAGACCGTTAGACGGTTGCGCTCGCATCTTTTCCATACTTTTGCAGAGTATCGTGCATGACGCGGCTTTATAAATGCAGCACTCAAGTTAAAATAACTTTTAAAAAAACGCGTCTCTAGACCTGCATCTCGCGTTTTTAACCGCAAAAACGCGTCCTGTATGAATGGCCCTAAACTGATTAAAAGAACAGCGCATTTTTATTTCAGGGCTGTTATTTAAACAGCCAGTTTGCCTCGTAGCTTTACAGCATCAACAGCAAGCCAAAGAGGGCAAGGTTTCAACTGAACTATGCATTTGCATTTTAAACATTTATGCATTTTAAACACTTTGCTACATTATGTTCTAGCTCTGTCCATGCAATAAAAACACGTTCTTAAATGAGCGAGGTTTTTTTTATTCTATTTTTTTTTTAGCTAATTTCAACTTGGCATGAGTCAAAAATCAAATCAGAGTTGTATATTAATATTTACAAGATACATATTCACGAATACAACTCCTCGTAATTGCCTTAATAGCACGCAAATATTTCTGCCCGTTTTTCGGTCGTGTGACTGCAGCGCGCGAGTAGCAACGCGCCTTCTGTCACGGCCGGGTATGGGTGAAAAGGAGCGAGGACTCAAGTGCAGGAAGAAAAAAGGTTTTATTAAAATAATAAAATAAAACAAACACAAACAAAACTACCCAGGAGGGGGAAAACAAAACATGACCTTAACAAAACACAAGGAGCAGGAACATGAAGCAAACAGGAAGCACATGACGGGAACAGAAACAACGATCCAGCACAGTACAGCAAACACAAGGAAACTAAATAGGGAACAAGCAAGGCAGGTAAGGAGGGAGAACAGGTAGGGCAAATTAATCAATAACAAGAGGGGCGGGGTCAAGACAATAGACAGGAGAGCACATGGCACAAGACAAGCTATGTGGTCACACCAAACATGACAAACACAAACACATGGCCAGCAATGACAAATACAAGCCATGTGCTCACAAAGACAAGACAGACATGTGACACTTTCAGTTAATAAAGGAAAAAATAATGCCAATTTCTGGTGTTATTTTTGTGATTGTTTGGGGCATTCTACAGCCCTTCATCAAACTTTCAACACATAGCCCACCTCAGATTGTTTTAATCAATGCACAAATCGTAAAAACAAATGAACACTATCAGTTCCTAAATTCTGATTGGGTGGGCAAGGCAGACGTTTGGGTGGGCTCAGCCCACCCCTGCCCATGCCTAGAACCGGCCCCGTTTAGAAGTAATTCAAGTGTAATCGACCAGTCTCTGTTGTCCCGTTTTCACCGTAACGGCGCTGGATCTCTGTCATGTTCAGCGGGGGAACTCAGACCGCCGCCCTGTGTTTCACTCGTAGCCGAAATATGCTGTGACTGACTCCATAATCTGTCCATAAACAATCAGTGTACAGTTCTGAGAACATATTTTAACATCCTAAGTGTTTATATTCTGTATCTTTTTTAATAAAATTATAAAATGTTTTGCAAGGCATCAGGCGTTTCAATCACGCGAAAAGACAGACGCTCGTTTAGGTGACTCACATCACGCCCCGTATGTTGCTTTGCATAAAATTAAACGATATACGGCACAATAATGAATTTATAGATAAAATAAATGTACACAAACCTGTATTTTACCGAAGACATGTACCAATTTGACGGAGCTGCACTGTTCTCTCCTCAAGAAGTCACAAAAAGCCAATATTATCTGCCTGCAATACTGTCTGGAGGCTGCACTTTTAGGACCGCCGCAGTTTCAGGACTGCATTTCTAGGACCCTAGTGAAAAGTTACATTAATGTCAGCATTTCTTAATTTTCAAATATTAATAAATACTTTAACAAATGTATTGGTCATTATTAGTTAATGCATTGACTAACTAATAGGACCTTATTAACTTAATTTTCGCTTCTAAGCAGAGTAACACTAACATTGAATATGGGCCACGAACGGTACAGAATGTGTTCCTGCGTACCATACACTAGGGTTTCCTTCCCAAGTACAGCGACATCAGAATTGAACTAAGACCTTTGCTCACAGACCACACAGTAACTGATGAAGCACTGCTGAAACAAATGACACAGATTTCAAGTGAGGAAAGTGAGCGCCAAAGAAGATTAGGTTAAATCACTGTTAGATTATTGCCCCTTTTGCGTGCCTCATCCCAGTCCTCTTAATTGGCAATTGAAGGAACAATTACTCAGCGCTGAGGGAGAGTATAAAGTTTCATTTTTATTTAGCAGGGGAAGAGATTATATAGAAAGAGTACAAGGGGAGTAGTATTTTTTATATTTAACCAATGAGAGAGAGAATACATCATATATCTCATGGTATAGGAATGGGATACATATAGAAAAACAAGTCTACATATGGTCATCTTCTGGTCAGGTACCCAGGCTTTCCTGGGGATCCCAAAGACCTTATCCTATACTTGCAATACAAAAGCAGGGACCATTCCCTGTCTCCCCTTCAATCCTAGTAGAGCCTTGTTCCTTATATGGAAACGGTTCCGGTACATAAAGAAACCATATGTTAAAACATAGAATATAGCTTCAACCCAGGGCAAAAGACCTTCTGTCCACTTTCCTTCCATGCTGTGACCAACATAAAATCTATCACTTGCCCCTTTTGGCAATAAAATTGCCACACCCAAATCTCAGCATTGCTTTTCTTATACACAAATACAATCACTTTCTTGACCTTCATAATATTCTTCAGCAAACATTTCCTTCATTTTTTTTCATCATTTTCCTTCGAAAGTACTAACACTTGACAGTTCTATTCATCAAAGCATATTGAGAGGATACAAAGTTATTCATAGCACGATTAATCAAAGCTCTAATAAATGGAATAATACAACAGATAATAAATGCGATAATTAATAGGATTACACCTATAGGAATTAAGGCAGATACAAGCATTTGTTGCCATCCTGTGAGCCATGCTAAGAACCCACTTTGATTATCATCAACCTCTCGTCCTTGTAATTCTTGAGCAATTCTAGTCATATTTTTTAAACCCTCTGAGATTAAATGACCATCTGCGTCATACTCAGGAATATAGGTACAACAAGAGGTTCCAACCATAACACACACTCCTCCTCTCGCCGCAGTTAACTGATCTAAGGCCAGCCTGTTTTGCAGGGCAGTTAAACGGAGCCCTCGAAGTTCCTGTTGGACACCAGCCAATGTGTCTCTTGTAGTATTGCTAAATGAAATTAATTCATATCTTGTAACCTCTACTTCAATCTGAAGACTAGAAACACCTACCCCTGGGAGCATTGCTTCAAAGAATCTTTCAGTACCAGTCCAAAGTCGATGTTCCATTGGTACTGGATTATCTCTGCTCAAACTACCAGTTGAACTGCGGTCAGAGAGGGAGCGTTTCTTTTTCTGTTTTTGTTTTATCATAACGTGAGGTTTGTGTGGTCTAATAACCATGGAATATTCTTCCAAAGTTACTAGAGCACATCTTCCACTCCAATCTTCTGGAAGAATAGTGTAGACTCTATGTCCACACAGCCAAAACCAATCTTTGACAGCTCTAGTTCCCCGTGAAGCAGGAGCATATCTATGGCAATATTGACCTGGCGTAAGTGCACAAGAACTATAACATACGTCCTGGATAAAAGGATTAGCCCATCCATAAGCAATCATAGTAGATATAGGACATGGTGTTTCTTTAGAACACTCAGTCATATTAGATTTTCCATAATGCAAAAGACAACCCATACAACATGGCATATTTTTTATCTCACAATGATGGTATGTTCGATTACATTTACTTTTAGGAATTACCCCCAGTCTCACTGTTCCAGTTTCTCTTTCCATACACAACAGTGAGTCTGGAATAGAGCCAATGGTTGTCACTTTAGCCTGTACTTGCGTTGCAAGCCTCATTATTCTACCTTTTCCACAACTCCATATTGCGGTTCTATTTGGAGCCATCATTCCAGGAATGCTAACAAAAAGAGGGCATTCTAATTCTTCTTCTGTTATTGGTGATTTAACCTCTACATGTGGTCCAGAAGCACTATGTGGCATTTTTGTGCAAACATAACAGTCACCTGTTTTTCCTTCATATTTGGCAGTGTAGTTGGCTAATCGCCACCACATATTAGTTGCGAAAGCATGTGGTTCTTCTTCATAATGTACCCAAATTTCATTACCAGTGCTAACAGCAGCTTGTATATGAATAAATATCTTTGTCAGCACAACCAGGTAAAATATCAATTTAGCAATCATGGCTTGAGAGCTTCAAAGATAATTATTGCTGGTTCTAGATCTCTAGCAATCTCTTTCTTCTTCTCCTCTTCGAACGTCTTGGTTCACCTTCCGTCGGATCTTTCCTTGGCTCACTGGCTTCCACCTCCGCATCGACCAGAACGTTCCCTTGGGATGGCGCTGCTTTCAGTCGACTGGCATGGATCCACTGCAGCTGGAAGTCAGTCAGCACTCCTGTTCTCGTCACAGCAATCACCGTGGCGGGCCCCAGATACTTCGGCTCTCCCAGTTTTGTGGGCTTCAGACACTTTATCAGCACCTGTTGTCCTGGAACGAAAGGATGAGTGGGCTTTTCTGCAGGAAGAGGGAGAGAGAGAGACACATCACCATTGATGCTATTCAAAGTTTTAACTAGGGAATCCACATAATCCGTGATGATCACCTCCGTGTCACCTGTGGAAAAATTGCCAGCGCGACCTTTGACCCATGGGGTCGTGAAAGGTCTACCCATAAGGATTTCAAACGGAGACATCTTTGTTGTTGCTGATGGTGACATTCTAATTTCTGTCAATACGGCAGGCAGCAGATCAACTCAATTTCTGCCTGTATCAATACACGCTTTATTAAGCCGATCTTTGATAATACGATTCAGATTCTCGACCTGTCCACTCGATTGTGGATTATAGGGTATGTGAAATTTCCAGGTAATATTAAGCTCTTTGACTAACAATTGTGTGACTTTGGAAGCGAACGGTGTTCCATTATCACTGTCTATGACCGATGGTATGCCAAAACGCGATATAATGTCTTTAGCTTTAACTACCGTCTGTGCATTTTCTCTTCCACACGGAAAAGCTTCAGGCCATTTAGAAAATCGGTCAACAATCACAAGCAAATATTTATTATTTCCGCAAGGAGGCATGTGCGTAAAATCAATTTGCAAGTGTTGGAATGGTAGCTCGGGATGTGGTAAAGAGTCATGTTTCGTTGCCTTGTGCTTGTTGGTTTGAGCACACACCAGGCAAGCATCCAATATCAACAGAGTATTTCTTCGAACATTTGCTATGCAGTAAGATCGATTCAACATTTGTATCACTTTCTTTTTTGACACATGTGATACACCATGATAATGTCTACATAGCATAACAATCGTAGATGCAGGTAGTGCAAGTCTACCCTGTTTGTCTCTTAAAATTCCAGCTTGATCTGGTTTTACTTCATTGTCTGACCAATGAGTCAAATCCGCTTGCGTAGGGTTAGCTTGTAATATTTTAATGTCCAAATCATTAGTCAATGATGAATTCATCATAGGCACATCTGTGCCCCTTTCGCTTACATGTGGACTTAATATCACTTCTTTAGCAGCCCATTTCGCTATTTCATCTACAAATCTGTTTCCTTTGGCCTCATCTGTTTCTCCTGACGCATGTCCTGCTACTTTGATAACAGCAAGTTTTGATGGTTGTTGTGCTGCGTTAATGAGCTCCGCCACAATGCTATAATGAGCAATTGGCTTTCCATCTGAGGTTTTAAAATTTCTTTCTTCCCACAATTTAGCAAAATCATGGACTATGCTATATGCATATTTGGAGTCAGTGTATATATTAACACACTGATCTTTTGCCAATTGACAAACTCTCGTTAAAGCAAATTAATTCTGCAACTTGTGCTGACTTGTATGGCAAAGAGTATGCCTCAACTACACGATCAGGTAATTTAACAATAGCATACCCACACAAGTATACATTATCATTTGGCTTGAAACAGGATCCATCAATATACCAATTCTTCCCCTCCTCCAGGACAGATGTAGAAACATCTGGCCTGCAGGCAGTCGAAATCTGGATTCTGGTCAGGCAATCGTGGTCGTCACTCTCAAATTCACCTTGCATCAGCAACCTGTGCGAATGTACAGTAGGGCCATGAATAACAGAAGTTGGTTTCAGAATCAAATTAGCAGTAGCTAATAATATAGCCTCATAGCCAGAGCGGCGTTGAGCAGTCATATGTTGAGTAGAAATATTACTCATAATGACTCCTACCTGATGAGAGGTGTGCACTATCAATTTATGTGATAACACAATTTTTTCAGCATCTTGCACCATGATCGCCGTGGCAGCCACTGCACACAAACAAGCAGGGAGTCCCCTGGCTACTGAATCAAGAGTTTTAGACAAATAAGCTATGGGACGAAAAGTACCCCCATGCTCCTGGGCCAGGATTGCAGCAGCTGTGCCTCCACTTTCATGCACGTACAGGTGAAACTCTTGAGTGTAACTTGGGAGGCCGAGTGCAGGAGGTCTCATAAGGGAGGATTTCAAATGTCTGAATGCTTGGTCCATCTCAGCTGTCCATGTAATGTCCTCTGTGTCCCCCAGAGTAGCAGTTCATAGGATTTTATCATACATGGAACAGTTGGGCACCCATGATCGGCAATAATTAACCAGTCCCAGGAAGCTTTGCATTTGCTTCCGTGTCGATGGGTGCTTGAAGGTAGCAATAGCTTTCACTCTGTCAGCAGACAATTGCACCTTGCCCTGTGACAGTTCATGTCCAAGGTATTCGACCCTCCTCTGTACCCACTGTAGTTTCTCTCTAGATGCCTTGAAACCATCTTCTGCCAAAATGTTGCAGACAATTTTAGAGGCAGCAGCACACATGTCCTCAGATGCACCTGTGATGAGGATATCATCTGCGTATTGAAGCCTCCTGTTTGGAGGAAGTTTGGCATCTTTCAGCGTTGCGTGCACTACAGCAGAGAAAACAGCCGGAGAATCTCTGAACCCTTGTGGGAGTCTTGTCCACGTTAATTGTGAATTTTCCAGGGTAAAAGCAAACAATGGCTGAGTTCGGCGATCAACAGGAATGCTGAAGAAGGCACTAGAAATATCTAAAAAAGGAAAAAATGAATGTTCAGAAGGAATAGAATTAATTATAGTTTGCACATCAGGTACAATAGGAGACAAGGGTGTTACTAACTCATTAACTTTTCTCAAATCTTGAGTTAAACGCCAAGAACCATTTGCTTTCTTAATTGGATTAATTGGGGTATTATAAGGTGAATGAGTGTGCACCAGGATGCCTTGAGCCAGTAGTTTATCAATAACAGGAAGAATACCCTCCACCTTTTCTTTTGAGAGGGGGTATTGTTTTTGATACACAGGCTTGTCTGTTGTTAGCTTAGCAACATAGGGCTGGACATTAACGAATCCTGCGTCATCCTTATGGGCCGCCCAAAACTTGGGGTTGACGCCCTCAATTTCCTGTGTGAGCTCAGTTGCAGACTCGTCTTCGAGGAGAGCATTTCCTGTATCAACAGTAAGAGAGTAGGCTGCAGGAAACATAAGTTGTAGAGAGTCAGCATCAAAGTGAAGTTGAATACCCAATTTATGCATCAAATCTCTACCCAAAAGGCAGAATGGAGAATCAGGTATAATTGCAAAAGCATGCATTTTAAACAATGATGGGCTATCATTAGAAGTAACCGGAAATGTTGGTGTCATTTCGCATTTTACAGGTACACCGTTGATTCCTACAGAGTTGACATGTTTTCCTGTAATCGAGCCCTCATAAACAAGAGAAGATAAAGATGAGATGGTTGCACCACTGTCATTGAGAAAGACATAGGGTTTATGGTCAACATTTAACTCAATAAATGGCAAAACAGTTGACACATTCGGATAACTCAAAGAAATCAGTGAAAAATTATCAAAAGAGGGCTTAGTCGAACTGGAGCTGAGTCATTGTGGCCAGGATATGGGATAGATCGGATTTTGTTTGTCAGTCTTTGCAGAAGGGAGCGCTAGTGGGGGCCTTTGCTTAGAGCCACCAGAGGCCCTCTTCCTCTGCTTTTCTGACCTCTGCCTCAAATCCCAAGCCTTTTTCCTACAGTCACGTTCCAGATAACCTGGCTTGCCACAATAAAAACAACGTCTCACATTTCCAGACTGTTGCGGGTGAGGATTCACCGCAGCATTAACTTGAAGCATTGCAGGAGTTTTGCCCCTGGAGACATCAAAGGCTCCAGTGGAGGAAAGCTCACGCAAGCGTCGTCCCAATTCATAAACAGAAATTGTCGTAATGTTTGGAGTAGTTATGCGAATTAACTGTGCAGTGTCTTTGTTCATATTATTTAGGAACGTATTTAAGAACAATGGACAATTCTGATCAATAGGAATTTCAGACTCCTCAACCCATGCATGCCTAAATCTGTTAAAGAATGCAACAGGGCTTTCACCAGTTCTCTGTTTGGTATTGGCTGCATGTGAGATGTCTTGTTTAGCAGAAGACACTTTTAACAGAAAAGCAGTCAATTGCTTGAAAAAAATTTTGAGTTTACCTGAGCTGGCCCATACCCAACCAGCGTCATCTTCATCATCGTCATCGGAATCAGCAATTAGAAGCACTCGTGATGGTTTAGACAAATCAAGGGGCTTAGAATCTCCAGCTTTCCGAGACACAACACGACGAATAGGCGGTGTATCGTATATGGGGTTTAAGTAATCAACTTCTTCAATCATTTCCTCCTCTGTGATTTCCGCAGGCAGTGTTTTAGTCAAAATAAAACGATAATCCCCGTCAGTTGACTGTAGGCTGTTAACCGTTGCAGTACTGCCACAAATTGATGTGGTGACTTAGCTGGATCAGGCAGATCTTTACAAATAGCCACTGCTTTGGTAACACTCAGAGGAGTAATTTTGTAACCATCATCTGGAAGCTGACAAATGGAAAAACTTCAGTTGTGGTTGGCAATTGCGGACATAATCGATTAGTCAAGGGCTTTGGAACTTCAGCAGAAACAACACATTCATACGGGGGGAGGGACGCATCAAAAAAAGCTATCTTGTTTTTTTAACTCCGGACCCTTATCCCAATAAGTTTTCATCTTCATCCAAGCTTTATACGCATCTTTCATATAATCAATTGGCCATTCTGGGTCACCCCAAGAACCAAGGACCATATCTTTTGCAGCATGCATATCTTCATCTTTAAAAGAACCATCGCGGGGAAACGGATCTAATTGTATTTTTCCTTCTGACCATCCCGCAAGATTAGAGAGACAGGGTTCCGTGAAAAACGCTTTATTATTGAGATTCATGAAATCCTTGGGGGTTTCCCCCATTAACGGTCGACTAATCGTTTCCCCCATTTGAAACAGCCAACAAAGATCTCTCCTCTGCTTTAATGCAAGCCTTACAATTTTAGAGAATGGCCAAATAAAATACAAATAAAAGTCTGCATCTTTATATTAACTTTTTGGTATTTTTGGCCAAAAGAAAAATTTTAAATTCAATATTATTCATTTAACTGCCAACAAGAACCGAGGATATCACAATGAAATAGACTTATGAGAGAGAGAGAAAATCTTCAACTCAAACTCATCTATTCCCTTCCCACACATAAAATCCGTGAGGATAACACCAAAAATGAAAGGGTGATCAGTCCTCTTTCACTCTTCCCGCATTTATCAAAATACAAGGATATCCACTTTTAACAAATATGAAAAAGTGCAGCACGAAAATACAAGGATCAATTTCTCAACAGACAGTAAGATGCACTTAAGCATTTTATTTCTTACCTGTCTGGAGAAATCAAGGACGAGCCCCCAAATGGTTAGATTATTGCCCCTTTTGCGTGCCTCATCCCAGTCCTCTTAATTGGCAATTGAAATGAACAATTACTCAGCGCTGAGGGAGAGTATAAAGTCTCATTTTTATTCAGCAGGGGAAGAGATTATATAGAAAGAGTACAAGGGGAGTAGTATTTTTTATATTTAACCAATGAGAGAGAGAATACATCATATAGCTCATGGTATAGGAATGGGATACATATAGAAAAACAAGTCTACATATGGTCATCTTCCGGTCAGGTACCCAGGCTTTCCTGGGGATCCCAAAGACCTTATCCTATACTTGGAATACAAAAGCAGGGACCATTCCCTGTCTCCCCTTCAATCCTAGTAGAGCCTTGTTCCTTATATGGAAACGGTTCCGGTACATAAAGAAACCATATGTTAAAACATAGAATATAGCTTCAACCCAGGGCAAAAGACCCTCTGTCCACTTTCCTTCCATGGTGAGACCAACATAAAATCTATCAGTCACACAGCGAAAACAGACTCAGGCTCACAGCGCACAGATTGACTCAGGGTCAGACGAGAGTGAACTAAACACAAAAATGCCAAAAAAGAGCAAGATGAAAACCATACAAGAACTAAGCGCTCAGGTATAAGTTTTAAAAAGTACAATTGACACTTGAAACAAGCTAAATGGCCATGTCACTGCTCCGCACAAACGGTAGCTGGTTCACATGCTGTACATAGACCATCACCAGCGAGGAGAGGGGGGCCATATCGGTGTCCGAGGTGTATAGACGAGGGTAACAGTTCATGCAGCCATTGCTTTATCTGTGGAGAAGAAGGACACAGAGCCATTGGATGCAGTAAAAGGGCAAGGGGCACAAGAAATACTTACCAGACTGCCTAACTGGAGAAAGATCCCCAGAGAACAGACCGCGCGAAGCCAATGCAAACAGTGCAGCCTGCTCTTTCGTGTCTAGAAAGACAAATTCGACACAGAACAGAGTAGCAGAGCTAATTGGAAGCAAATGCTTGTTAAAGTGTAATATCAATGAATATGCTGTGACTGCCCTACTTGATAGAGGTGCTCAGGTCAGTATCGTGGATCAGGCCTGGAAAATGACTTATTTACCCGATCAGCACTTACGACCTCTGAGTGAACTAATGGGGTTCCAACCTCTTCATGTCTTAGCCATTAATGGAGATGTCTTACCGTTTGATGGGTGGGTTGAGGCAACAGTGAACCTACCTGGCAATCCACAGGTGATCCACAGTTAGCCATCCAAGTTCCTTTCCTGGTGGGTAAAATGGCCCTTGAGCGACCTCTTCTGGGATTTAATATCATTGAACAGCTGGTTAAAGGACCGACGAGTGGTGCAAGTGTTCTCGCAACAATCACTACGCTGCTAAAGTGAGCCATGGAGATTGGAGATGACTAGGCTGAGGTGATAGTAAACTTCATACAGACACAAAAGCCATCCTGTGATACTGGGGCCATTGTCAAAGTTGGAAGTCAGGATGTTGTTATTCCTTCGGGTCGACTGGCACACGTCAAATGTTCAATACCTGTAGATTTTGACTCAGAGCCTACCATCTTGTTTGAGTCCAATGTAGACAATCCACAGCTTGAGCAACTTGATCTCGGAGATGGATTGCTGGAAGTCTGTGGAAGACAAAGGCCGTTCATTAGCATTCCAATAGGAAACCAAACCAGACATGACCTTACCTTATCATGACGAACGACACTCAGGAGCATACAGTCCATTAAAAAAAGTGGAGACAGACCAAATAGCAGAACCAATTTCTGTTGAAGTTAACAGTGCAGACAGAGACCAAAGAAGTAGCAGACAGCAACAGTATTACAGCGACAGAGCATTGGGACCCACCTGTGGATCTAAGTTACCTGACTGAGGAACAACAAAAGATAGCAAAGAGGATGTTGTATGAAGAATCTAGGGCATTTGCATGCAGTGACGAAGACGTGGGTTGTGTCCAAAGTAGACATGTGCGGTAATCACGATAATGAACATGCACGATATTGTTATTGTGGTCACTTTAAAATACTGTGAATAATTATTTATTACGAATTATTCCGATTTTTAGAATGCATTTTAAGAATACTTTACCCATCTACCGTTTAAAATGAACAACACCGCTGTATGCTGCATCAAAGAGGCACGCGCACTGATGTAAACAAACCCAACGCGCATGAGCAGAGCATGGCGGAACGAGTGAAGGAGACACGCTGAATGAAAGTGCACATTCACTCTCTGCCAGTTTTCTGTATTCGCTACGGTGCTCATCACATTACCAAATACTTAATACCTAAAGACTTAAGGCTATTTATTTTCAAACTTAAACATTTTTATATTTTAATCTGGACTACATGCCCTAGATATTGTTTGAATATGTTCTGATTCTTTATTGTTCAGTCACACACTTTACATTAAGGCTCCATTATTTAACATTACTTAATTAATTAGTTAACAAACCGACAGGGGAAAATACTTCTAAAGCATTTATTAATCTTAGTTAAATGTACAGTTTAACATTTAATAACACATTATTAAAATCAAAAGTTTTAACTGTATTATTTAATGGACCTGAGCTAACATTAACAGTTGTATTTTTTAACTGACGTTATCAAAGAATAATAACTTTGTGGCAAATGTAGCTATTTGCTCTTTGTTAATGTTAGTTAATGCATTAACTAACATTAACTACTAGTGAGACCTTACTGTAAAGTGTTACCTATTGTTCTTTTTTAATTCTTTTGCACTTTAATCTGTTTGAAACATTTGTTTACTTTATACATTTTTGTGTATTGCTTTATTGTATTTAAATGTTCAGTTCTTTTTGTCATAAGAAAAAGTTATTAAACCTGTTGTAGTAGGCTATGACAACACTTTTTTTGCATCTTATTTCAATATCGTGATAAAACCGTACACCGTGATAAAAGCTTCAGCAATTAATCGCAACATGAAAATCTGATACTGTCACATGCCTAGTCCAAAGTTTGCAAATGTCCATCAACTTGATTGACAACATTCCTGTTCAGAGAACATACTCATCAGTTCCCAAACCACTACATAAAGAAGTGAGAGAGTACATTCAAAACCTCCTGGCCAGAGGATGGATTGTGAAGTAAAAATCCCCCTACTCTGCACCAGTAGTATGTGTCAGAAAGAAGGATGGAACTCTTCGACTTTGCATCGACTACAGACTACTCAAGAAAACAGTCCCTGATAGACATCCCCTGCCTCGAATTCAAGACCTCACTGACACGTTGGGAGGGTATAGCTGGTTCTCAATTTTAGATCAAGGGAAAGCTTATCATCAAGGCTTTATTGCGGAGGGATCACGACATCTGACTGCTTTCATTACTCCTTGGGGCCTTTATGAGTGGGTACGAATTCCCTTCGGTCAAACCAACGCACCCGCTGCCTTTCAACGGAGCATGGAGGAGATGTTGGACTCCCTGCGAGATGAATGCTGTATCCCTTACTTCGACGATATCTTGTGTTTTACGCAAAGACTTTTGAAGAACATGTAGAAATATACTATGGAAGGTATTGCAAGCTTTACAGCGACATGTGGTTAAGTTCAGGCCGACCAAGAGCGAGATGTTCAAGAAAGAAGTGCGATACGTTGGGCGACTGGTCAGTGCTAAAGTAGTCAGGATAGACCCTAAAGATTTAGATGCTGTGCGAGCCTGGAGAACAAAGAAACCTACCACGGTTGGAGAAGTCTGGAGGATGTTGGGGTTCCTGAGTTACTATCGATCTTATGTCCAGAATTTCTCTCGCATTGCCAAGCCAATATATGACCTCTTGCAAGTGAAACAAGCTAGGATGGGGTCTGTCCAAACACAGTCAAAGGCAGGTGGAAAGAAGAATGTTCAGTTACCATCGCGGACACCCATTGAGTGGAAGGAAGAACATCAGAGGATTCTGTGCAGATTAGTTGAAGCTTTGACCACTCCACCTGTGCTTGCATATCCTGATCTTGACCTGCCATTCACACTTCATACAGATGCCTCAGAACAAGGACTTGGAGCTGTACTTTATCAACGCCAGGCTGGGAAACAGAGAGTCACCGGCTATGGGTCAAGAACACTGACACCGGCAGAGCAGAATTACAGACTTCATTCAGGGAAACTCGAATTCCTTGCACTGAAGTGGGCAATCTGTGAAAAGTTTCGAGACTATCTATTTTATGCTCCACACTTCACAGTTTATACGGACAATAACCCTCTGACCTACATCCTGATCACTGCCAAACTCAATGCTGTGGGGTATAGATGGGTCGGAGAACTCTCAGACTTCAGATTTGATATCAAGTACAGACCTGGAAGAGTGAATGTGGATGCAGACATTCTTTCCCGGTGCCCGTTGGATATCAACCAATACATCACAGAGTGCACGAAAGAGTTGCCAAGCGAAATTGTTAAAGCCACGTGGGAGGGCACTAGGGCTGCCGAACAAAAGAATGTTGCTTTGGTTGCTGCTCTTAACCAGGACCAGGAAGATCGATTTGAGAGTGATGCTGGTGAAGTCCTAGGAAAGCTAAGTCATGATGAACTATGGAAGGCACAGAGACTAGACCCAGCTATTGGAGAGATTATTAGGCTGAAAGAGTCCAATGCAAGTGTCACTAATGAAATGAGTTGGAGAGCTAGCGGACCTGTAAAGAAACTAATCCACGAATGATCAAGACTACATCTGGAGGGAGGACTATTGTACAGGAGAACCAAGCAACGATGCCAATTCATCCTACCAGTTCAATACAAGCAGATAGTATTCCAGCACTTATATGATCACATGGGCCATGTGGGTGTGGAGAGAGTAGTGCACCTCGCCAGAGACCGATTCTATTGGTCATTCATGAAGAAAGACATTGAGACATATATTGCAAGGAAGTGCCCTTGCATCAAACAGAAGAAGCCATCTATACATGAAAGAGCTCCGATGGGCAGTATAAGTACCAGCTCTCCATTCGATTAGTATCCATAGACTACCTGCACCTGGAACACAGCAGGGGTGGTTATGAATATATCCTAGTTCTGGTGGATCATTTTACAAGGTTTGCTCAGGCACATGCGACTAAAAATAAGTCTGGAAGAACAGCGGCAGAAAGAATCTTCAATGACTTCATTCCCCCGGTTTGGATTTCCAACTAAATTGCATCATGACCAAGGTCGAGAATTTGAGAATGACCTCTTCAAAACCTTGCGCTGACTGTCAGGAATGAGCCATTGAAGGACCTCTCCATATCACCCTCAGGGCAATCCTGCTGAGAGATTTAACAGAATGCTGCTCCAGATGATTATGCATGTCTTATGAGCAACTTACTAGTTCATGTGTTCACTTTGCTTGAAACAAAGAGCCATAAATCTCCCACAGAGGAATTTCCCGCTGGGAAATCCCAACAATCCCATTGGTCAACTCAATCACAAAGGGTGAGACTTCTTGCAGACTTTTAAGGAGAGACGCACAGATCCACCTCTCTCTTCTCTCTCTGGACCAAAACGACGCGTCACCTTGTCTCACGCGTCTATCAGCCGGCCAGCAGGCCAGGCCGATAAGGCCTACACACACAGAACCATGTGCGTGTGTGGGACAGGAAACCCAATGCCACCACACGGCCGGTGGGCCAGCAGGCCCAAACTAATTTCTGTTATTGGATGACCTACTCAATAAAAGCGCAACACGCGAAACATAATCAACAGCTACAGCGGAGAAAAAAGAAAGAAAGAAGAGCTGCCAGCAGCTGAATTTCAGGGCTGAGGGGTTAGCTCCGTCGAGTTTGTCTTAACAAAGTCGGACCAACAAGATCTAAAAGCTGCTGAATTTGCTGCCGTGGCACTGGCAGGCGAAATTTATTTTGAATTGCAGCTTCTGACATGGTAGACAGGGGACTAAAGTTTTCACAGATGAAATAGTGCACATGCACATACACTAAACGGCTCCGCGGACGGCGCCATCTTTGATTTAGCATTTGCTGTATCGCTCCCATAGTTTGACCAAGGCTCAAAAATGACCAAAGACTTATTTTTCCTATTTAAAACTTGACTCTTCTGTAGTTACATCGTGTACTAAGACCAACGGAAAATGAAAAGTTGCGATTTTCTAGACCGATATGGCTAGGAACTATACTCTCATTCCTGCGTAATAATCAAGGAACTTTGCTGCAATGATATTACGCAGCCTGAAAATAGGCTAACTTCCGTCAACATAACCAACGTGACAACCTGCTTGCACAGGGAGCGTGCTGGGGTCTATTTTCAGGCGCTCCTTCCTATCCATATCGGTCTAGAAAATCGCAACTTTTCATTTTCCGTCGGTCTTAGTACACGATGTAACTACAGAAGAGTCAAGTTTTAAATAGGAAAAATATCAAAAGTCTTTGGTCATTTTTGAGCGAAATGCTAACAGTCTAATCAGATTCAATGATCTATGCTAAACTATGCTAAAAGTTCTACTGCCAGATCCGGAGATCGGCTGAATGGATTCGGAAATGGTAAAACTCAACTGTTTAACTCTAGGGGAGTTGGAAAATGAGCCTGAGTGTTCCTGCTACTGTGGACATGCTACTGCCAGAGCAGGAGAGACTGCCTTTGTACTGAATTTAACATGTTATGTGTTTGTTTTTATTTCTCTTTGTTTGATTTAGTTTGTGTTGAGGTGCTTTGACTGTCATGTTAAACTTGCCTATTTGGACTGCCCTGAAACTCCTCATTTGGGAGTTCTGGACGTTTTAAACAGCTCTTTAATAAAGCTGGGTTAATCTGGATGGAGGAGAAGGGTTAGGTAAGATTTGTGCCACTTTCTGTATTTTTGTTTTTGGTAGTTAGTGTAGTTAAGTTACGACGTCCCAGACGTTGAAGACTTTTTCTTTTGATCTTTTCTTTTTAGTTTAGGATTAAATTGAAATGATTTAGTAAGTCAACTTTTTGATTGTTATTTGCTTTTGTTTGGCACGATCCAGTTTTCCCTTCGTTTCTCCCCAGTTCCTAAACTTGCCGGTGTATAAAAAATTTTTTCTCTTCTTTTTTTTGTGTTGCTTGTACAGAATACATTTAATCAAAGGAACATTTACAGTCATTGTACATAACACATTATATGTCAAGTTTCTTGAATTATAGGAAATACAAGTTTATTATATCATTTAGAATATGCAAAAATATCTACATTAAAAGACGATTATCTTTATATTTATCTGTAGGCTTATATCTTATATACTGTAACATTGCAGATATTATTATATACATATTGTTGTATTTCTATACCGCTGTAACATTCTAAAACATCCTAAAACATCCCCATAACCTATAACAATCATAAATTGTTCTCACCTGCAGGTTAAAGATGTCAGGCGTTGCTTCAGGGTCCTCTGCGGTGTCCTTGAACCAGCTCAATCTTGAGTTCGAGTGCACTGCGCAGGTTGCTAATATAAATATCTAAACTACAACCAATAAAGATATTTTCAGGAAAAAATCACTCAAAGTTTATACGAATAACCACAGAATGGTCAGTTTTTACTTAAAAAGTTTCAGAATAATACAAAGACAATAATTAAAAAAGGCAACATTATTCTGTAAAAATACAGAAAATTTCCTCTTAAAAAACAGAAATTTGATGTAATACCAAAATACAAGCAATTCCCTGTAAATGTAATAGTCGAAATTTGAATTACAGCAAATATCTGTAAAACAACAGGCAGTTCATTGTATAATGACAAAACGGGAAAATTCTGTAAAAAAAAAATACAGAAAAAAATTACATTTATTTTTAACAGTGTAATTTACTTTAGTACAGAAGATAACACGCTACGTATGAGAACAGTCTGGGCGATTCTCGGCCAGAGTGAACTCGCCCAAAAAGGGGCGGTACTCCACAGAACATGACTTTACGATGATTGGACTATATATCCAGAGGCAGAACAGTCTAGAATAGAGACAGCTAGCATAACTCTGTGGTTAAATGTGATTGAAAAATCCGTCCCTTTCGCACTTTGGTGGTGCATTGCCCTATCGCCCTAATGAAACCGCCCCTGCTCTTAGGTCTGTGTATGTTTTGATAGTTTATTTTCCAATTTGAAATGAAATAATCAGAAATGAGAAAACTGTGCCTTTATTCGTTTTTTCAACAAAAAAAAATTTCGAGAGAAAGAGATTTCGGCTTGATTTTTTGTTTTGTTTTTTGGTTCACTGGTAAAAAATTTATAAATTACTTCAAAATTCGTTTCCCACATGTGGGCGGTCATGAGATGCTCCTTTCCGCTGATTGGTCAAGATAATCTGAGCATGTGACGTTATCGGACGTTCCCCAGGTCTGTTCAACAAAATAATAGTCCTCTAGCAGTAGGCTACCGCTTCTTAAACTGAACAGGGCAGGTCCTTCTTCTGTGCAACTTAACGCGTTTCACAGAAAAATTGATATCAGAAATATGAAATATTAATCTGCACCCAGCCTGTTTTATTTAGCTGTGCGGAGTTAAATCTGTGTGGTGAAGCTGCGCTAGACAGCGAAGAGTGGGTGTGAAGCAGAGACCATGCAGTGTTGAGTCAAGTGTAAATATGCAGCAGTCATAACTTTTCTTTACAATACGCTCAGTTTTGGACAAGGGGTGGTCATTGCAAATACTGTAATGCAAATCGGCTGAGGGTGGGTACCGATGATGGTGAATTTAAATTTTACCGTAACTGTCATAGCCGCGAGCGAGAGTGAGACAGCGAGCGAGATGATTCCTACCCTCTACCCTCACCCACACACACCAATAATTACTTATTGTTCAATAATTTAATTGATCATGGAATTAGAGAGAATTTATACCAATTCAACTTACAGTTTGGTACCCTATATCTCCTGCATCAACTCATACTCATTATAAAGAATATGGCTTGGATCATCAGTCATTTTAAGGCTCTGCTTCTTTACAGACCTCTCAAAAATCTCCTGAAGAGAAAATTGGAGCAACATGCCAATTATTTTTCCAGCACTTCTAACAACATTTTGAAGTTGTGACCTAATTTTAATGGACAAGTCCAAACCATATTGTGAAACCATAACATACAATAGATTCAATAGCTGATCTATAGAACAGTAACATGATACTGCATCCACCCCAGACCCTGAGCCTTCGCAATTTTTTTTTTTTTTTTTTTAAATACAAGCGCTGACTAGCTCGTGTGCTAACCTATTCCACTTGATGGCCCCATTTTAGCAGATCCATAAATACTTATATGTTGTTACCTGCTCAACTTCCTCCTCATAAACTGACACTGGGCTATGATCAACCTTGGGTCAAAGATAATTTCTTTAGTTTTTTTTAGCATTCAACATCAAGTTATTCTCCTTACACCACTGCACAACCCCTTATCTCTATTTATACGTAACAATATCTCAATCTCTTGTCAATAAACTAAATATGGCTGTATCGTCCGAGAATATAATAATATAGTTATTTGTGTGCTGATTTCAATCATTTGTATCAACTGTGGTAGAGTTGCATTTCTCAAGAAACACATTGTTGCACAACTGGGACAATACATATATAAAATGCATCGTTGATTACCTTTCAAAGCACCCACGTCATTGAGCACAATATAAAATGTGTCTGATATATTTTATCAAAACTTCCTTGGACATTTCCTTATTGAACCTTCATTCTCCAAAGAATTATCCAAGTTTTCAAAATAAACTCCTGAGATTTCGTAACTTTGATTGTTCTCGCCAACGTTTATTGACGGAGGCACAGTACACAGTAAGTTGCTCATTTACAACAGGCTATAAAAGTGTTTCTTTTACCCTTTGATGTGTAATACATATTATTTGTATTTATGCACATTAAATGTAGGGCCAGTTAAATGACACCTTGACCAAGGCAACACTAGCCTATATGAGAAGCTTTCTCTTAAAGGAATAGTTCACCCAAAAATGAAAATTACCCCATGATTTACTCACCCTAAATGCATCCTAGGTGCATATGACTTTCTTCTTTCAGATGAATACAATCGGCGTTATATTAAAATATGTCCTGGCTCTTCCAAGCTTTATAATGGCAGTAAATAGCAGTCCAAAATTTGAAGACCAAAAAAGTGCATCCATCAATTATAAAAGTGCTCCACACGGCTCCGGGGGGTTAATAAAAAACCTTCTGAAGTGAATCAATGGGTTTTCATAAGAAAAATATCCATATTTAACACATTGTAAAGTAAAATATCTAGCTTCCGGCGGACGCAGCGTAAGCATTTTGAACTGCGAGAGGCACTACACTTTCTTCTTTTTAAGTTGAACACGGAAGGCGGTCCACTGGTGCAAATCAACAAATTGAACATTGAAAAAACAAACATGCTGCATACTAATACTGCAATACTAAATCCTCTATTATCATTCAGTGACCTGGAGTAAACATCTCCAGTCACCTACTTATATTTGTAGGAATTAGTGGTTTATTATCATAACAAATAAAATGTTCACAGTTTTATTATGAGTCGTTATCACCTAAATCATTGAGTGCCCAGTCCTGTTCCTGGAAATCTTCCTCCAAAGTTCAGCTCCAACTCCTATCAAACACACCTGGGGCCCGTTTCAATAAGGAGGTTCAACCAACTCTGAGTTTAAACTTGAACTCTGAGTTGACTTACCCTGAGATGGGAAACTCTGAGGGTTTCAGAACAGCTGAATTGAGCTAGTTCAATCAACTCTGAGTAGACTGACTCTGAGTTAAGCGCGTGCACCACGACTATGAAAAGCCATGATCAATGGAGCTCCGAAATTATGATTCACCATGGCAACAGCACCCAACAAAAAGATGTCCGCATACTTCAGGGTCAATATATAAGTTTAATTCTTAATTAGTTTAATTAAGTTTATTTTCATGGTTAATTAAGTTTTTTTCATTCCACAGGCAAAAAAAGAATGTGGCAGCAGCTAAAAAAATAAAAACATAATTCAATCAGGTAAAGTAATAAAAGCATAAAAGGTTCATGGGTGTAGGTTTCATGACTTTTCATGGTTTCATGATAGGGTAATGAAATTAACATTTGACTTCTACTCAGGCAGCAGCAAGAAGAGAGAGGCCAGCACTGACAGATGAAGAGGAGATGAGGAAGAATATTAACATCCAACAGGAAAAAGAATAAAGTATTTGTAGGAAATAAAGATGACCATATAAATTGTGAATAATTTGTGTTTATTTTAACAGCTGTGGTGGTGGTGGTTACGGCATATATCTCGGACTACCATTTGGCATCCTTCCATTCCATACAGTAATCCGTTTTCAGAAAGTGTGATGATGGGAATATACGTGTCATCAGTGCATCCAACCACTGGAAATCCTAAAGGAAATTCTAATTATTAGGTTACTTCTAGAGGTTTATCAAGTGAATGTCAGGATCCTGTATAAAAGGACATGCCATTTTTGTCACTTTGACGGTGTCCTCGTGATGAAATATGTGCAATGAATGAATGTACCTGGATTGCAAAGAATGCTTTTCTTACTTTGTATTTTTGTCTGGTTGTTTCCAGTCAAAATATCTAAACTAATTTAATTTTAACTAATTTTTCTTATTTTGCAAATTATCTGCCAGATGGGATAAGAAAAATAATCTTGTTTCTGTTTGCATTAGGATTATTTTTCTTACCCCACTGGCAGATAATTTTACTTGTTTTAAGTAAAATGTGCTTACTTGAGATTTTAGATTTAGATTTAATTTATAACTTTTAGATATTTGTACCTGAAATAAGGCACAGATACTCAGTAAGAAAAGCATTTGGGCAGCGTGAATGAACGAATGAAGTATTTAAACTCCGCTGACGCTTTAAAAAGGGGGAGGAGACCGAAAGAAACTGGGTTTACCGAAGAAAACCTGCTCCCGACCAGGTTAGGTTCACAGAGTAAGTTACCCTGGTAACTGTACTAGTACTAGTATAAGTTACCTCTCTTTCAGAAACTGACTTGACTTACCCTGCTTTCTCGGGTTTGACATACCTCCCATTCTGAAACAGAAAACACAGAGTTTCCCTCATTTCAGGGTTAACATACTCAGAGTTTTCACTTAACCTCCTTTCTGAAACAGGCCCCAGAACCAGTTACTGAAGATCTTCAGGAACACTGGATAATTAGGTGTGTTGAAGCAGGGCTGTTACTGAACTTATAGGATATCCAGGGGGGGCGGGGACCGGCTGCTTTAAGTCCTACATCTCATC
Source organism: Coreius guichenoti (assembly GCA_039654105.1). Classification (NCBI taxonomy): domain Eukaryota; kingdom Metazoa; phylum Chordata; class Actinopteri; order Cypriniformes; family Gobionidae; genus Coreius; species Coreius guichenoti. The sequence goes on along the minus strand of CM077190.1, from coordinate 13,776,590 downwards.
TTCATGGACTGCAGCAGATTTGCCAGCTGTTGCTGTGAGATGTTACTCACTCCACTTTTCCACCAAGGCACTTGCAAGTTCTCAAACACATCTGGGAGGACACATGGTTACACGTGGTTTGGCACTGTAAGAATGATCAACTGTGTAAGAATCGGTTTTACTGCTAAGACAAAAGCTGAAGATCCAACCCCCTGCAATAGAACAATAAAACTCACTAATCTGGAGAGAAGATCTCACAGAAAGAGTGTAGGACATCGGCCTGCCCAAACCTTCTCCCCCTCTCCCTCACCGACTCCCTTCCCTCTGATTCAAGTCACAGAATGCAAATATACCACAGATGATGTATCTTGTTAGTCTATTGTTTTTCCTCTTTCATGTATGGTATCTTTTTAAAGGTCTCCGTGTGATTGGTAAAATGGTCTCAACTTCACTGCTGTCACTGGTAGGATGAGAAAGATTGAAACTTATGAGGATTCTGTTCTCCTTTTGAGTAGTCTCAGAAGATATCTGATCCTCTCCCCCGAAACCAGGTGTTTGTGTTTCAGATATTTACAACCCTTTTGTTCTGGTCTGGGTATTTAAGGAAGGGTGGCAGAGCTGCCATTTGGGAACATTCTGTAGCCAGAGCCCCATGCAGTGCTGTGTCAGTGTCCGAGAGGCACTCACACACACTGTATGTACAGTGCCAGATATAATGACTCTTTGAAACTATTTTCATGTTAATTTGTAATTGTATTTTATATTTTTATGCTGAAAGTTGTGTACCATGGATTCGTGTTTAATTATTTTTATGTAAGTTCTGTCTGGCCAAAATAAATGTTAATCTTGATTTATCTTGTATTATTCTGAAATCATTATTCCAGTATGGATCAATGTGGAGTCCTTTATTTCCGCAAATCTTTGGCCAGAATAGATCAAACCGAGGACCCCATGACTGAAGCATGGAGCGCAGCATGTGGGGTAATCCGATTTCTGACTATTACTGTATTAGCAAGTTGCAGCTCTCGTGTCTATTAATCAAATTACACTTTTTGTTGAGTAAGCAGGTGCGACCACTTCAAGGTAAAATATTCACTCTGCAATCCGCTGACTAATATTAGAACTGGCCAGTTTGTGTTCGTGAACGCGCGAATCGCGACGCGTCTGTTTCTGTGCGATATCGGGTCCCTTGATGAACGAATATTTGAAAATAAGAGATACTAAGAAAAATCAACGATCCAAATTAAATCACAACGAATCATCAGCTGTTAAATTTCGAACGTAATAAATTGAACGAAGTCACATAAAATTGGAGTCAGATCACTTTATTCATGGAGTCAGATTTAAAATTAGATGTTAATAAATTAAGTGAATTTAACAGAAATGCTGAAAAGGCTTACACGCAGAATCCTTCAACCAAGCCGTTAGATTCCGTTTTTGGGCTAACGGATGGACCTTACAACTGTCCTTCCTGTCTCCATTACGGACATTGCAGTTTATTGCTCTGTTGGCAATAAACTGCAATGTTAACTGCAATGTTAACTGCAATGTGCTCATCTGCAGTCCTCAAGCCTCCTGCAGCAGGTGATATGTTTCTCCTGCAGCAGGTGATGTGTTTCACACTTCAGGACTTCCGTTAAGGTAACAGTGAGCATCGATGCTCCCTGGTTTTTGTTGTGCATTGTGGGACTTTTTAGATAGCAAATGTTTCAGTGCACTGGAAGGATTTTACGAATGAGACCGCCCTTAAAATGGACGACTCCCTGATCAGTGCCCTGACTACTGAACTATAAGTAGCAAATAATACATAAAATGTGCAGAGCATAAACCATATATTTGAAAGATTTGTATAAAAAATGTTTGTTGCTTCATTAAATGAAAGTCCTTCAAATTTATTAGTGACCACTAAATGTGATCACATATGCAGATTTCTTTTTTCAATATCCTTCACACTAAGACAATGGTTGTCTTTGTAAGACTTGTCAACGTTCAATATTTCAACAGTTGTTGGTAATTTGAAGTGTTCCTCCTTCCTTGTGTTTCACCAGTGCTGAGGCTGAGGTCTCTTCACTTCTAAAACTGAGAAGTTCACGGTGAAAATCCCCAATTGATTTAAGGTGTGCAAAGGTTTCTTCCTTGATTTTTCATTGAAATTTGTTCTGTACTTTGTTCTTGTAAAGTTTCTCATTCCTGTCATAATATTTCCTGCATTAGGTTTCTAGTCACTAACAGTTAATTTTAATTTCCTTTGCCATTTTAACTTTATAACTAATAATTTGTTGTTAAATTTTAAATAATGCAGTAATTTTAGTTGAAGCGCCACCAAGATTTTTCAGGGAAAATCAGCTTTGACACCCACTGGCTCATCTTACCCCACTCTCCCCTCCTGCCAAATAAAGGCACAGAAAGTACTTGAGAGCAAACCATATAACCACATACATTACTGAGCCTGGGCTGATACAATGCAACGGTCCGCACTGGAGTACATGTAAAAAAAAAAAATAAAAAAAAAGGTTTATTCTGTTAACTCAGTACTGCAACCCAGTAAATCAAAGGGCCCTATCATGCATCCAGCGCAATGCGGCACCAGGCGTGACGCAAGTGTTTTTTGCTAGTTTCATCCTGAGGCAGTTATCATTTTCATGTCCTGCGCCACGTTGTTTAAATAGCAAATGCATTTTGCGCCCATTTCTCTAATCCAAAATGTTAGAAATCTAACAGGTTGGATTAGGGAACATTTAATTATGTGAAAAGAGCATTAGACTATGTGGAAAAAGCACATTGAAATAGACACTGAATGATATTTATTTAATGTCAAATGTTTGTAAAGTCATGTAGCCTAAACCCATGAACCTTTTATGCTTAAAGCTTTACCTTATTGAATTATGTTTTTCATTTTTAGCGGCTGCCACATTCTCTTTTTTTTTGCCATTGGGAACCATGAATATTAAACTTAATTAAACTAATTAAGAATTAAACTTATGTATCGACATCTTTTTGTTGGGTGCTGTTGCCATGGTGAATCATAATTTCGGAGATCCATTGATCATGGCTTTTTGTAGCCTGAGTCAGAGTCAGTCTACTCAGAGTTGATTGAACTAGCTCAATTCAGCTGTTCTGAAACCAAAAAATCAGAGTTCCCCATCTCCCCAGGGTAAGTCAACTCAAAGTTCAAGTTTTAACTCAGAGTTGGTTGAACCTCCTTATTGAAACTGGCCCCAGCTCTGAAAGGATCACAGACATCAACAAAAACATTGCTTAAGATAATAAAATGCATGTGTGGATTGCATGGGTTGTTACCAATATCTGGTGAAAATTTCATGTCAATAGCACTTTTAGAAATATATTTAAAAATGGTGATGTGTTCAATAATTATTTTACCCGCTAGCTAGGATAATAAATAGGCTTATTGCTTTCTGAAAGGAAGAAAACACTTTCCATATCTTAAATTAATGTTTATTGCATTTTTAAAATTTCATGTGTTACCATGATGGTGTTTAGTGTTTGTGTGAATGACACTGTGCACCTTCTATATATTAGTATTATCCTTCTAAAAGCTGCTTGTGATGAGCTTTGATTCATCATGTGACTCTCATCACCACTGTGATTGGTGGTTGTCAGTATATATCAAAGGTACATAACAGGTATTAGTATTTCAATAGGTTGGTAATTTAAAATTATTTCAGTTCATGATATACGGTTATTTACTGTAAATTTAACTTAAATCTGTAAAACCTAAAATGTTGCTACTGTATTTTTTACGGTAAAGTTCTGGCAACCACAGCTGCCGGTTTTTTACCGTAAATTTTACAGTGTAGTATGTTGGGGGTTTTTTTGGGTTACCATCATGGTGACGAGTGGAGCATGAGCTTAGTTCGAGAACAGATGTATGTTAAATGTATTATATTGCTGTCCTCATTCAACAAGTGCTATGCTATGCTAATGCTACCAAAGAATTATGTAACCAATTAGCAAGGTGGCATTTATTGAATTAGCTAGTTAAAGCTAGTCAAATTTCCACTACTAAAAATTGGAGATTATTACTGAATGATATTTTTAAGTTAAATGTATGAATTAGCTTACTCAAATGTATTTCAAGTTCAGAGCAATTAAAATGTATGATTACAAAATAAAAATCTGATAGTTCTGCTTACTTAAACTGATTGCCTCAATTTTTTTGAGTTTTGCCAACTTATTCAGGTTTACAGTGTATCTTATATGTACACTTCATAAACTAAAAAGTCTAGGTTGAGACTAGTATATTTTATCCGTCTGCACTGATAAAATAGATCAAATCACATCACCTCAGAGAAACGTCTCATCTTTTACAAAACTTTAATAATTTTCAACTGTTTTTAACTGACTGCTATGCCATGAGAAGTATCCACAAAATAATAATAATAATATAATAAAGATAATAATAATTTGATAAATGAAGTTTATGGCTAACATTAAATATCTTGTTACTAATAGAGCCCTTGTGTGTGCACGTTTTCCATGAAATGTTCTGACACATTTGCTTGAAAACAACTTCACAATCAGACTCTGATTCATCACATCATGTGGTTTGATGTCATAAACTATGACAGGTGCAGTGCTGGTAAAAAACATTAGTCCCGACACTGATTAATTTAGAGAAGGAAATGTTTCCTAGCATGAGAGCTTCCCGATATCTTAGTGAGAAATTATAGGTCACTAGGTTGTTAAACAATTTCAACTATTGTTTGGCTGTCACACAGTACTGACTTCCTAAATGTTCGAAAAATAAAAGAAACATGATGACAGTAATCAGGCAAAAGTTTCAACACACCTGATTGAATTTACGTGATCTTAAAACCTTTTTCTCTAAAAGTCTTGTGCTTAAATGCTTAAAATTATTATTATTATTATGGATGAACTGGAGTAGGTAGTGAAAGAAAAGCAGATACAAGTGTCCATCATACATTTAAACTCTTTCAATATTGTTTAAAAAGCAGGAAGTTGTTTAAAATAATGTCCAAAGCTGAAATAAACTTTGAAGCAGATAGAATATAAGATTTTGTTTAGCATTTTTGTCAGTATATATAATTCCCATACTTCCTATTAATATTTCGGTTACACTTCATTTTGATAGATAGTCCATTTTAAACATTCTAGTAACTACAGTTGTGGTCAGAATTATTGGTTCCCCTTTGGTAAATATGATCAAAGATGGCTGTAAAATAAATCTGCATTGTTTATCCTTTTGATCTTTCATTCCTTCATTCAAAAAAATCCCAAAATCTAACCTTTCATTGAAGATTGTTTTTTTTGGGATAAAACAGGGATAAAAAGTACTCCATGCCCACGGTTAAATATACCGCTGGATCTTTAATGTTGTGGGGCAATTTTTTAGCTGGAGGTCCTGGACATCTTGTTCAGATACATGGTATCATGGATTCTGTCAAATACCAACAGATAAAAAATCAAAACCTGACCGCTTCTTCTAGAAATCTTATAATGGGCCGTGATGGGGTCTTCCACAACAAACATCAAAATCAACACAAAAATGTGTCACTGAGCACAAAATGAAGCTTCTGCCATGGCCGTCCCAGTCCCCTGACCTGAACCCTATAGGAAATGGGGGTGAGAAGAAGCACCAACATGGATCTGGGAATCTGAAGGATCTGGAGAGATTCTGTATGGAGGAATGGCCTCTGATCTCTTGTCAGGTGTTCTCCAAACTCATCAGGCATTATAGAAGAAGACTCAGAGCTGTTATCTTGGCAAAAGGAGGTTGAAAAAGTATTGAATAAAAGGTATGCCAATAGTTATGTCCAACGTGTTTTGGAGAAACATTTATTTCATAAAGAGATTTTCCCTCACATTTTCAATTCTTTTACTTCAATGAAAGGTTAGATTTTTGTGAATTTTTGGAATAAAAGATCAACAGGATTAATAATGCAGATTTATTTTTACTTTGTTCATATTTACCAAGGGTGCCAATAATTCTGATCACAACTGTATAAGTAACTTGTCAACTACATGTCAACTAACTCTCATTATAGTATTAGTAGACTATATGTAGTTGACTATTAGGTTAGGGTTAGGTGTTAGGATTCAGGTTAGTAGAGTAAGTACTTATAGTCAGTAGAATGTCTAAAGTGGACTCAAGTGTTACTAATATATTGAATCTTGCGAACTTGAATATAATGTATATATTCATATAAACAATCTAAAAAATCTTATAATAATCACATAATTTATAAAGCTTATACTATGACATAGTATATATGCAGTGCTAGAAAGTATTGCCTGTATGACTTTTATGTTCGACAGAAGAAATGCATACAGTTTCGGAATGACATGAGAGTGAGTAAATAATGACTTTTTGAACGAACTATGCTTCTAAATATTTTGTGTCAGTATTAAGAAGCTAAGTACATAAATCTGTAACTATTGTTTTTGCATTCCTGTAATGTAGAGTAATGAAGAGTAAATAAGTGTCAGACTGTCACCTCAAATAAATCAATAAATCAAACTCCACATATGGTAAATACACTTGCTATGAAAAGGAAGAAGGAAGTAAACCTGTTAACCCCACCTAAGACTCCCTTAGTGATGCTTAACAGAGCGAGGTTGAGGGATGGTATAAAGCACGGCTGCTCCATCCAGTCAGTACAACACACTCTGAGCCTTGAGTCCAGAACCAGAGCGCCTGAGACCTGCTGAGACCTGGTGAGAAATGGAAAATTCTCTTTAAATGACTTCATAAATTTAATTGCACTTTAAATGCTGATTGCAAATGCAAAGAATGCATTTAGAATAATTGCTACATTTAATAGACAGTTCTCATTCTCGACTGTTGATTTTTTTCTTTTAGAATAAATTGTTAGTATAATTTTTTCCGTGTCCCTTAAAATGTAAAATATGTATGGTTTTAAAACAATTTATTTAGTTTAAAGTTAGATTAAAATGCCATTTTATACCATGTCTACAGAGTATAAAAATAGCATTTTAAACTTAGCAGTTTTAAAAAAGTTGTTGTTATTTATTTTTTTATTTAAGTTAATTAATCATATAATTTTTTCATTTAAATGTAGAGGAATGCATCTTCAAAAATTGTTGAAATGCATAAAACAGTGCAATTTTCATAAACAATGTCTTTTTAGGTTTATTTTCTAAATGTCTCAATTTGTGTTTCAGAGATGAATTTTCCCACTTTTGTTTTTGTGGTGGGGTGCTGTTGTGCCCTTTCAATGGGTGGTAAGTTTACCAATCATGCCATCAAAAATCAAACAGCTAATGATTAACAATATAGAATCAAATCATATCAAAATACCTGTGTTAATTTTTTTCTGGTGCAAGAAATGTCATTGTGCTCTTCAGTCGTTTAAGCTTTACAGCTGGTGTGACATCCGTCTTCAGGAGATTCAATTTTATGACTACAATATCACTTACTGTGCATTGCTGCATTTTGTAAAAAACAAAAAACAAAAAAATAAATCTGAATCTGATTTATTTAGTAAATATCTATAGATTAAGTTAAGTTCATTCATCTACCGTCCAAAATAAATAAATAAATAAATGAATGAATTGCAGGTTTCACTAAAATTAGTAATTATTAACCTTTCTAGGGCCATATCATGATGTAATACCCTTTTCTTTTTTTAGCAGAAGAAGAGAGTCCCGGGAGACGTTTCATTCTAGATTCAATTGAGGAAGCAAAGAAAATAGTAGATGCTGCTTACAAGTATTCTCGTGATGAGTAAGTAAAGTATGTAAGGATGTTGCTCAATATTCCTGTGCCATCATCAGTCATTGGTCTATTTATTTTTATAAATCTCCCCACTTCCAGGAGTTTAGCAAGGGTGCGCAGAGATGTCATCAAGCCTTCCGACAAGCTACGTCTGTTGAAACAGCCAGCTCGAAAAACAAGAGAGGCCGTGAGAGCCGCAGACTACATGGGGCAAACGCTCAGACTGATCAGTGAGAAAGCCCATCATGCACACAAGAGGTCCATCAATGCTACAGGTATGAGGACAAAAAACTTTGCAAAACTTGCAAAGCTCAGAAAAGATCCATCACTGATCCATGCTAAAAACTGTCATTATGTGTTTTCCCCTAGATCTGCTCACTGTAGATGAGCTTAACACGATTACACGTCTGACAGGCTGTGCGGCTCAAGCCCGGCCCCCATCTTGTAGGACCACACCCCACTTAAACAAGTATCGAACTGCCACCAATGTCTGCAACAACAGGTCCGTCTTGCCATCCTCATTCAGGGTAGTCTTAATCAAAGACTTTTTGTTTTGTTTGACAAAGTGTCTGCCTAGCTAAACAACTAAATTTATCATTCCCAGGAGGAACCCACTTCTTGGTGCATCCAACACCCCTTTTGCTCGCTGGTTGCCTGCTCATTATGAGGATGGCATCTCACAGCCCAAAGGGTGGGAACCCAACAGATTGCACAATGGTGCAGCGCTGCCCCTGGTATGATGAAGATGATTATGAATAGTTTACTGAACTCTATTTGACAAATAATTTACATGTCTGAATTCTGTCTTCCTCATTGATTCCAGGTCAGACTGGTTTCCAATCGTATTCTAAGCACTGCAGATGCTGACATAGAGAGCGATCGTGACTTTACCTTCATGCTAACCATCTTTGGGCAATGGGTTGACCACGATCTGACTTTTACGCCCTCCTCGCCAAGCATTAGGTCCTTCAGCAGTGGCCTCAACTGTGATAATAGCTGTGAGCGCTCTGAACCCTGCTTCCCAATTCCGGTCAGTCAAAGATTGTCTTTCTGTCAAAAATTATCCCATTCTTGTTGTTTTATAAAAACTATCTTTCATGTCATATTTATTGTCAAAACACAGGTCCCTCCAGGAGATCAACGTCTGCGTCCTGACACCTGTCTCCCTGTCTTCCGTTCATCACCGGCCTGTGGTTCTGGGAACACCGCCTATCTCTTTGGTGGGGCCCCCAAAGTTAGGGAACAGATCAATGCTCTAACAGCTTTCCTAGATGCTGGACAGGTTTACGGGGCAGAGGATGGCCTAGCAAAGGAACTGAGAGACCTGAACAATGATGGTGGTCTTCTTCGTGTCAATGATCAGTTCCAGGACAATGGACGAGAGCACCTGCCCTTCACCAAAGTTGAAAGCTTCATGTGTGCCACGCGTAGGAGAACCCTCAATGACACCACGCTAACAGAGGTGCCTTGCTTCACTGCAGGTCAGTAACTTTTTCATTCTTAGAAAATCTTATGCCTTCATATGCAATTATCAGGCATAATTGTCATTGGTAAATCCAGCATATAAAATGTATTGTATTTGCACAATTCCATGTGGCAAATGCTAATGAACTCTTGTGTGTAGGGGATGTCCGTGTTGACGAGAACATTGCTCTTACCTCATTACACGCACTTTTCATGAGAGAGCACAATAGACTAGCTCGTGCCCTCCGTGTGCTCAATCCTACCTGGAGTAGTGAAACCCTCTATCAAGAGGCAAGAAAAATTGTGGGCGCCTACAACCAGGTAAAGTCACTCAATGAAAAGTGCATTACCACAAGCAGTTACATGAGGAGTACAACATATATTCATGATCAACCTCTCCTTTCTCTTTTAGATCTTGGTGATTAAGGAATACTTGCCGATAATTGTGGGCCCTGATGCTTACAATAGACACCTTGGACTATATCCAGGTTACAATGAAAATGTGGACCCTACCATTGCAAACGTCTTTGCCACTGCAGCTTTCCGTTTTGCCCACCTGGCCATCCAACCCGTCATATTTCGTCTTGATGAAAATTACCAGAACCATCCTCAATTTCCAAATGTGCCCCTCTATGAGGCCTTCTTCTCACCATGGAGGGTGCTTTTCGAAGGTGAGTTTGTGAGACTTGGTGCAGCATACCTACTAAGTCCTAAATCTGTCTTCAATCTTAATTTATTTCTGCTTTGCTTTCTGCTCAGGGGGCATCGATCCTCTGCTCCGTGGATTGATTGGTCGTCCAGCAAAACTGAATACACAGGACCACATGATGGTGGATGCTCTTAGAGAGAGACTGTTTGCCTTTACAGCACACATTGCTTTGGACTTGGCTGCCCTCAATATGCAAAGAAGTCGTGACCATGCAATACCAGGTAAATATTCTGGATACGCAACATGCACACCAAGTCTTGAAACCCTTTAAACCCAACCACATGAAGCCAACTCAGCTTCATGCTGCATTATCACTCCATGTGTTTTTGAAAGAAGACTTACCAGATATCCATCTGTTATTCCTCATAAGGATATAATGCATGGCGTCGGTTCTGTGGACTGTCTGCGCCCCAGAATGAGCAAGAATTGGCTGTGGTGATGAACAACACTGAATTGGCTCGCAGGCTGATTGAGCTTTATGGCACCCCTGAGAACATTGACATTTGGTTGGGAGGTGTTGCTGAGCCTTTTGCTCCTGGTGGTCGTGTCGGTCCTCTTTTTGCCTGCCTTATCGCTACACAGTTCCAGCACATTCGCGAGGGTGACAGGTAAAATTTCTGTGTATTTAGTCCAGGGTTGTCCAACCCCTCTCCTGGAGGGCCACTATCCTCCTTCAACCCTAAGTAAACACACCTGAAACCGCTAATCATGGTCTTCAGGAAATTTCCAGGTAAATGCACTGGGGCAGGTTGGAACCAAACTCTGCAGGACACTGGCCCTCCAGGAGCAGAAATGGACACCCCTGATTTAGTCTATTAGACTAGTATGTGTTTGAGAGGTGTTAACGCCAGGTGTCACGGTGTGTTCAGGTTATGGTGGGAGAACAAAGGAGCGTTTACCACCAAACAAAAAGCATCACTGGCCTCTATGTCGCTTGCCCGCATCATCTGCGACAACACTGGAATCAGCAGAGTTCCCTATGATCCTTTCCGCTTCACCAGTTCAGCCAGTTACGTTAACTGTGGGGATATCCCCGCCTTAGACCTCAACCCTTGGATTGAAACCGGTAAGGCACCATAGTATAAGAGCTCTTAAATGCTGCTACGTGGTCATACATAAATCTTCTTCCTCTGACTGTAAATTTATGCCTAAGCTTCTTACTACCTTTTTATGTGCTTGTAGAGTACCTAATTTATGGTAGGCACATATCAGGTATTGAACACATTAAATAATCTGTTCGCATGGTCACCATGGTTTGTGATTTGGTATTTGGCCTTCCAGGTAACGGTGGCATCAACATATCAGACATTGGAAATGAGGTTAGACAAGTGTTTGTTTTCATCTAATTGCAAGCACAAAGAGCAAGTGATGATGTTGTGCACATGATCTATTATTTATCTTAAAATGGCAATTAATTCACTGCAAAATCTCTAAACTATGCACAGCTTGCGTAGCTTCTTCTTTGCTATACACTGGACTGGTGCAGTGACATAAATCAATGCATTTGGATGTCACAACTGTCAAACAATGTTTTATGATTGCACCTGAACTGCACCAACTCTTTGTACGCTATTTAGTCCTTCTTTCTACCGTTTGCATGCTTCAAGGAATTTTGCTTGGGTTAGGGGCCTCTTTCACATTTAAAACTGTGGTTTATTTTCCTTTAATGCAAACAGTTAGGCTTATAGTACAAACATATAACATCTATGCCTTAACCCTCAGATACAGAGTCCTTCCAAGGACCTCCAGGACCCAGAGGACCTCCAGGGGAATCTGGTAAGCTAGTCATACATCAAACATGCCCTCTAAATATCCTTCAACGAAGCCGCCAACCTCACTCATTTTCATTATTAAGCCAGATTACAGAACTAACCAACAGAGCCAAGATTACAACTGCAAATTAATTTTTTATTATTTAATATTTAATTTGTCCAGGTCAACGAGGTGTAGCAGGCCCGTCTGGACCTCCAGGACCCCCAGGACCCCCTATTAATACCACAGGACAACATTCTGCCTTCTTTGCTTCTGTTGGCACCACCCTTCCTGCCTCTGCTAAAGTGATTGTATTCAGTCGGGTCCTTTACAATGGACAGAATCATTATGAGCAAAAATCAGGGTTGTTCTTCTGCCAGATTCCTGGTGTATATGAATTCCAGTTCTCATGCATAGGAACTCGGACTTTGGGCACTGTGACCTTAAAGAAAAATGATGCTGTACAGCTAACTGCTGAAACTATCAACATTAATACACGATCATTAGCTGAAGGGAAGGTGGTTCTGAACCTACTTAGAGGAGACCGTGTGTGGATAGAGGCTTCTCGGGGTGCTAATGGTATGGCCAGTTCCAGCTATTTCTCTGGTCATATTCTTTTCCCTGTTTAAGACTATTACCTATAATGGATTATTTTCCTTTTATGTAGCTGTTGTTTTTATTTATTATAAATGCAGTTGCGTACAAATGCACATTTGTCCTACGGATAAGAATAACTTGAAAAAAGCCTATAAAATGCAAATTGTAAATCTGCTACTTTCCATTGTCTTTTAAAACACTGATTTCTTTCTTACTGTGATCTCTAAAGTAGTTGTTTCTGTTGTTTTTTTTTATTAATAAGATGACTATGATGACTATGTTAGCTATGCAAAATTAAGTGTTCAGTTATACTTAATGTTTGAATTTTGAATAGTTTAAAGCTAAATGATTCATAATTTAGGAACATAGACGTAACTGCTTATGCTCTGTATGTTGATAAATGTTGTTTTGTTGTTTTGTTGTCAGATTGCAACAAAAATATTCTGTAGTCCATTCTGTGACAGTTACTTATGTGTATGCTTTTAGCAAAGCGAAATAAACAAATACAAAAAAAACATTTATATATCAATTCATTATCAGGCTTGTTCTACTTTCTAAATGATGAGTGTGAATATACAACCAAAAGGGAAAATATTAGGCCTTTTGACCTGGGGGGGGAGGCTATAATGGTTTCTACGCACTTAATTATAGATAAAATAAGCTCTCTTTATACACGTTGTGTTGTGTGTGTAACTTCATCCATACGCAGCAGTGATATGTAGATTAATTTTACTGACTTGACGACTTTGAATTCCGTTCAGTCATTTCGTTTATTTAAACATACTGGTAGTTAAAATATAACTTTTCAATGGCTGATTTCTCCAAATACGTCCACATATGCAATCTTTGATCATATTCTGAATTAGGAAGTCATTATAATCCAGCAAAGATAAATTATGACCAACACAATGAACGTATTTGAATGAATGTGAATGAATGAATGTATGAATGTATTGTGGTGAGACGGTGTTTCACCACAGAGATACCCAAGAAAAGATACAGGTAAAAGAAAATATTTAATTTCAGTCATGTTCACATATAGCGAGAAATAATATTATTCTATCCAATTGTCCAGTGTTGCTTATACAGTATTAGATGTTTGTTTTTAAACAATAAATGAAACAATAATGACTATATAGCCTATGCAAACTTTGCAAAGAGTCTGCTAACAGAGAACAGATGTAGGCTACAAAATAACATGTAAAATAAATGGTTTAGTTTTGCTTTCATAAATTGGGCATGCATGATCATATTACAGATACATGAATTTTCTTAAGTTGATTTGTGTTAGGCCCATCTGTAAGATTATGCAGCAGATTTTTTTTTTTACATTTTTGTTATGAATTTGTTGTGTGTAATATAGTGTCAAGTTTACATATGCAGAAAAGTGCCTAGATATTAAAAGTGTGTTATGTTATCACTGCTCAATATCACAATACAATACAAGATTACTTGTCAAATAAATAAATGAACTTGAAATCATTTTACTTCACGTGTAGTGATTGCAGAGTGATACAGTACATGGCCAAATAAAAATGACTTTCAATAATCCGGAAAATAGGTTAAAGGGTTAGTTCACCCAAAAAGAAAATAAAAACACCAAGATTGTAACTCACCCTCATGTTGTTCCAAAAACCTGTATTAGTTAGAATGTCGGTAACCAAACCATTTCAGTGCTTCTTCTATGTTACAACATAAGAAAGTCATATTTGGAACGAAATGGGGGTGAGTAAATGGTGATAGAATTTAAATTTTTAGGTGAACTACCTATTTAACTACCTTTAAGATAAATGTTAACGTGTGCCCCCTAAAAGCACAAGTGGCCCCTGCCTGGCCCCCCCAGTTACCGTGGTCTAGAACCGCCACTCGTCGCGACACACACGGAAATCCTGTTTCCGGAAGACAAATTCAGTACAATTTACCTTGAACTTCAAATTCAAAAAGTTTTCACCCCCGGCTCTTAATGCATTGTGTTTCCTTCTGGAGTATCAGTGAATGTTTGAACCTTTTTTAATAGTTGTGTTTGAGTTCCTCAATTGTCCTCAGTGTGAAAAGATGAATCTCAAAATCGTAGTCACTGCTGGAGAGGGTTCAAATATGCAAAAGACGCTGGAAAACTGAAGAACTTGCAGTAGCCTACCTGAAGGATTTTTCTGAAGAACGTTGGGCAGTTTATCTGTTCAGGACAAACAAGGGACTCAAGAAAAACCATCACAAAACAAAAAAAAACAAACAACCGTGCATCATCGAGGTAACGACACACACTATTAAGAATCAATGGTTCATAAACTTTTTAATAAATTCAGTTATTTTTTGTCTTGTGGATTATATGTAAACATTTGTTAAAGGTAAAATATCTTATTCAGGACAGTAGCCTACTAAAAAAAATAATGCATTTTGTATGATCTCTTTATTTTGTTAAAATTATTTACATTTTCACAGATTCTGCAAGCGGTTCACATACTTTTTCTTGCAAATATATAAATATAAAATAAACATGATGGTAATTTACCATAATGTGAATATTTCTTATAACATGCAAATATACACTCACCTAAAGGATTATTAGGAACACCATACTAATACTGTGTTTGACCCCCTTTCGCCTTCAGAACTGCCTTAATTCTACGTGGCATTGATTCAACAAGGTGCTGAAAGCATTCTTTAGAAATGTTGGCCCATATTGATAGGATAGCATCTTGCAGTTGATGGAGATTTGTGGGATGCACATCCAGGGCACGAACCTCCCGTTCCACCACATCCCAAAGATGCTCTATTGGGTTGAGATCTGGTGACTGTGGGGGCCATTTTAGTACAGTGAACTCATTGTCATGTTCAAGAAACCAATTTGAAATGATTCGAGCTTTGTGACATGGTGCATTATCCTGCTGGAAGTAGCCATCAGAGGATGGGTACATGGTGGTCATAAAGGGATGGACATGGTCAGAAACAATGCTCAGGTAGGCCGTGGCATTTAAACAATGCCCAATTGGCACTAAGGGGCCTAAAGTGTGCCAAGAAAACATCCCCCACACCATTACACCACCACCACCAGCCTGCACAGTGGTAACAAGGCATGATGGATCCATGTTCTTATTCTGTTTACGCCAAATTCTGACTCTACCATCTGAATGTCTCAACAGAAATCGAGACTCATCAGACCAGGCAACATTTTTCCAGTCTTCAACTGTCCAATTTTGGTGAGCTTGTGCAAATTGTAGCCTCTTTTTCCTATTTGTAGTGGAGATGAGTGGTACCCGGTGGGGTCTTCTGCTGTTGTAGCCCATCCGCCTCAAGGTTGTGCGTGTTGTGGCTTCACAAATGCTTTGCTGCATACCTCGGTTGTAACGAGTGGTTATTTCAGTCAAAGTTGCTCTTCTATCAGCTTGAATCAGTCGGCCCATTCTCCTCTGACCTCTAGCATCAACAAGGCATTTTCGCCCACAGGACTGCCGCATACTGGATGTTTTTCCCTTTTCACACCATTCTTTGTAAACTCTAGAAATGGTTGTGCGTGAAAATCCCAGTAACTGAGCAGATTGTGAAATACTCAGACCGGCCCGTCTGGCACCAGCAACCATGCCACGCTCAAAATTGCTTAAATCACCTTTCTTTCCCATTCTGACATTCAGTTTGGAGTTCAGGAGATTGTCTTGACCAGGACCACACCCCTAAATGCATTGAAGCAACTGCCATGTGATTGGTTGATTAGATAATTGCATTAATGAGAAATTGAACAGGTGTTTCTAATAATCCTTTAGGTGAGTGTATGTGCGGTGTCTACTAAACATTTGTGGAGTTATGTGGAAGTAGTTTTAATAATGATTTATTTTTATTCAATAACTGTTTCAGACATCATTTAAATTTGGGTTGAAACAACCATGCCTTTTTATTTATCATGCTGTAATTTTACAATCACAAAGTTTTGCTTAGGGCCCCCAGAAGTGTAGGATCGGCACTGACTTCAAGCAGCTCTATATCCCACAATTCAACTTGACTGTGACATCACAGCACGTCACTTAACAGTATGATAGGCTTTTGATTTATTCTTTTGAGAATTAATCGCATAATAGTCTATAATATATGAATTATGTTGAGATTTAATCGGATAATACTTGTAGCTACCTTACGTTCACAGAGTTTATACTATTGATATTTTTTAGTTTGTGTATATACCATAGCTAGCCTGTAAAAAAGATGGACAACACCCCTCTTTCTTCCATTGTAGAAAAGCCGCCAATGTCTGAATATGGCACTGACATCTTGGGACGCTGATTTGGGACCTGCATCTGCACAGTAGTAGTCTCACGTAGCCAGACCTTCAGACTGACGGCAGAAGGTCTGGACTCTATCACAGCTTTCATTGGCCAAAGACCGCCCAAGAGGACGTTTGACTGACATGTAACGCAACCAATCACAGTTCGTTTTGTTCCGCATCATGTTTAGGGGCATGAAAATGTAAAGCCAATGTCCCTCCAATAACAGACCGGCATGCATCTATAAATTATTCATTCAAGAACATTGTGCAGGTTTACTGCAACAATGGAGCTGCGAACTTCACATACTTTTGAAAATCCTGGGTTTAGTTGGTCCTGGTAAGCGCTCATTGTCACAGTTCTAAACACGACGGCGTTCTTCTTCCGAGAGGGAGTTTGGAGTCGCGGCATTTGTTTCCAGGCGGACCGTTAAAGAATGCAACACACACGTCTCGCGGACATCCTGTAGAATTGATGACGACTTCGAAACTCCTGAAGTGTTTCCAGATAAGTGTACCATATACATCAGACGTTCAGCCAACGGTCCGTAGGTATGACGTCTGAAGCTGAGACTAGAGGTGCGTTCACGCCACCTCGTAATTCCTGTAATTACGAGATTCTAGTAAAAAGTGTTTACATCCTCGTAGAGCTCATAATTACAGCTTGTAGGCTGGGAATTTTCTGAGAGTTACGGCTTGTACCACGTGACCGCTGCACCTCACGCCGGAAGCAGAGAAAAATGGCAGCTCTTCCAGCAGTAAAACATAAATAAGCAGTTATTTCATAATGTTTTAAAATTCGTGTAATTAACTTTTGCCAATGTACGCTATTTTTTTCATGCAAAAGTAATGTGAACATAAACAAAAGACATGCAGCCCGGCGTTAGATATCTAGGCTATTCTTGTAATGACAACCTAAATAAATTAAAGTTTAATAATAATGCATTTGCATAACACTTCAATGTTACTTCTATTGTGTTTTTTCTTCTTCTTAGTACTTAAATTACATTTTATTACATTTTACTTAAATTAAATTGTCGTGAACAGCTCCGAATACAACGTCACGTGTTACATCTCAAGATTCCGGTAAATACGAGGTGGCATGAACGCAGCATAGCACAGTAGTGACCTCGGGAACTGAGTCTGCGCAGTAGAGAGCAGGAAGTAGAGCCGCGATATCAAAACCACGCCCACACTCCCTCAGTATCTGTTAGTACAGTTTACTGCAGAACAACTCATTATGTAGGTGTGAAATAAACAGTTATGGAAATGTAGAATTAAAGCTAAAGCGAGAAGCTGTCAATGATGACGTCACATCCCCGTTTTTATAGCATCAAATAACTAAAACCTAAAATGACAGAAACCATCTTTGGGAAAAAAAATATTTGAAGTGTAATTTGATTGTTTAGTTTATCTCATGTCCCATTAGAATACATGGAGGAGGTGGGGTTTTATATATGTTCTCCAACAACTTATATGCATATAGAATGGTGCAAAAACAAATTCATAAGTTAAAAAAAAGGGTTTAAAGGTTAAATCAGTTCCATAGTGAATTCCAAGTGATCAAGGGCTTAGAGCGTTCCATTTAAACCATATGCATGAGTTCCGCCAGTAGTGGGCACTCGTGCAACGTAAGCATTGACACACATCCGAGATGACGAGACGGATGGAAGTTAGCGAGTAAAGGGCATAAAAATTTGGAGTGGAACGCAGCCTGAGACTAGTGGACACTTGCTTCTTTCATGAATGAATAAGACAATTTGAATGAATAGGTTGAATGAATGATTCTGTGATTCACTTTACTACTTGCCGCCACCTACTGGTGTTTTTAGTTTCATACGGGGTTGGGAAGGTTACTTTTAAAATGCATTTCCCTACAGATTACAAAATACATGTTTTAAAAAGCAGTTTGTAATGTGTTTTGTATCTTAATCTAAATACTTTAGAATACTTTGGAATACTACACTCAAAAAATTATTTTATGATGCTGTTCACTTTAATTAAGCAATTCATCTTGATAACATTATATCAGGTTTCTGGTTCAAATGTGATTGCTTCATGTTAAATTTACCTGAAACAGTTACTCTTTGACTTAACTTGATGTTTTCATTTTGAAATAACATGTTTCAATCAAGTAACCCAATCAAACAGGACTTTCACTTCCCATCATGCCTTGCAAAGGGGCTGAATTTGGAGAGTAAATGTTTAAATAAAGTGCTATTTTATGCATTTTTAACAAGATGAGAAAATGGAGAGACTTTTTAATGTTTAATGTTCTGTTATGTTGGTATTTAAAAGTTTCTGTTATGTTAGTGTTTTGGGGGGGGTTACCATTGTGGTGAAGTGTAGAGCATGTGCTTGGGTTGAGGACCTGCTAACAAGAATTCAAATAACTTTAATAATAAAGCAGCCACTATGATAGTGTTTTGGTTGGAACCTATCACTTCTGGACTGCCAACGTGGAACATCACGTGTAAGGAAATCACAGGACTAAATCACAGGACTAAACGATTAGCATTAGTTGTAGGATTATTTGAAGAATTCTAATTGAATGAAAACCATTTATTTAAGTTAAATGAACACCATTGATTCTAGTTAGTTGTATATGGTTGATTCTTTTAGGTTTTACTTGCTTCAAGAACGTGGAACCATTGTCCATGATTGAATCATGTTCAGCCAAAGAGCTATTTTTTTGAGTGTAATATGGTATGTCACACAAAGGGACCATCAAACACAGGACTTGGTTTTCCTCTGCATAGTAATTTAAACATCAGATTTCCACAATATTTACTGAAGCAAAAAATGCAGAAAAAAGAAAAAATATTGATGCTCAAAAAGGCAACATTAAGGCATTAAGATCTGGGGTGTGTAAACTTTATGAATTGGATGAACAGAGTAAATTGTACTCATTTTGTATTCTGGGAAACATGTAGTTGTTAGCTTCTGAAGGGCAGTACTAAATGAAAAAATATGATCTTTAAACAAAATAAGAACAATTTACACATAATCCCGTTCAAAAGTTTTCACCCCCTGCTCATAATGCATTGTGTTTCATGGAAACTTTTTTCCGCCACTAAATATAAAACATAAAAAGGTAATTGTGACTTTTTATCTCACAATTCTGACTTTTTTTTTTCTCAGAATTGCGAGATTTAAACTCGCAATTGCGTTTTATAAAGTCAGAATTGTGAGATAAAAAGTCGCAATTACCTTTTTATTTTTTATATTTACTGGCGGAAAAAAGTTTTCCCCCCTCATAATTGGACATTATAACTTGCAATTGCGAATTTATATCTCTCAGAAAAGAAGTCAGAATTGTTTTTGTGAATTAGATTTGTAAATAGATTTGTGAATAAAAATATCTAATTTACTTATCAAAGATGCTGCAAAAAAGTCCCCCTTGAGAAGAGGTGTTTAGAAATGAGGTCAATAGAGCAATTTCTGGAGCACTTCAACAGGTGTGTCTTCCATGTGAGGGTGACAGGGGGAAAGAGAGTTTTGGAGGGACATTCAAATGTCATTTGACTTAAAAACAGCACATCATTTGCTACCTTCTTAAAGCCCGCCCTTTTACTTCCCATAGTGCAATTTATTGTATTTTTTTCTGAATAACAAGGAAATTAGTAGAAATTAATTGTTGCTATATGGCAACGCTGTACCATAAAGGGTTAAATCCTCTAAACTTAAAAAAAAAAAAAAAATACTCCACACACACTGTTTGTATGATAATTCCTTTATTTTCTATCATATTTTGCAGTATAGCATATTTATATCGTTTTTAATATCGTTTCTCTCCTAAATATTTTTTTAGAGTGTAATATGCTGATTTGCTGCTCAAGAAACATTTCAAATAGGCCCTATCAGTAGCTAGGCCTAGTGCTGCTTAATATTTTAGTGGAAACCCTGAATCTTTTTTTTTTTTTTTTTTTCAGGATTATTTGATGAATAGAAAGTATTTGACAGAATCCTTGCTGAATACATTTCTTTTTTTTTTTTAAATCTTACTGACCCAAAACTTTTGAAAGGTGATGCTATGTGATGTCAACATGCAGCGCTTCAGTCTACAAATACTTCAAACTTACTAACCTTCAATGAGAAAGACTCCTGAAGGGAACTCAACTGATCACCAGGGGGAATATTAGGCTCACTATATTCTCCAGTGCTTCTGAAGGAAAGCGCAAGCTTCAAATGAAACCTTCACTGCAAAGCGCCACCAAGTGGATCCTCGCGTGCTCACATCTCAATACTCACATCCACATTTAACAACCTCGCTCTTGTATTGGAAACCAGTTGGTCACCAACTAATTGGCTCTAGACGAAGATCTTGCTGCGCATTTTTAGTTAGTTAGTTAGTTAGTTAGGAGAAATTTTTCTTGGCCAATCAAGAGAGCAAGTAACAATCCACCATACAGTCATACTTCATTTACACAACATTTCCAAATGGCATAGGGGAGAGCAGGGCACAACCTAACGCTTTTTGACTTTCTCGGTTTGTGTAAATCCACTTGGGGTTCAGAGTATTTATTTTTCCCCACATTAATTTTACACGTCTAGTACAATTATGTGGTTTTAGCTGGGGCATGTTGTAACATGTGAGGGGCATTGTAACATGACCAAATGGCAGCTTAAAATGTTATCTGATACAATAAAAAAATATCCAAGACAAACTAAAATATTTTGTCAATAAATTACAATTATTAACTTTTTCAAATAAAATAATGACATTTTTTAATAATTAAAAATAAACATATTTTTGAGTTTTGACAAAACACACCGCAAAACACAGCTATACAGCATAATTCAAAACATAATAATAATAACAACAGATATAAGATTAAAATAAAATCAGATTTGTCTAATTTTAAATAAACACAAAAAAACAAAGATGAAAAATTAACTTTAGTAGGAAATTTACTTTTGCTATGGTTAAATAAATATTCAGTGATATCTTCCAAAGATTTTTAAAATTTTGGTGCAATTTTTTCTCTATAGTTTTGATATGGCAACTAGTAAATACACAAAGTTTCGTCATGCTGACATGTGTGGAAAGTTTTAAACCATGTGTGTTACAACTAACCCCGCGTTAGGTTGTGCCCCGCTCACCCCTACATCAGTTATTACACAAATATTACACAACACCCGACACATTACTCATCTACCCTCACCCACACACACACCAATAATTACTTATTGTTCAATAATTTAATTGATCATGGAATTAGAGAGAATTTATACCAATTCAACTTACAGCTTGGTACCCTATATCTCCTGCATCAACTCATACTCATTATAAAGAATATGGCTTGGATCATCAGTCCTTTTAAGGCTCTGCTTCTTTACAGACCTCTCAAAAATCTCCTGAAGAGAAAATTGGAGCAACATGCCAATTATTTTTCCAGCACTTCTAACAACATTTTAAAGTTGTGACCTAATTTTAATGGACAAGTCCAAACCATATTGTGAAACCATAACATACAATAGATTCAATAGCTGATCTATAGAACAGTAACATGATACTGCATCTCCACCCCAGACCCTGAACAAACAAAAAAATGCAAGCGCTGACTAGCTCGTGTGCAAACATACTCCAATTGATGGCCCCATTTTAGCAGATCCATAAATTATGTTGTTACCTGCTCAACTTCCTCCTCATAAACTGACACTGGGCTATGATCAACCTTGGGTCAAAGATCATTTCTTTAGTTTTTTTAGCATTCAACATCAAGTTATTCTCCTTACACCACTGCACAACCCCTTATCTCTATTTATAAGTAACAATATCTCAATCTCTTGTCAATAAACTGAATATGGCTGTATCTGAGAATATAATAATATAGTTATTTGTGTGCTGATTTCAATTATTTGTATGCAGTATGAAAAGAACTTATGCAGCCTTGAGGAGCTCCAATATTTGTAACCTGTATATCAGAGAAAGCTGAATTGACTTTCACCTGCTCTTGTCTTCCAATAAGAAATGCATAGTACCATTTAATTGTGTAAGAGTTCACATCCATCTGTTTTAACTTGTTTAATAAAATATGTGGAAGTATGTTATTCATTGCTGAATGAATTTTGAGGGGTACCACATATCATATTGGTGAATTATACTGTATTATATAAAAGCAAAAAACACAAACGGATGTTTCCACAGAACCAAATATGAACTACTTTGTGCAACTGTGGTAGAGTTGCATTTCTCAAGGAACACATTGTTGCACAACTGGGACAATACATATATAAAATGCATCGTTGGTTACCTTTCAAAGCACCCACGTCATTGAGCGCAATATAAAATGTGTCTGATATATTTTATCAAAACTTCCTTGGACATTTCCTTATTGAACCTTCATTCTCCAAAGAATTATCCAAGTTTTCAAAATAAACTCCTGAGATTTCGTAACTTTGATTGTTCTCGCCAACGTTTATTGACGGAGGCACAGTACACAGTAAGTTGCTCATTTACAACAGGCTATAAAAGTGTTTCTTTTACCCTTTGATGTGTAATACATATTATTTGTATTTATGCACATTAAATGTAGGGCCAGTTAAATGACACCTTGACCAAGGCAACACTAGCCTATATGAGAAGCTTTCTCTTCCACATGATTTACTCACCCTCAAGCCATCCTGTGTATATGACATTCTTCTTCCAGACTAATACAATCGGAGTTATATTAAAATATGCCCTGGCTCTTCCAAGCATTATAAATGGCAGTCCAAAATTTGAAGTGCATCCATCAATTATAAAAGTAATCCACACGGCTCCGGGGGGTTAATAAAGGCCTTCTGAAGTGAATCAATGATTTTTTGTAAGAAAAATTTCCATATTTAACACGTTAAAAAGTAAAATGCTGCTTTAAGTCCTACATCTCATCTTCATGGACTGCAGCAGATTTGCCAGCTGTCTCTGTGAGATGTTACTCACTCCACTTTTCCACCAAGGCACTTGCAAGTTCTCAAACACTGTAAGGATGATCAACTGTCCTTCCTGTCTCCATTACGGACATTGCAGTTTATTGCTCTGTTCGCAATAAACTGCAATGTTAACTGCAATGTGCTCATCTGCAGTCCTCAAGCCTCCTGCAGCAGGTGATGTGTTTCTCCTGCAGCAGGTGATGTGTTTCACACTTCAGGACTTCCGTTAAGGTAACAGTGAGCATCGATGCTCCCTGGTTTTTGTTGTGCATTGTGGGACTTTTTATGGATCAAATGTTTCAGTGCACTGGAAGCATTCTGCGAATGAGACAGCCCTTAAAATGGACAACTCCCTCATCAGTGCCCTGACTACTGAACTATAGGGAGCAGATAAGACATAAAATGTGCAGAGCATAAACCATATATTTGAAAGATTTGTATAAAAAATGTTTGTTGCTTCATCAAATGAAAGTCTTTCAAATGTATTAGTGACCACTAGATGTGCTGAGTTAACCCTGAAATGAGGGAAACTCTGGGTTTTCTGTTTCAGAATGGGAGGTATGTCCAACCTGAGAAAGCAGGGTAAGTCAAGCCTGTTTCTGAAAGAGAGGTAATTTATACTCTGAGTCAGTTACCATGGTAATTTACTCTGTGAACCTAACCTGTTCGGGAGCAGGTTTTCTTTCTTTCGGTCTCCTCCCCCTTTTAAAGCGTAAACGATGTTTAAATACTTCATTCATTCATTCATTCATGCTGCAAAATGTCATGCTGCTCTTACTGAGTATTTTTGTCTTATTTCAAGTACAAATATCTAAAAATTCTTAATTAAGTCTAAATCTAAAATCTAAATTAAGTGCATTTTACTTAAAACAAGTAAAATTATCTGCCAGTGGGGTAAGAAAAATAATTTTAATGCAAATGGAAACAAGATTATTTTTCTTACCCCATTAGCAGATAATTTGCAAAATAAGAAAAATGCACTTAAACATTTTTCTTTTCCCAGGAAACAAGACTAAATAACTTACTAAGACTAATAACTTATACTAAGTAGCCTAAGAAAAGCATTCTTTGCAGTGCAGGTACATTCATTCATTGCGCAAAGATTTTGTCAAAGTGACAAAAATAGCATGTCCTTTTATACAGGATCCTGTAGATGAGGAGGCTGCATTAATTCATAGGGAGTTACATTTACGTCGGGGGAGGATTTTTTTCGCCATATCCACATGCATATTTATTTGAGTGGTATAAAAATGGTAGTTTTCTATATAACTGGGGATGCAGAGCACATTAGTATGGCCGCTGTATGCAGAGCGGTAAAGAAAGTGTCCCTTGCTCTCACGCTCTTTCTGATCATTTTTGTGTTGTTTCCTGGGCACAAACCTGTGAGAGCCATCAGAGAGGAGTTTCACAGGATTGCAGGTCAGTGGTGTAGAAATCGGTTTAAATGAGGCTAATCTGATAAATGACATTCACTTGATAACATCTTGCTGCAACCTCTGGAAGTAACCTAACAATTCGAATTTCCTTTAGGATTTCCAGTGTGGTTGGATGCATTAATTACATGCATATTCCCATCATCGCACCTTCCAAAAATGAAACAGATTATTGTATGGAATGGAAAGATGCCAGATGGAAGGGTAGTCAGAGATATAACCACGAGCCGTAACCACCACCACAGTTGTTAAATAAACACAAATTATTCACAATTTATTTGGTCATCTTTATTTCCAACAAATACAAAAGCATCCGTTTCATTACCATAATTTAAAAATGTAACAGGTTGGATTAAAGAACATTTTAATTATGTGAAAAGAGAATTAGACTATGTGGGAAAAGCTGCCGCACACTGAAAAAGACACTGAATGATATTTACTTAATATGTCAAATGTTTGTAAGTCATGTAACCTAAACCAATGAACCCTTTATGCTTAAAGCTTTTACCTTATTGAATTATGTTTTTATACTTCATTTTTTAGCTGCTGCCACATTCTCTTTTTTTTTGCCGTTGGGAACCATGAAAATTAAACCTAACCCTTGTGCATCAATTTAAAAAAGTTACACATAGGTTCATAGAGGACAAAAATGTCCTTGTCAAAAAACTGTCATAAAAAATGTAATATTGGGAGCACAAACTTAAGTTTGTGCTCATTTTAAAGATCCTTGGCAGATTGTTGAAGTCAAAAAAGTTTAAAAAGTGAAACCAAAAAAAAAGTTGTAGAGGTTTAAGTTTATGAAAATGATTTATGAATAATATTTTATATAAAATATATTTTTTATGAAACACGTTGAACTCTAAAACTGCTAGAAAATCAAAGCCATAAATCTAAAAAATTGTGTTCCAAAAATGAGCTTTCAGTCAGTTTGTTTGGGCGCAGTGCCAAAGTTTCCCCATTAGATGCCAGCAAAACTCCACTGATACACACAGTGTTTGGATTTGTGATTTGCAGTACAGTTGAGTTTTTCTTTCTCAAATATTACAAGCACATGCACGCACACCCACACACAATTTTTTTATTACACACATACAAACCACTCTCTGACATCCATACCAACACACCCACACAGTTATAGCTGCATAATTTATCCAATTGTCTTTATAATATGCAGAAGCAGAAAACAGGAATAAAGTGAGTATTTGCTTTATAGGCCAAACCTGAAAAAAATGGCACCATCTGGTAAAAAATAGTAAACATTTACATTTTGAAGCCTTGCCAACAGAATAAAAGCCTATTAACAAAGACTGCATCATTTTGAAGTTAAATGGCCCTGGGATTAAAAATTGCAGTTTTAATGGGTTCCAGTGGGGACATTTTTGTCCAAAAGACGCTGAGAGGAAGTATTTTGTGTACCTAGTGCAAAATAGATTTTTTAAAGGAAATGGGGGTTAAATATTAAAATTCCAATAAAAATACACACCTGTGGCAAATTTTATGCAGTTAGCATTAACACAGGCAAAGTTATCAAAAAAACAAAACTGAAAAAGCCAAAAATGTCCATAAGGATGCACAAGGGTTAAACTAATTAAGAAATAAACTTATGTATTGACTTTTGTTGGGTGCTGTTGCCATGGTGAATCATAATTCCGGAGCTCCATTGATCATGGCTTTCCATGGTACACGCGTTTCACTCAGAGTCAGTCTACTCAGAGTTGATTGAACTAGCTCAATTCAGCTGTTCTGAAATCAAAAACTCCCATCTCAGGGTAAGTCAACTCAGAGTTTTAACTCAGAGTTGGTTGAACCTCCTTATTGAAACGGGCTCCTGCTCTAAAAGGATCACAGACATCAACAAAAACATTGCTTAAGATAATAAAATTATTTATGTTACCAATATCTGGTGAAAATTTCATGTCAATAGCACCTTTAGAAATATATTTACTGAGAAAAATGGTGACATGTTCAATACTTATTTTACCCGCTATAGCTAGGATAATAAATAGGCTTATTGCTTACTGAAAGGAAGGAAACACTTTCCTTATCTTTTGTTGTTGCCATAAAGGGCTGTGCGTCCAATAAACTCCAGTGTTTTTCATAACATAAATTAATAAATTTCAATCATTTATTTTAAGGGCTTCTATTTACGATAAATATTTTTTGTACTGTCTGTGTCGGGTTGTCGCCTGATGTCTAATGAATTAGCTCAATAATTTACAAACAGCCCATATACAAAGGATATACAGAGACAAACAGTGGCATTTCCTACGTGATAAATGCTTTATCACATCAAAAAAGGTGGAAAATGGAAGAAAAAAAAGAATAAAAAAAGATTAAAATGGTAGTATGCATGTTTGTGACAAATAAAGGCTGTTATGAGGTTCGAATCAAGTCGAACATAGATTGCTCACTACAGTTAAAGGAATATTTTGTTCAATTCTGTCATTCACTCATTCTCAAGTCGTTTTAAATCTTTTTCGACAGCTGTCAGCTGACAGCTTTAATAATCTTTCATATAGGCTACTTTCTTTTGGCAATAAAAAGCACATGTTGAGAATTTTTTACTGTACACTGTAAACTCTAACGCTCAAAATAATGAATTGGTTTGAGTAGAGCCAACTCAAATGAAACAAATTAGTTCAAACAAATTAACTTTTATAAGTATTTAGAACTTTCTTTTTCTTTTGAGTTCACAAAACTGACACATTTTAGGTAATCTGAATTGTTTCATTGTTTTGAGTTTTATGAACTTGTTTCTTTTCATTTAGACTAACTTAAATTTAACCGAAACTGGGATGGGATTTCTGTTTCCCAGCATGCTTTGCCATGACACTTAAAAGGGACAGTAAGTGGGAGATTTAGTAGTGTTTAATGTTTTGCTATGTTAGTTTAGAAGAGTTTCTGTTATGTTGGGTTTTTTTGTTGGGTTACCATCATGGTGACGAGTGGAGCATGAGCTTAGTTTGAGAACAGATATATGTTAAATGTATTATATTGCTATGATAATGCTACCAAAGCATTGTGTAACCAATTAGCAAGGTGGCATTTATTGAATTAGTTAGTTAAAGCTAGTCAAGTTTCCACTACTAAAAATTTGAGATTACATGATATTTTTAAGTTATGTATGAATTATCTTACTCAAATATTTCAAGCTCAGAGCAATTAAAATGTATGATTACAAAATAAAAATCTTTAGGCAACTGATTGCCTTAATTTTTTTGAGTTTTGACAGCTTATTTCAGGTTTACAGTGTACCTTATATGTACACTTTATAAACTAAAAAGTCTAGGTTGAGACTAGTATATTTTATCCGTCTGCACTGATAAAATAGATCAAATCACATCACCTCAGAGAAACGTCTCATTTTTTTACAAAGCTTTAATAATAATTTCAAAAGTTTTAACACTGATGTGCCATGAGAAGTATCCACAAAAATAAGTTCAATCGCAACCCTTGAGCGCCTCAGATTAGAGCAAATACGTTTGTAGCTCATCTACGGTAATAATAATGTCTCTGTTGAAAATTTTGTCTTGAGGTTTGCCTTCACTTAGCCAATAAAGTGAAGCAAGTTCCTCTAAATACTTTCAACATATCTGTATGAGAGAATTTCTGCAAGACCTTATAATAAAAGAGTCTTATGGAAAAATAATTTTTGAAAAACAGAAATGAATAGGCAGAACATAGGCAGACTTTGTGCCCAATAAAAAAAAAAGTAGGGCATTGGACAAAAACAACAATGAAAACACAATTGATAATAATAATTTGATAAATGAAGTTTATGGCTAACATTAAATATCTTGTTACTAATAGAGCCCTTGTGTGTGCATGTTTTCCATGAAATGTTCTGACACATTTGCTTGAAAACAACTTCACAATCAGACTCTGATTCATCACATCATGTGGTTTGATGTCATAAACTATGACAGGTGCAGTGCTGGTAAAAAACATTAGTCCCGACACTGATTAATTTAGAGAAGGAAATGTTTCCTAGCATGAGAGCTTCCCGATATCTTAGTGAGAAATTATAGGTCACTAGGTTGTTAAACAATTTCAACTATTGTTTGGCTGTCACACAGTACTGACTTCCTAAATGTTCAAAAAATAAAAGAAACATGATGACAGTACTTCCAATTAATATTTCGGTTACACTTCATTTTTATAGATAGTCCATTTTAAACATTCTACTAACTACAGTTGTGGTCAGAATTATTGGTCCCCCTTTGGTAAATATGATCAAAGATGGCTGTAAAAATAAATCTGCATTGTTTATCCTTTTGATCTTTCATTCTTTCATTCAAAAAAAATCACAAAAATCTAACCTTTCATTGAAGTAGAAGAATTGAAATTGAAAAAAAATAGTTTTTTTTGGCAGTAAACCCACCAGAAAGTACTCCATGCCCACGGTTAAATATACCGCTGGATCTTTAATGTTGAGGGCCAATTTTTTTGCTGGAGGTCCTGGACTTCTGATCAGATACATGGTATCATGGATTCTAGCAAATACCAACAGATAAAAAATCAAAACCTGACCGCTGCTTCTAGAAATCTTATAATGGGCCGTGATGGGGTCTTCCACAACAAACATCAAAATCAACACAAAAATGTGTCACTGAGCACAAAATGAAGCTTTTGCCATGGCCGTCCCAGTCCCCTGACCTGAACCCTATAGGAAATGGGGGTGAGAAGAAGTACCAACATGGATCTGGGAATCTGAAGGATCCGGAGAGATTCTGTATGGAAGAATGGCCTCTGATCTCTTGTCAGGTGTTCTCCAAACTCATCAGGCATTATAGAAGAAGACTCAGAGCTGTTATCTTGGCAAAAGGAGGTTGAAAAAGTATTGAATAAAAGGTATGCCAATAGTTATGTCCAACGTGTTTTGGAGAAACATTTATTTCATAAAGAGATTTTCCCTCACATTTTCAATTCTTTTACTTCAATGAAAGGTTAGATTTTTGTGAATTTTTGGAATAAAAGTTCAACAGGATTAACAATGCAGATTTATTTTTACTTTGTTCATATTTACCAGGGGTGCCAATAATTCTGATCACAACTGTATGAGTAACTTGTCAACTACATGTCAACTAACTCTCATTATAGTATTAGTAGACTATATGTAGTTGACTATTAGGTTAGGGTTAGGTGTTAGGATTCAGGTTAGTAGAGTAAGTACTTATACTCAGTAGAATGTCTAAAGTGGACTATCGAAATCAAGTGTTACTAATATATTGAATCTTGCGAACTTGAATATAATGTATATATTCATATAAACGATCTAAAAAATCTTATAATAATCACATAATTTATAAAGCTTATACTATGACATAGTATATATGCAGTGCTAGAAAGTATTGCCTGTATGACTTTTATGTTCGACAGAAGAAATGCATACAGTTTCGG
The DNA here is from genome assembly GCA_039654105.1 of Coreius guichenoti. Taxonomy (NCBI): domain Eukaryota; kingdom Metazoa; phylum Chordata; class Actinopteri; order Cypriniformes; family Gobionidae; genus Coreius; species Coreius guichenoti. The sequence goes on along the minus strand of CM077190.1, from coordinate 13,746,369 downwards.
AATGACATGAGAGTGAGTAAATAATGACTTTTTGAACGAACTATGCTTCTAAATATTTTGTGTCTAAGCTAAGTACATAAATCTGTAACTATTGTTTTTGCATTCCTGTAATGTAGAGTAATGAAGAGTAAATAAGTGTCAGACTGTCACCTCAAATAAATCAATAAATCAAACTCCACATATGGTAAATACACTTGCTGTGAAAAGGAAGAAGGAAGTAAACCTGTTAACCCCGCCTAAGACTCCCTTAGTGATGCTTAACAAAGCGAGGTTGAGGCATGGTATAAAGCATGGCTGCTCCATCCAGTCAGTACAACACACTCTGAGCCTTGAGTCCAGAACCAGAGAGCCTGAGACCTGCTGAGACCTGGTGAGAAATGGAAAAATTCTCTTTAAATGACTTTATAAATTTAATTGCACTTTAAATGCTGATTGCAAATGCAAAGAATGCATTTAGAATAATTGCTACATTTAATAGACAGTTCTCATTCTCGACTGTTGATTTTTTTCTTTTAGAATAAATTGTTAGTATAATTTTTTCCGTGTCCCTTAAAATGTAAAATATGTATGGTTTTAAAACAATTTATTTAGTTTAAAGTTAGATGAAAATGCCATTTTATACCATGTCTACACAGTATAAAAATAGCATTTTAAACTTAGCAGTTTTAAAAAAGTTGTTGTTATTTATTTTTTATTTAAGTTAATTAATCATATAATTTTTTCATTTAAATGTAGAGGAATGCATCTTCAAAAATTGTTGAAACATAAAACAGTGCAATTTTCATAAACAATGTCTTTTTAGGTTTATTTTCTAAATGTCTCAATTTGTGTTTCAGAGATGAATTTTCCCACTTTTGTTTTTGTGGTGGGGTGCTGTTGTGCCCTTTCAATGGGTGGTAAGTTTACCAATCATGCCATCAAAAATCAAACAGCTAATGATTAACAATATAGAATCAAATCATATCAAAATACCTGTGTTAATTTTTTTTCTGGTGCAAGAAATGCCATTGTGCTCTTCAGTCGTTTAAGCTTTACAGCTGGTGTGACATCCGTCTTCAGGAGATTCAATTTCATGACTACAATATCACTTACTGTGCATTGCTGCATTTTGTAAAAAACAAAAAACAAAAAAATAAATCTAAATCTGATTTATTTAGTAAATATCTATAGATTAAGTTAAGTTCATTCATCTACCGTCCAAAATAAATAAATAAATAAATAAATAAATGAATTGCAGGTTTCACTAAAATTAGTAATTATTAACCTTTCTAGGGCCATATCATGATGTAATACCCTTTTCTTTTTTTAGCAGAAGAAGAGAGTCCCGGGAGACGTTTCATTCTAGATTCAATTAAGGAAGCAAAGAAAATAGTAGATGCTGCTTACAAGTATTCTCGTGATGAGTAAGTAAAGTATGTAAGGATGTTGCTCAATATTCCTGTGCCATCATCAGTCATTGATCTATTTATTTTTATAAAATTTCCCCACTTCCAGGAGTTTAGCAAGGGTCCGCAGAGATGTCATCAAGCCTTCCGATAAGTTACGTCTGCTGAAACAGCCAGCTCGAAAAACAAGAGAGGCCGTGAGAGCCGCAGACTACATGGGGCAAACGCTCAGACTGATCAGTGAGAAAGCCCATCATGCACACAAGAGGTCCATCAATGCTACAGGTATGAGGACAAAAAACTTTGCAAAACTTGCAAAGCTCAGAAAAGATCCATCACTGACTGATGTTCCATGCTAAAAACTGTCATTATGTGTTTTCCCCTAGATCTGCTCACTGTAGATCAGCTTAACACGATTACACGTCTGACAGGCTGTGCGGCTCAAGCCCGGCCCCCATCTTGTAGGACTACACCCCACTTAAACAAGTATCGAACTGCCACCAATGTCTGCAACAACAGGTCTGTCTTGCCATCCTCATTCAGGGTAGTCTTAATCAAAGACTTTTTGTTTTGTTTGACAAAGTGTCTGCCTAGCTAAACAACTAAATTTATCATTCCCAGGAGGAACCCACTTCTTGGTGCATCCAACACCCCTTTTGCTCGCTGGTTGCCTGCTCATTATGAGGATGGCATCTCACAGCCCAAAGGGTGGGAACCCAACAGATTGCACAATGGTGCAGCGCTGCCCCTGGTATGATGGAGATGATTATGAATAGTTTACTGAACTCTATTTGACAAATAATTTACATGTCTGAATTCTGTCTTCCTCATTGATTCCAGGTCAGACTGGTTTCCAATCGTATTCTAAGCACTGCAGATGCTGACATAGAGAGTGATCGTGACTTTACCTTCATGCTAACCATCTTTGGGCAATGGGTTGACCACGATCTGACTTTTACGCCCTCCTCGCCAAGCATTAGGTCCTTCAGCAGTGGCCTCGACTGTAGTAGTAGCTGTGAGCGCTCTGAACCCTGCTTCCCAATTCCGGTCAGTCAAAGATTGTCCTTCTGTCAAAAATTGTCCCACTCTTGTTTTATAAAAACTATCTTTCATGTCATATTTATTGTCAAAACACAGGTCCCTCCAGGAGATCAACGTTTGCGTCCTGACACCTGTCTCCCTGTCTTCCGTTCATCACCGGCCTGTGGTTCTGGGAACACCGCCTATCTCTTTGGTGGGGCCCCCAAAGTTAGGGAACAGATCAATGCTCTGACAGCTTTCCTAGATGCTGGACAGGTTTACGGGGCAGAGGATGGCCTAGCAAAGGAACTGAGAGACCTGAACAATGATGGTGGTCTTCTTCGTGTCAACGATCAGTTCCAGGACAATGGACGAGAGCACCTGCCCTTCACCAAAGTTGAAAGCTTCATGTGTGCCACACGTAGGAGAACCCTCAATGACACCACGCTAACAGAGGTGCCTTGCTTCACTGCAGGTCAGTAACTTTTTCATTCTTAGGAAATCTTATGCCTTCATATGCAATTATCAGGCATAGTTGTCATTGGTAAATCAAGCATATAAAATGTATTGTATTTGCACAATTCCATGTGGCAAATGCTAATAAACTCTTGTGTGTAGGGGATGTCCGTGTTGACGAGAACATTGCTCTTACCTCATTACACGCACTTTTCATGAGAGAGCACAATAGACTAGCTCGTGCCCTCCGTGTGCTCAATCCTACCTGGAGTAGTGAAACCCTCTATCAAGAGGCAAGAAAAATTGTGGGCGCCTACAACCAGGTAAAGTCACTCAATGAAAAGTGCATTACCACAAGCAGTTACATGCGGAGTACAACATATATTCATGATCAACCTCTCCTTTCTCTTTTAGATCTTGGTGATTAAGGAATACTTGCCGATAATTGTGGGCCCTGATGCTTACAATAGACACCTTGGACTATATCCAGGTTACAATGAAAATGTGGACCCTACCATTGCAAACGTCTTTGCCACTGCAGCTTTCCGTTTTGCCCACCTGGCCATCCAACCCGTCATATTTCGTCTTGATGAAAATTACGAGAACCATCCTCAATTTCCAAATGTGCCCCTCTATGAGGCCTTCTTCTCACCATGGAGGGTACTTTTCGAAGGTGAGTTTGTGAGACTTAGTGCAGCGTACCTACTAAGTCCTAAATTTGTCTTCTTCAATCTTAATTTATTTCTGCTTTGCTTTCTGCTCAGGGGGCATCGATCCTCTGCTCCGTGGATTGATTGGTCGTCCAGCAAAACTGAATACACAGGACCACATGATGGTGGATGCTCTTAGAGAGAGACTGTTTGCCTTTACAGCACACATTGCTTTGGACTTGGCTGCCCTCAATATGCAAAGAAGTCGTGACCATGCAATACCAGGTAAATATTCTGGATACGCAACATGCACACCAAGTCTTGAAACCCTTTAAACCCAACCACATGAAGCCAGCTCAGCTTCATGCTGCATTATCACTCCATGTGTTTTTGAGAGAAGACTTACCAGATATCCATCTGTTATTCCTCATAAGGATATAATGCATGGCGTCGGTTCTGTGGACTGTCCGCGCCTCAGAATGAGCAAGAATTGGCTGTGGTGATGAACAACACTGAATTGGCTCGCAGGCTGATTGAGCTTTATGGCACCCCTGAGAACATTGACATTTGGTTGGGAGGTGTTGCTGAGCCTTTTGCTCCTGGTGGTCGTGTCGGTCCTCTTTTTGCCTGCCTTATCGCTACACAGTTCCAGCACATTCGTGAGGGTGACAGGTAAAATTTCTGTGTATTTAGTCCAGGGTTGTCCAACCCCTCTCCTGGAGGGCCATTATCCTCCTCCAACCCTAAGTAAACACACCTGAAACCGCTAATCAAGGTCTTCAGGAAATTTCCAGGTAAATGCACTGGGGCAGGTTGGAACCAAACTCTGCAGGACACTGGCCCTCCAAGAGCAGGAATGGACACCCCTGATTTAGTCTATTAGACTAGTTTGTGTTTGAGAGGTGTTAACGCCAGGTGTCACGGTGTGTTCAGGTTATGGTGGGAGAACAAAGGAGTGTTTACCACCAAACAAAAAGCATCACTGGCTTCTATGTCGCTGGCCCGCATCATCTGCGACAACACTGGAATCAGCAGAGTTCCCTATGATCCTTTCCGCTTCACCAGTTCAGCCAGTTACGTTAACTGTGGGGACATCCCCGCCTTAGACCTCAACCCTTGGATTGAAACCGGTAAGGCACCATAGTATAAGAGCTCTTAAATGCTTCTATGTGGTCATACATAAATCATCTTCCTCTGACTGTAAATTTATGCCTAAACTTCTTACTACCTTTTTATGTGCTTGTAGAGTACCTAATTTATGGTAGGCACATATTGAACACATTAAATAATCTGTTTGCATGGTCACCATGGTTTGTGATTTGGTATTTGGCCTTCCAGGTAACGGTGGCATCAACATATCAGACATTGGAAATGAGGTTAGACAAGTGTTTGTTTTCATCTAATTGCAAGCACAAAGAGCGAGTGATGATGTTGTGCACATGATCTATTATTTATCTTAAAATGGCAATTAATTCACTGCAAAATCTCTAAACTATACACAGCTTGAGTAGCTTCTTCTTTGCTATACACTGGACTGGTGCAGTGACATAAATCAATGCATTTGGATGTCACAACTGTCAAACAATGTTTTATGATTGCACCTGAACTGCACCAACTCTTTGTATGCTATTTAGTCCTTCTTTCTACCGTTTGCATGCTTCAAGGAATTTTGCTTGGGTTAGGGGCCTCTTTCACATTTAAAACTGTGGTTTATTTTCCTTTAATGCAAACAGTTAGGCTTATAGTACAAACATATAACATCTATGCCTTAACCCTCAGATACAGAGTCCTTCCAAGGACCTCCAGGACCCAGAGGACCTCCAGGGGAATCTGGTAAGCTAGTCATATATCAAACACATCCTCTAAATATCCTTCAACGAATATTCGATTTCATTATTAAGCCAGATTACAGAACTAACCAACAAAGCCAAGATTACAACTGCAAATTATTATTTTTTTTTTATTTAATATTTAATTTGTCCAGGTCAACAAGGTGTAGCAGGCCCGTCTGGACCTCCAGGACCCCCAGGACCCCCTATTAATACCACAGGACAACATTCTGCCTTCTTTGCTTCTGTTGGCACCACCCTTCCTGCCTCTGCTAAAGTGATTGTATTCAGTCGGGTCCTTTACAATGGACAGAATCATTATGAGCAAAAATCAGGGTTGTTCTTCTGCCAGATTCCTGGTGTATATGAATTCCAGTTCTCATGCATAGGAACTCGGACTTTGGGCACTGTGACCTTAAAGAAAAATTATGCTGTACAGCTAACTGCTGAAACTATCAACATTAATACACGATCATTAGCTGAAGGGAAGGTGGTTCTGAACCTACTTAGAGGAGACTGTGTGTGGATAGAGGCTTCTCGGGGTGCTAATGGTATAGCCAGTTCCAGCTATTTCTCTGGTCATATTCTTTTCCCTGTTTAAGACTATTACTTATAATGGATTATTTTCCTTTTATGTAGTTGTTGTTTTTATTTATTATAAATGCAGTTGCATACAAATGCACATATCCTGTGGATAAGAATAACCTGAAAAAAAGAAAAAATCTGCTTTTTTCCATTGTCTTTTAAAACACTGATTTCTTTCTTACTGTGATCTCTAAAGTAGTTGTTTCTGTTGTTTTTTTTTATTAATAAGATGACTATGATGACTATGTTAGCTATGCAAAATTAAGTGTTCAGTTATACTTAATGTTTGAATTTTGAATAGTTTAAAGCTAAATGATTCATAATTTAGGAACATAGACGTAACTGCTTATGCTCTGTATGTTGATAAATGTTGTTTTGTTGTCAGATTGCAACAAAAATATTCTGTAGTCCATTCTGTGACAGTTACTTATGTGTATGCTTTTAGCAAAGCGAAATAAACAAATACAAAAAAAACATTTATATATCAATTCATTATCAGGCTTGTTCTACTTTCTAAATGATGAGTGTGAATATACAACCAAAAGGGAAAATATTAGGCCTTTTGACCTCTGATTAGATAATTACTGCTTCTCGTCCTCTGAGAAATCTAATCTGTATATGTTTGAGATTCATTTCGTAATTGTTTGGCAAGCTGATTCTCCGACTGTCCGCTCCACTTTCATCATGGATATAGGCCTTTTTGCCATCCGACGAAAAAATAACATGAAATCAATAAGAAGATCCCGATCACAGAAAGTAATAGCAGAGTTGGGTAAGAATCTAATTGTATTGCAGTTTTTCTCGATTGCATTATAGCTGATTCAGTTTGCCCAGTTTCCCATAAGGAAAACTATTTTATAATCTTTTGTGTACGTTATTGTTTGTGAAAACCACAGAGCTATCGTTTGCTTAGAGGTTTGTTCACGAGGCAGTAGTCTACTACATCTTTACTTTTAAGTGACAGGAGTTAAAGTCCGAGGTCCGAACATATTACTCTCTCTCTCTCTCCTTTTTGGTTGTTTTGTATGGTGACGCATTGCTTTGATTGTGGGTAACACAATCAAACATTGGTTGGTGGGTAACCACTGTCCCCAAGCAGCCTCCACTGTCCCTGTGAGTTTTGTGCCTCCTGACCCACAGATGAATTGGTGAACATGAAGGAGTCGTGTGTGCTTCCGGGCCACCTTGCCACAATGTCTGTGATCAAACCCTTATGTTCACAGATCACCTGGCAGTTGACAGCTGCATAACCTTTGCGGCATATATATATACATGGCCATCCACAGATGATGTAAGGATCGGGATCAAGGTACCATTAATCACTCCGATGACCTGTGGGATGTGATGATGTGTTACAAAATACTGTTGTATTTCTGTGATGTCCTGTCTTAATGCTGGAAATTTAATGTGTTCCACAGCAAGTGGAAGTAATGCATTGGTGACGGCTTGAACAGCTCTTGACACTGATGCTTTACTTAATCCAAGCCCATCACCAAGTACCTGGAGAAAACTGCCTGTTGCATAAAATCTCAATGCTGCTAAGAGTTGGACTTCAGGGGGCAAAGCAAAATTTCTCCTGGTGGCACGCATCAGCTGAGGTCCAATGCTATTCAGCAGTTGGGCTATTTGTCCCCTTGGCAGACGGTATCTCCCAATTATAGCCATGTCATCAAGGATATGCAAGGGGTTTTGATGCTGTCTAATGAAATCATTTAATGTCACCAATCTACTTTGTGGTCGTCTCTGTCTTTCTCTGACCCTTAACTGAAGAACACGCTGTAGTGCAGCCATGATTTCCTTTGCAAGTCTACTGAGGTGTAGACTCTATATACTATACTAACTTATTTGAAGGAACCATGTGAAGGTTATCAGGCTGTGATAATGTTGACATATCCCACTGCTTGTGACCAATTTCAGTAATCACATTAGGCCCTGCCCTGAAGAAAGTGAAGGTGTGGCATGCTTAGAAATTGTATAGATTACATATTCCTTTAATCTATCCTCTGTTTGGAATGACCAGAATTTGTGCTTCTTAATATGTATACATAGAACAGTGCTGGTGAAACATGTCTGCAATAAACTTTTTTTTTGTCTGTACCTATAGAAATGTATTGGCTAGATGAAGTACATATATTTGTGTTACTTTCACCCTTAATATATAGACTTTATATATTAGTAATATTGAAACTTACATGCTTATGAAATAATCATTAACCATTCGCTTCAGAAACACTTGGAAGAACTATGGTATAAGATTTCCTATGGTATTTCATTGGGCCTTAGGCCTTGTGTGGTTCAACAAACACATGGACATCAAAAACAATGCAATAACAGTTTTATTCATTTGGGTAATTCAGTTCCCCAGGACCTGCAAAATACATTGTACAGTGGAATGAGTCATAACTACATATAGAAAACACTTCACATTACACAAGAAATGACAGAAACTTAATGAATCCCCATGTAACAATAATCATATTACCTGACTCTTCTGGCAAGATAATTGGCACAGAAATGGAGGGCCTTGCAAACTTCATCTCCTCTAGTGCAAGTCTCCTCTCTTCTAAGGCCAGCTTGGCCTTCTTGAGCTCAATGAGCTGCTGTTGAAAATTGGTATCCCTCTCGTTGGCTTCTTTAAGGGATTGCCTAATGTCTTTCAAGACATCTAGTTTCTCCCTCTCCAGCTGAACTAAGTCCTGACTACAAGTACACAAATTATCAAACTGCTGAGGTGTTGTGGCTGCAGTCTGGACAACTGAAGATGGAGGCTGAGGCCTGGGAGGGTTGTTTGGAGGAGTAGGAGATGGTAGGTGCTGGGAGATGGCAGGTGAAAATAGCTCCTCTGAACATGAAGGACCTGGCTCAGGCTCAGGTTGAGTTAACCCTACTGCTCCATGGATGTCAATACCACCACTAATGCCATCTGAAGCATTTGTGTCAAGTATTGACAAGTATTCTCTTCCTCTGCTGTGAGAAGGGGGGACTCATTGGTCCCACCACCTGTTTTTTTTAATTGCAGTCCTCTGCAGTGCCCTCTTCCTTTTGGCCAGACTTGCAAAATCCTGCCAGTTCTTGCGGACCTCCTTACCTGATCTTTTAACCCCCCTGGTTGCTGTTAATTTGGTAGCAATGTCCTCCCAGATGTTTTGTTTCTCCTTATTTGTATGATGTCCTTTAAATCTGGTGAAAATAACATCTTTATTCCGCTCCACCTCCTCTAGAAGGACATTTACTTCATCTTTTTGAAAGGTATCTTTTCTTGTTTTCTTTTGTTCAGCCATTTTGTCAGTGCCTCAGCTTGTAGGTAGTTGCTTTATATAGACGTGTCTTGATTGCTAATCCACATCAGATGACGATTATTTGGTAAAATGTTCAGAGGACACGATTCCATATAAGGTTATATTTCAGCACTTCGCAAATGGACAGCGACTCTTAAGTAGCACTTAGAGTGCGTTCTCGCGCATTCATGTTAAGTACATTTTTGGGAAACGCACGTGGAATTGCGGCGAGCGTTCGTAACTTCGCTCGTAGAATGCGCTCTTAAGAGCTAAGATACATCGTTATTGGGAAACCCGGCCCAGATAAGTTCAAGACATAATTATAAACTATAAACTGTCAACTTTTATTTGTGTACACTCACAGTAACAACAAAGGCCGGGGATTCTGGGAACAGATTATTTTGCATGCACTCCACTCCAAACGCTGTCTTTATTTCAAAAAATGTATTTTGTTTATTAAACGCAAAGTTTTTAATTTCAAAAACATTTCTAAATTCAGTTCATATTTCCAACAAACGAATTTCCAAGCCAAAATAAGGAAATGGTAAAAAAAAAAAAAAAAACACTTTGAGTTACCACCATGCAAATTCAAACATTTCGCCCTTCTCTCCCTACGCGGTGACTACAACGCGGTAATTAACTAAATGTTCTAAATAAATATGCATATAGCCTAATAATAATAATAATAATAATAATAAACAAATACACAACTTATAATAAATAAACTCAAATATTCTACAACTATATAGACAAGCTACAATACCATAAATGACTATTTTAAGCTATAGGCCTAAGGGAAAAAATCCAATCACAGCGCTTGCGGTCCGCGTAGAATTGACGCGTTGTTACATTTTTGGAGAGGTGCACATCAGGGTACGACGTAGCTACGGCGTACACTTGACGCAGAAGTATAAATTGGGCTTTACGTCTTGTAGGAAGACTGCGAGTGTTTTTAGGGTGCCATTTAGGGGGCCACAGTTGTAAACACAACGGCTTGAAGACCGTTAAAGAACGCAACACACACGGAAATCCTGTTTCGGGAAGACAAATTCAGTACAATTTACCTTGAACTTCAAATTCAAAAAGTTTTCACCCCCGGCTCTTAATGCATTGTGTTTCCTTCTGGAGTATCAGTGAATGTTTGAACCTTTTTAATAGTTGTGTTTGAGTCCCTCAATTGTCCTCAGTGTGAAAAGATGAATCTCAAAATCATAGTCACTGCTGGAAAGGGTTCAAAGTTACGTCAGTTACTAACGCAATGGGGGTTTCGCTTAGAAGCCAATCGCCTTTGAGCTCTACAAAACGAGCCAATGGCATGAAGATGCCATGGGTCTGCGGAATTTGCATAACGCAACCCCGCCCCACCGCGTGGGTATAAAGGGCGCTGCGTGGCAATCTCGCATTATGTTTCTGCTTCAGAGCCAAGTGTTACTGCCTGAGCGTTTTTCTCTTCAAGACGAGTGTCTCTCCAGAGTGTTGGTGTTACGGCGCGTTCTAGCGAGTTCCGCATTCCTGTCTGATCTGTGCAGTGATCTAGCACAGCGTGTGTGTTCTCCCTAGGCGCTTCAGCATTTCTGCAGAGCAAAAACTCTTCTCTAAAAGAGCTGCACGCGGCACGTCTGTTTCAAGATGTCTCGCCCGTGCTCCGTTCCTGGGTGCGGTCGGCTGGTTCCTCCGTTTGACGGGCATGATCGGTGTTTGGCGTGCTTGGGCCTCGTGCACACCGAGCGCACGTTCATGGATGAGTCATGTTCCCACTGCGGGAACATGGCCATCGCAGTGTTGCGGTCAAGACTCCGTGATCTCCGTGCTGGAGGGAGAGTCCCCTCTACCACACCCCAATCTATTCCCTCCACAAGTGGGAATACTTTGGCTGGTGGTCAGGGTGACTTGAGGGTGACGGTGTGGGCCAACCCGACGAATCCTCCTCGGGCCACACCCCCTTCTAGCACACTGCAGCCTGTGGTGTTGCCAGATGAGGGCGCAGGTGTTTCCCGTCCTGGGCCCTGCGTTTCATTTGGCGCACCGGCGGAGGATGCTATGTCGATCACCGCATCACAAGGTGGGCTGGATTCCTCCGGAGATGATGATTCGGCTGTGTTGGCTCCTTCGGGAGTCCCAGTATTGCCCGAGTCTGATCCAGAGCTCACAGCCATGCTTTCCCGGGCGGCCGAGGCTCTTGGGCTTGTGTGGAACCCTCCGCCATGTCCCGAGCGCTCTTGGCTAGATGATTGGTATCTGGGGGCGGCCCGTGCCGAAGGCGGCCGTCAGCCCCCAGTGCCCTTCTTCCCGGAAGTGCATGAAGAGGTGTCGAAGTCGTGGAAGTCTCCCTTGACTTTTCGCGATCGTTCGGCAGCCACTTCCACCTTCACTGCCCTCGATGGCGGCACGGTGAAAGGGTACACTGGGGTTCCCCCTGTTGAGCGCTCTGTTGCGATGCAACTGTGTCCGCAGAGCGCTGCGACATGGTGTGGTGACCCAAAGCACCCGTCCAAGGCCTGTAGGTTTACGTCTACTCTGGTGGCGAAGACCTACAGCGTCCGCCCTGCATGCGATGGCCACCCTTCAGGTCTACCAGGCCAAGGTGCTCAGAGACATGCACGAGGGCACTGCTGACCCCGCGTTAATGCAGGAGCTGCGGGCGGCTACCGACCTCGCTCTACGAGCGACGAAGGTGACCGCTCGCTCTCTCGGTCAGGTGATGTCCACTTCTGTGGTCCAGGAGCGCCACTTATGACTCAACCTGGCTGATATGGGACAATCTGAGCGAACCCGTTTCCTCAATTCTCCCATTTCCCAGGATGGGCTATTCGGCGGGGCGGTCCAGAACTTCGCCCAACAGTTCTCGACCGCTCAGAAACAGACTGAGGCAATCAAGCATATTCTGCCCCGGCGGCCTGCTGCTGCCTCTACCCAGCCGCCGGCTCAGAAGCCTCAGTCTGCTCCCTGCCGAGGCCGCCCTCCTGCAGCTCCCGCAACTCCCACCCAGCCCCAGCAGCGGCCTTCACGCCGCTTGGCAGTGTGCGACGCCAAGCAGCCTTGCCACTCTCGGCCCCCTCTGTCGCCAGCCCCCTGGCAGACGAGACCCCCGTGGAACGCTGGCCCTTCCCTGGTCTCCTCTGTCAGGGCGCGGAATTCGACCCCGCCCACACCTCGGGACGCTCCCACGCCTCCCATGTCTGGGCCGGTCATTCCGCCTCGCTGCCCCATCGGGGGTACGCCTGTGGTTCGCATGACCCAGCTGGTACAGTTTCTGGGAGCCTGGCTAGCGCTTCTCAGTGCGGTTCCACTGAAATATTTTCAGAGGCTCCTGGGGCATATGGCATCCGCAGCCACGGTAACGCCGCTCGGTTTGCTTCATATGAGACCGCTTCAGCACTGGCTTCGCGATCGAGTCCCGAGATGGGCATGGCAACACGGCACCACGGCACGGTCCAAGAAGGGTTGGAGCGAAGGCTGTCTCCCTCCACCCTGAAGGTCTCCCTCCACCCTGAAGGTCTATGTGGCCGTGATTTCGGCTCACCATGACCTGGTGGATTCAAAAACGGTAGGTCAGCATGACTGGTCAGCAGGAGATTAAATCCTCCTCACTCTCCTCAAATACCCTCTTGGGATCTTGCAGTGGTTTTATCTGCCCTGCAGAAAGCTCCCTTTGAGCCCCTGCAGTCTGTGGAGCTGAAGTTCCTTTCAATGAAAGTGGCGCTCTTGATTGCTCTGGCTTCCATCAAGAGGGTAGGGGACCTGCAGGCATTTTTGGTTGACGAAGCGTGCCTGGAATTCGGGCCGGCCAATTCTCACGTGATCCTGAGACCCCGGCCTGGATACGTGCCCAAGGTTCCCACCACTCCCTTCAGGGATCAGGTGGTGAACCTGCAAGCGCTACCTATGGAGGAGGCAGACCCAGCCTTGGCACTGCTCTGTCCAGTACGCGCCCTTCGCGCTTACGTAGACCGGACGCAGTGTTTCAGGACCTCAGACCAGCTCTTTGTCTGTTACGGAGGGCAGCAGAAAGGGAAGGCTCTCTCCAAGCAGAGGTTGTCTCACTGGATAGTGGACGCCATTGTCCTGGCATATCAGGTTCAGGGCATGCCATGCCCCCTTGGGGTTAGAGCACACTCCACTAGGAGTGTTGCTTCCTCTTGGGCTTTAGCGCATGGCGCCTCGCTGACAGACATTTGTAGAGCTGCAGGCTGGGCGACACCCAACACATTCGCAAGATTTTATAATCTTCGAGTGGAGCCTGTGTCCGCTCGTCTACTCGCCCCAAGTGGCCAGTAACTGGACAGGCTCAGGTGTCTTCGCTTGCTGCGCCATTCCACTCCACAGACTGGATGCGTGCGCATTTTCTCTCAGGTGAGCTTCCCAGTAAGCCCTGAGCTCCTCCAGCACTGCTGATGTCGACACCAGAGTGCATGCCCGCTTGGTCAGCCCTTGTGTTCGGCTAGGTGCCTCCGTGTGCATGGTTCCCCCGTTGGGCAACCCCCACATGTGTATTTCCACGGTAAGTCTCTCTGAGCACGTGTCTTCCCTTGGCAAGACACCCTTGCCACACCTGGGGTTGAAAAATTTTCCACCTGCGGCTGGATACCCCAGAGTGCTCCATATGCAGTCCCTACGGGGGTCATATGTGTATTCTTAAGTCCTCCCTTCGGGCAGGCATTGTGTTGCATTTCTCCACGTGGGATATGCTTCCCAGTGTACCTTGGTATCGGCGTTGAGCCTAACCCCTCGTTTGTGCTAAGACTCACGGCAGGGAGCCCTGGTCAGTGCAGGACGCTGGAAGACAGCCGTCGTGGCGAGATTGTATTGGGACCCTCATTTCGTCAGTAACTGACATAACTCGTAGTGTACTGACTGAAAGGGAACGTCTCGGTTACGTATGTAACCCTCGTTCCCTGAAGGAAGGGAACGGAGACGTTACGTCCCCATGCCACTTCCGCTGTACCGCTGGAACGGCCGGACGCTCATGCCTCGGCTCTTCAGCAGGTAACATAATGCGAGATTGCCACGCAACGCCCTTTATACCCACGCGGTGGGGCAGGGTTGCGTTATGCAAATTCCGCAGACCCATGGCATCTTCATGCCATTGGCTCATTTTGTAGAGCTCAAAGGCGATTGGCTTCTAAGCGAAACCCCCATTTCGTTACTAACTGACGTAACGTCTCCATTCCCTTCCTTCAGGGAACGAGGGTTACATATGTAACCGAGACGTTCCCTTTCGAGAGTACTCTCATATTGCGTAAGTTAGCTTATGCTATGGGAAAACTCCTTTTCTCAAGAATATTGAAACCAAAATTATCCATATAATTTTATATGTAAAACGCAGTGCAGCTGCACAGCAGACCCCAGCAGAGCATACTAGCGCGCTGATTGGCTGTACTGCGGCAACTGCACGAACCTATGGCGAGGCGGCTGAGACGCGCGAACCAATCAGGTCGCTTCGTGCCCTAGCGCGTCAGAGCCCGCCAAAATGGGCGTGGCCTATGGCTATAAAGCCCCCCTTACGCCATAGGATTCAGGTTAAATCGATTGAAGCGATCGCCTGATCTAAGCACGATAGCACGGCGGGTTACGCAATACTCGTTCCCTTCTCTCAGGGAACCGAGGTTACGTTTAGTAACTGAGACGTTCCCTTTCGAGAGTATTCTCGTATTGCGTAAGTTAGCTTACACTATGGGAATCCAATTTAAAACGCTGTGCGTGCTTATAAACTTTGCCCCATACTATGGGCTGGGGCGAGAGCCCGAGGCCCATAAAAGAGTAAAAGTTATGAGTCCCAAAAAGAGGCCAACGAATGGTGAGTCTCATGTAAGGATATATAGCAGGAAATGAATATTCCTGTGTCATATAATTTAGATAAAAGTAGACCGGACAGCGTCGGGCCTTATAGTTTTTGTAAATGTGTCGTACATTTGTCTATATGGAAAGGACCCTAGCTTGCAAAGCGGGAACCTCCAAGTTATAAAATTGTATAAATGTGGACGGAGAGGCCCAGCCTGCCGCCGCACAGATATCTTCCAGCGGTATTCCACTGGACCAAGCCCACGACGAGGCCATGCCTCTAGTGGAATGAGCTCTGATGCCTAGATGCGGCGGAACGCCCTAATTAACTCTAAGAGCCCTGACGGGACAGAGTAGATTCGCGTCTCTTTCATCCTCAGACGAGGGAAGAGCTGATAGCGAAATGATCTGTGCTCTGAACGGAGTGGAGAGCACTTTGGGTACATACCCGTGTCTTGGTTTGAGGACAACTCTGGAGTCGTTAGGCCCAAATTCAAGACAGGAAGCGCTCACCGAGAGCGCATGTAAATCGCCAACTTGCTTGACTGAAGCTAGTGCAAGCAAGAGAGCAGTTTTGAGCGAAAGGTGCTTCAGGCTTACAGACTGAAGCGGCTCAAATGGGGCACCTTTCATGGCCTCTAGGATCGTGGAAAACTCCCAAATAGGAACCGATGGGGTTCGAGGCGGGTTCAGCCTCCTAGCTCCTCTGAGGAAGCGTATGATTAGGTCGCTTCTCCCCAGTGACTGTCCGGCAACATGAGCGTGAAACACTGCTATGGCCGCCAGATATACTTTGAGCGTGGAAGGGGAGCGACTCGCTTCCAAAAGCTCTTGAAGAAAGGAGAGCACTTCTGTCACTCCACATGAGTGTGGGTCCAGGTTCTGCGCTGTACACCAGCTTGAGAACACTGACTATTTTAGAGCATAAAGCCGCCTGGTTGAAGGCACTCTCGCTTCAGAAATAGTATTCAGCACCCCTTCTGGGAGGTTGATGGGCCACACATGAAGGGCCCATAAGTTGGGACGGGGATGCCAGATCGTCCCCTTCGCCTGCGTGAGGAGGTCTCTCCTCAGCGGTATCGGCCATGGGGCTGTTTCTAGCAGCTGAATCAGCTTGGAGAACCATAGTTGGTTCCTCCAGAGAGGAGCTATTAAAAGCACTGCACACTTGCTTTCCCTGATCCGTTTGATGACCTGAGGTCGCATTGCGACCGGAGGGAATGCATACAGCGGGCGGCTGGGCCAGTCGTGGGCCAGCGCATCCCTGTCCTTGGAGAAAAATGTTGGGCAATGAGCATTGTCTTCTGCCTCGCCGAAGACACTCCAAATTAGCTGAACCGTTTGTGGGTGAAGAGACCAGTCCCCTGGGGGAATGTTGTCTCTGGATAGCATATCAAGACCCTGGTTCAGAATGCCTGGCACATGCGCTGCCCTTAGCGAGTCCATAAAAGGAGGCGTTTGGCCATGGTGTGCAGGCTGCTTGACCTGAGTCCACCCTGGCGATTTATATAGGATACCACTGACATGTTGTCCGTTCGGACCAGGACGTGGTGACCCTTTATGTATGGGAGGAAAGCTTTTAGCGACAGATCGACCGCTCTCATCTCTAGACAGTTTATGTGCAGCCGTCTCTCCTAACTTGACCAAAGGCCGGAGATGGGCCTGCCTTCGTGCAGGGTACCCCAACCTAGGTTGGATGCATCTGTTGACATCACTTTCCATTTCGAGACCGTGCACATACTCACACCAGACTGGTACCAGTCGGCTGCTTTCCAAGGAGCCAGGGCTTTGATACAGCTGTGGTTCACTTTGATGCGTAAGTGGCCTGACCGCCACGTGCGAGCCGGGACGAGAGGCTTTAACCAGAGCTGAAGGGGACGCATGTACAGAAGACCCAGTTTGAGCACTGCTGATGCTGAGGCCATGAGGCCTAACATCCTCTGAAAACATTTGAGAGGAGTGTAAGTGCCAGCTTTGAACGACGCTGGGCGCCTCTAGGCGCTGGATGGCGAGCGCGCGATGTGACGTAAGCCACGTTCTCATCTGCACCGAGTCTATGGCTGTTCCCAGAAAATAAATATTCTGGCTGGGAGACAGTGCGCTCTTGGTAGTGTTGATCCTGAGACCCAGACATTCTAGATGGCTGAGGAGCCAGGACCTGTGAGTTATCAACTGCGCCTCTGATTGAGCTATAATGAGCCAAGCATTGAGGTAGTTCAGTACTCGCACCCCCGGTAGCCTCAGGGAGGCGAAGGCCGCATCCATGCACTTCGTAAATGTACGGGGTGCCAGGGATAGACCGAATGATAGGACTGTGTATTGATAAGCCTGCCCCTCGAAAGCGAATCTCAAGAATGGCCTGTGGCGGGGTGTGAAGTAAGCATCTTTCAGATCCACTGTGAAAAACCAGTCCTCTGGGCGAATTTGAGAGAGGATTTGTTTCATTGTCAACATTCTGAACGAGTGCGTCATAAGCGCTTTGTTCAGATGTCTGAGATCTAGTATGGGTCTGAGACCGCCATCCTTCTTTGGAACGAGGAAGCAGCGACTGTAAAAGCCTGACTCACTTATTGCTAAGGGGACAGTTTCCACAGCCCCTTTTTCTAACAGTTTCGACACCTCGATGCGAAGCACGTGACTCACGTCGCTCTTCACCGATGTCTCGAGCACGACGCGAAAGCGCGGGGGTCTGCGAGCAAACTGTAGCGAGTAACCTCGTTTTATTATGTTCAACACCCATTCTGATATACCGGGGATGGCCTCCCAGGCCTCGGCCCGCATAGCAAGGGGTTGAATTAAGTTTGGGGACAGGCTGCTTTGTAATAGGGACCCGGTCGCCCGACTGGTTTGTGCTTGTGACACCATGGGGACAGTGCTTATGTGTAGCGGTGCGCACTTTGTAGTGGGCGTGCGCTCTACATTCAGAACGCTCTCGGCGCGAGCCGGCGAGCGAGTCAACAGGGGGTAATCTGTGTGATTTTGTGGCGCTGTGTGAACAGTGCTTATGTGCAGGGGTGCATACTGTATAGTGGGCACACTGCCTACAGTCAGAACAGAGCAAAAACTTTGTGTTTTATTAGGGCAGGGCTTAGATGGGTGCGTCGCTTTTGGCTGCCATCCTCTGGCGGAGGGCGGGCAAAGATGTGCAGTGACCGCTTCCACAAGAGGGGGAAGACTCTCATAATCTTTTTTCTTCGCGCCGTAGAGTGTCGAGAGCACTGAAGAAGCAGAGGGTTTGAGACGAGCTGAAAATGGCGCCTTTCGCGATTTCGTCAGCCCGTCATGCACGTTACTTCCAGGAAGAAGAGGGGCGGGCCTCTGCAGAGGGGCCTGACGGTGGCTTTGCAGAGACCACTCGTCCAGCCTGCATCGCGTGGGCTCCTCGGGATGAGACCAATCGAGCCCGAGGTCTCAGAGGGCCCTGGACAGCAAGCAAATAAGCTCCGCAAGCAAAAAGCTGTCATCCTCGTCCTCCTCCGCTTCTGGTCCACTGAAGGAAAATAGGACCGGCCGCTAACTGAGAGGGGCGCTGGTCATCCTGGATGAACAAGACCGGCAAAGCGGATTCTGAGAGCAAGACACGCGGGGAATGGTCCGGCGTGGGCTTGCTCGTCCGCTCTGGCATTCTCTGTCCGCGGCGCTTCTTTCTGCGCTGCCCGCGAGAGAGAGGGAGGGGATGGCGGAGCAGAACAGCGGGCTGAAGGCGGTGTCCAGTGAAGACAGGAACCAGCGTCCTCAGAACTGCAAGGCAGAAGGCTTTTCGACGGAGGCAGCTTCTCAATCCGGAGGTCAGTGAAGGTAACTAAACTGAAGGAGATTAAATCTGAAATCCTATGGCGTAACATGGGCTTTTATAGCCGTAGGCCACGCCCATTCTGGCGGGATATGGCGTGCTAGGGCGGGAAGCGACCCGATTGGTTCGCACGCCTCAGCTGCTTTGCCATAGGTTCGTGCAGTTGCCGCAGCACAGCCAATCAGCGTGCTAGTATGCTCTGCTTGGGTCTGCTGTGCAGCTGCACTGCGTTTTACATATATAAAATTATAAGGATAATTTTTGGCTTCAATATCTCGAGAAAAGGAGTTTTCCCCATAGCGTTCTATGCATTACGAGAGTACTCTCGAAAGGGAACAGGAAGTAGAGCCACGATATCAAAACCATGCCCACACTCCCTCAGTATCTGTTAGTACAGTTTACTGCAGAACAACTCATTATGTAGGTGTGAAATAAACAGTTATGGAAATGTAGAAATGTCAGGGTTCAGAAAGAAGAGGATTCAATTTGCAGGGTAATACAGTTTATTGGGAAAACAGGAGGGGTAACAAACAGAAGCAAGATCTAGGTCCACAGTCGATGACGGCCTCGGGTAGCAAAGACAAAGTCCATAGAGTGGTAACGCTCAGCCAAGAGCAGCCTGCACAGAAGGTCCGGGATGGTGGATGAGACAGGGGAAGCAACGGGCAGTGGTGGCAGGTGAGGCGGGGAAAAAGGAGAAAGATTGCAGCAGGGAAGCTGGAGGTGGCGGAAGGTGAACACCAACCAGCAGCCAGGGAAACTGGGAGACTGGAGAGAAAAAAAAATAATAATAATAATAATTAATAATAACAAAAAATAAAAAAGGAAAAACAAGACAAAACTGATCTGAAGACAAGCCACAGGAGAAAATAAAAAAATAACTAAATAAACAGAATAAGCCAAAAACCAATGAAGGAAGAGGGAAAAAATAATAATAATAACTGAATAAAACTAAAAAACAACAAAAACAAAGCTGGATAACAAGCAGAGCTCAAGACAGAGCAAAAGCAAAAAAATTGAAAAAAAACTAAGATTCTAAAGCAAATTCAAGATTGTAGAAAATAAGGCTTGACTAGACTACCAGACAAGATGAAAAGCAAGCCGTGAATGACACAATGCACAAACATGATCTGGCATGGAACAAAAAACACGAAGGGAATATAAGGGGAATCTAATGAGGGTAGCACGTGAGTGTAATAATGAACTAACAGGGTAACAAGAGGGCGGGGCGACAACTGACAGTGAACGCATGGCAACACAACAGAACACACGTGCCGAAGCACATGGCGAACGAACACAAACACCACACGCCAAAGCGTGTGTGCGGACAAACAAGACAGTCATGCGCTCCGAACGAACAACGGCACAAACACAAGAAGACTGATCAAACCGGCGTCCTGACAAGAAATTAAAGCTAAAGCCAGAAGCTGTCAATCATGACGTCACACCCCTGTTTTTATAGCATCAAATAACTAACTAAAACCAAACTTATTTTAAAAAATGAACACTTGAACTTACATCAACGTGACAAAAACTACCTAAAATGACAGAAACCATCTTTGGGAAAAAAAATTATCTGAAGTGTAATTTGATTGTTTAGTTTATCTCGCGTCCCATTAGAATACATGGAGGAGGTGGGGTTTATGAGCTATACTGGGACCAGCCACCTGGGGGCGATCGAGACACTTTGGCTTCACTTTTCAGGACGTGTGCGGCACTCTTGGTACATACCTATAGGATTTTATATATGTTCTCCAACAACTTATATGCATATAGAATGGTGCAAAAACAAATTCATAAGTTAAAAAAAAGGGTTTAAATATTAAATCAGTTCCATAGTGAATTCCAAGTGATCAAGGGCTTAGAGCGTTCCATTTAAACCATATGCATGAGTTCCGCCAGTAGTGCAACGTAAGCATTGACACACATCCGAGATGACGAGACGGATGGAAGTTAGCAAGTAAAGGCCAAGGACATAAAAATTTGGAGTGGAACGCAGCCTGAGACTAGTGGACACTTGCTTCTTTCATGAATGAATAAGACAATTTGAATGAATCGGTTGAATGAATGATTCTGTGATTCACTTTACTACTTGCCGCCACCTACTGGTGTTTTTAGTTTCATACGGGGTTGGGAAGGTTACTTTTAAAATGCATTTCACTACAGATTACAGATTTTAAAAAGTAGTTTGTGATGTGTTTTGTATCTTAATCTAAATACTTTAGAATACTTTGGAATACTACACAAATTTTTTAACGATTTTTTGATTTTATGATGCCGTTCACTTTATTTAAGCAATTCATCTTGATTTAACAACATTATATCAGGTTTCTGGTTCAATTTACTTGAAACAGTTACTCTTTGACTTAACTTGATGTTTTCATGATGTTTTCAAATAACGTTTCAATCAAGTAACCCAATCAAACAGGACTTTCACTTCCCATCATGCCTTGCAAAGGGGCTGAATTCGGAGAGTAAATGTTTAAATAAAGTGCTATGTTATGCATTTTTAACAAGATGAGAAAATGGAGAGACTTCTTAATGTTTAATGTTCTGTTATGTTGGTATTTAAAAGTTTCTGTTATGTTAGTGTTTTGGGGGGGTTACCATTGTGGTAAAGTGTAGAGCATGTGCTTGGTTTGAGGACCTGCTAACAAGAATTCAAATAACTTTAATAATAAAGCAGCCACTATGATAGTGTTTTGGTTGGAACCTATCACTTCTGGACTGCCAACGTGGACTTTCACGTGTAAGGAAATGTTATATTTTGTTTGTAGTTATTTAAATCACAGGACTAAACGATTAGCATTAGTTGTAGGATTATTTGAAGAATTCTAATTGAATGAAAACCATTTATTTAAGTTAAACTAAAGCCATTCATTCAAGTTCAATGAACATCATTGATTCTAGTTAGTTGTATACGGTTGACTCTTTTAGGTTTTACTTGCTTCAAGAACGTGGAACCATTGTCCATGATTGAATCATGTTCAGCCAAAGAGCTATTTTTTTGAGTGTAATATGGTATGTCACACAAAGGGACCACCATACATAGGACTTGGTTTTCCTCTGCATAGCAATTTAAACATCAGATTTCCACAATATTTATTGAAGCAAAAAATGCAGAGAAAAGAAAAAATATTGATGCTCAAGAAGGCAACAATTCAAACTTTATGAATTGGATGAACGGTAAATTGTACTCATTTTGTATTCTGGGAAACATGTAGTTGTTAGCTTCTGAAGGGCAGTACTAAATGAAAAAATATGATCTTTAAACAAAATAAGAAAAATGTACATATAATCCCGCTCAAAAGTTTTCACCCCCTGCTCATAACGCATTGTGTTGGAAACTTGTTGCAAAAAGTTGCAATTAGGCCTACCTTTTTATTATTTTTTTATTAGTCGCAATTCTGAGAAAAAAATGTCAGTCTTTTCCCCCCTCATAATTGGACATTATAACTTGCAATTGCGAATTTATATCTCTCAGAAAAGAAGTCAGAATTGTTTTTGTGAATTAGATTTGTAAATAGATTTGTGAATAAAAATATCTAATTTACTTATCAAAGATGCTGCAAAAAAGTCCCCCTTGAGAAGAGGTGTTTAGAAATGAGGTCAATAGAGCAATTTCTGGAGCATTTCAACAGGTGTGTCTTCCATGTGAGGGTGACAGGGGGAAAGAGAGTTTTGGAGGGACATTCAAATGTCATTTGACTTAAAAACAGCACATCATTTGCTACTTTCTTAAAGCCCGCCCTTTTAATTCCCATAGTGCAATTTATTGTATTTTTTTCCGAATAACAAGGAAATTAGTAGAAATTAATTGTATTTTTTTCTGAATAACAAGGAAATTAGTAGAAATATTAGTAGATGCTGTACCATAAAGGGTTACATCCTCTAAACTTTTTTCAAAAAATAAGCTTAGTCAGTAGAGCGTAAGGCTCGTGGAACAAGCTTTTGATGCAATCGACCCGGGTTCGAATCTGCCTTTTGCAGAGCTCGCTTTTTTCCCTTTTCCCATCACATATCACATCGGAAAGGCATTTACTTTCAATAAAAATTAAGAAAATGTTCTAAAAGTGGAAAAAAAAAGTGCCTAACGAAATGTTTAATAATAATAAAAGTATTTATTGGGTAGGGTTAGGGGTAGGTGTAGGGAGGGCGTTTATTTTGTCCCATTAAGGCTGCATCCATTTAATAATTTTAATAAATATAATAATTTACACTCTATGTTATTATTGCATCCTGTTAATGTACAACAATACTGAGATGCAAATACTATCTGCAATATGTGTAAATAATAATTAGATGCTATTTATACTTTATTTTGACAAAGAACTGCGACTTTTACATGGTGTAAATAGAATATATCACTATTTTCACTTAGTATGCTATTTCACTTAGTAAAAAGCATCTACAGCTATTTGCACTTAGTGTAAATATCATCTATCACTAAGAAAATATGTTATTTTCACTTGGTGTAAATAGAATTTAGTTGCTATTTACACTTGGTGTAAATAGCATCTATTGTTATTTGCACTTAGTGTAAATAGCCGCTGCCATAAAATAAATGTACACAAACCTGTATTTTACCGAAGACATGCGCAACCAATTTGACAGAGCTGTTCTCTAGTTCTAGTTCTAGTTCTCTCCTGAAGAGGTCGCAAAAAGCCCGCGATAAAGATTTTTTAAAGCGTAATATGCTGATTTGCTGCTCAAGAAACATTTTAAATAGGCCCTATCAGTAGCTAGGCCTAGTGCTGCTTAATATTTTAGTGGAAACCCTGAATCTTTTTTTTCTTCTTTTTTTTTTCAGGATTATTTGATGAATAGAAAGTATTTGACAGAATCCTTGCTGAATACATTTCTTTTTTTTTTTAAATCTTACTGACCCAAAACTTTTGAAAGGTGATGCTATGTGATGTCAACATGCAGCGCTTCAGTCTACAAATACTTCAAACTTACTAACCTTCAATGAGAAAGACTCCTGAAGGGAACTCAACTGATCACCAGGGGGAATATTAGGCTCACTATATTCTCCAGTGCTTCTGAAGGAAAGCGCAAGCTTCAAATGAAACCTTCACTGCAAAGCGCCACCAAGTGGATCCTCGCGTGCTCACATCTCAATACTCACATCCACATTTAACAACCTCGCTCTTGTATTGGAAACCAGTTGGTCACCAACTAATTGGCTCTAGACGAAGATCTTGCTGCGCATTTTTAGTTAGTTAGTTAGTTAGTTAGGAGAAATTTTTCTTGGCCAATCAAGAGAGCAAGTAACAATCCACCATACAGTCATACTTCATTTACACAACATTTCCAAATGGCATAGGGGAGAGCAGGGCACAACCTAACGCTTTTTGACTTTCTCAGTTTGTGTAAATCCACTTGGGGTTCAGAGTATTTATTTTTCCCCACATTAATTTCACACATGTCTAGTACAATTATGTGGTTTTGTTTCATTAATACAGTGTATATTTTTTCTTGATTTACCCTGAAAGAATGGAAGTGAAATGTGACAACATGCCCCAGCTTGTAACATGACCAAATTGCAGCGTAAAATGTTATCTGATACAATAAAAAAAATATCCAAGACAAACTAAAATATTTTGTCAATAAATTACAATTATTAACTTTTTTAAATAAAATAATGACATTTTTTAATAATTAAAAATATACATATTTTTGAGTTTGACAACAAACACACCGCAAAACACAGCTATACAGCATAGTTCAAAACATAATAATAATAACAGATTTAAGATTAAAATAAAATCAGATTTGTCTAATTTTAAATAAACACAAAAAACAGAGATGAAAAATTAACTTTAGAAGGAAATTTACTTTTGCTATGGTTAAATAAACATTCAGTGATATCTTCCAAAGATTTTTAAAATTTTGGTGCAATTTTTTCTCTATAGTTTTGATATGGCAACTAGTAAATACACAAAGTTTCGTCATGCTGACATGTGTGGAAAGTTTTAAACCATGTGTGTTACAACTAACCCCGCGTTAGGTTGTGCCCCGCTCACCCCTACATCAGTTATTACACAAATATTACACAACACCCGACACATTACTCATCTACCCTCACCCACACACACACCAATAATTACTTATTGTTCAATAATTTAATTGATCATGGAATTAGAGAGAATTTATACCAATTCAACTTACAGTTTGGTACCCTATATCTCCTGCATCAACTCATACTCATTATAAAGAATATGGCTTGGATCATCAGTCATTTTAAGGCTCTGCTTCTTTACAGACCTCTCAAAAATCTCCTGAAGAGAAAATTGGAGCAACATGCCAATTATTTTTTCCAGCACTTCTAACAACATTTTGAAGTCGTGACCTAATTTTAATGGACAAACCATATTGTGAAACCATAACATACAATAGATTGGGTTTCGATGGGTTTTTGTAAGAAAAATATCCATATTTAACACGTTAAAAAGTAAAATATCTAGCTTCCGGCAGACCGCCATCCATATTCAACTTACGAAAAAAGCATAACTGGCACGACGATGATGTCGGACGTAGCTTAAGCATTTTGAACTGCGAGAGGCGCTACACTTTCTTCTTTTTAAGTTGAATACGGAAGGCGGTCCGCCGGAAACTAGATATTTTACTTCATAACGTGTTAAACATGGATATTTTTCTTACAAAAACCCATTGATTCGCTTCAGAAGGCCTTTATGAACCCCCCGGAGCTGTGTGGAGCACTTTTATAATGGATGGATGCACTTTTTTGGTCTTCAAATTTTGGGCTGCCATTTACTGCCATTGAAAAGCTTGGAAGAGCCAGGACATTTTTTAATATCACTCTGAAAGAAGAATGTCATATAAACCTAGGATGGCTTGAGGGTGAGTAAATCATGGGGTAATTTTAATTTTTGGGTGAACTATTCCTTTAACATCTTGTATGGATGTTTTGCAAAACAGAGGGTTTATGGGTAAAGAAGGCTGGTGCAAATCAACAAATTGAACATTGACAAACAAACATGCTGCATACTAATACTGCAATACTAAATCCTCTATTATCATTCAGTGACCTGGAGTAAACATCTCCAGTCACCTACTTATGTTTGTAGGAATTTGTGGTTTATTATCATAACAAATCAAATATTCACAGTTTTATTATGAGTCGTTATGACCTAAATCAGGAGTGCCCAGTCCTGTTCCTGGAAATCTTCCTGCAAAGTTTAGCTCCAACTCCTGTCAAACACACCTGAACCAGTTACTGAAGATCTTCAGGAACACTGGAAAATTAGGTGTGTTGAAGCAGGACTGTTACTGAACTTATAGGATATCCAGGGGGGGACCGGCTGCTTTAAGTCCTACAATACATCTCATCTTCATGGACTGCAGCAGATTTGCCAGCAGATTTGCCTCTTTGAGATGTTACTCACTCCACTTTTCCACCAAGGCACTTGCAAGTTCTCAAACACGTCTGGGAGGACACATGGTTACACGTGGTTTGGCACTGTAAGGATGATCAACTGTCCTTCCTGTCTCCATTACAGACATTGCAGTTTATTGCTCTGTTCACATCTGCAGTCCTCAAGCCTCCTGCAGCAGGTGATATGTTTCTCCTGCAGCAGGTGATGTGTTTCACACTTCAGGACTTCCGTTAAGGTAACAGTGAGCATCGAAGCTCCCTGGTTTTTGTTGTGCATTGTGGGACTTTTTAGGGATCAAATGTTTCAGTGCACTGGAAGCATTTTGCGAATGAGACCGCCCTTAAAATGGATGACTCCCTGATCAGTGCCCTGACTACTGAACTATAAGTAGCAAATAATACATAAAATGCGCAGAGCATAAATCATATATTTGAAAGATTTGTATAAAAAATGTTTGTTGCTTCATCAAATGAAAGTCTTTCAAATTTATTAGTGACCACTAAATGTGGTCACACATGCAACTTTTTTTCAAGTAACTTGTCAACGTTCAATATTTCAACATGAAGGTTGTTGGGTAATTTGAAGTGTTCCTCCTTCCTTGTGTTTCACCAGTGCTGAGGCTGAGGTCTCTTCACTTCTAAAACCGAGAAGTTCACGGTGAAAATCCCCAACTGATTATATTTAAGGTGTGCAAAGGTTTCTTCCTTGATTTTTCATCGATATTCGGCCTGTACTTTGTTCTTGTAAAGTTTCTCAATCCTGTCATGTAATAGTATTTCCCGCATTAGGTTTAGAATCTTTTTTTTTAGATATATGATATATCATAATAATCACATAATTTATAAAGCTTATACTATGACATAGTATATATGCAGTGCTAGAAAGTATTGCCTGTATGACTTTTATGTTCGACAGAAGAAATGCATACAGTTTCGGAATGACATGAGAGTGAGTAAATAATGACTTTTTGAATGACTATGCTTCTAAATATTTTGTGTCAGTATTAAGAAGCTAAGTACATAAATCTGTAACTATTGTTTTTGCATTCCTGTAATGTAGAGTAATGATGAGTGAATACACTGAACAAAATTATAAACGCAACACTTTTGTTTTTGCCCCCATTTTTCATGAGCTGAACTCAAAGATCTAAGACTTTTTCTATGTACACAAAAGGCCTATTTCTCTCAAATATTGTTCACAAATCTGTCTAAATCTGTGTTAGTGAGCACTTCTCCTTTGCCGAGATAATCCATCCACCTCACAGGTGTGGCATATCAAGATGCTGATTAGACAGCATGATTATTGCACAGGTGTGCCTTAGGCTGGCCACAATAAAAGGCCACTCTAAAATGTGCAGTTTTATCACAAAGCACAATGCCACAGATGTCGCAAGTTTTGAGGGAGCGTGCAATTGGCATGCTGACTGCAGGAATGTCCACCAGAGCTGTTGCCCGTGAATTGAATGTTCATTTCTCTACCATAAGCCGTCTCCAAAGGCGTTTCAAAGAATTTGGCAGTACATCCAACCGGCCTCACAACCGCAGATCACGTGTAACCACACCAGCCCAGGACCTCCACATCCAGCATCTTCACCTCCAAGATCGTCTGAGACCAGCCACCCGGACAGCTGCTGCAACAATCGGTTTGCATAACCAAAGAATTTCTGCACAAACTGTCAGAAACCGTCTCAGGGAAGCTTATCTGCATGCTCGTCGTCCTCATCGGGTTCTCGACCTGACTGCAGTTCGTCATCGTAACTGACTTGAGTGGGCAAATGCTCACATTCGATGACATCTGGCACTTTGGAGAAGTGTTCTCTTCACGGATGAATCCCGGTTTTCACTGTACAGGGCAGATGGCAGACAGCGTGTATGGTGTCGTGTGGGTGAGCGGTTTGCTGATGTCAATGTTGTGGATCGAGTGGCCCATGGTAGCGGTGGGGTTATGGTATGGGCAGGCGTATGTTATGGACAACGAACACAGGTGCATTTTATTGATGGCATTTTGAATGCACAGAGATACCGTGATGAGATCCTGAGGCCCATTGTTGTGGCCCATTTATCCACGACCATCACCTCATGTTGCAGCATGATAATGCACTGCCCCATGTTGCAAGGATCTGTACACAGTTCTGCTGAAAACATCCCAGTTCTTGCATGGCCAGCATACTTACTGGACATGTCACCCATTGAGCATGTTTGGGATGCTCTGGATCGGCGTATATGACAGCGTGTTCCAGTTCCTGCCAATATCCAGCAACTTCGCACAGCCATTGAAGAGGAGTGGACCAACATTCCACAGGCCACAATCAACAACCTGATCAACTCTATGCGAAGGAGATGTGTTGCACTGAGTGAGGTAAATGGTGGTCACACCAGATACTGACTGGTTTTCGGACCCCCCCAATACAGTAAAACTGCACATTTTAGAGTGGCCTTTTATTGTGGCCAGCCTAAGGCACACCTGTGCAATAATAATGCTGTAATCAGCATCTTGATATGCCACACCTGTGAGGTGGATGGATTATCTCGGCAAAGGAGAAGTGCTCACTAACACAGATTTAGACAGATTTGTAAACAATATTTGAGAGAAATAGGCCTTTTGTGTACATAGAAAAAGTCTTAGATCTTTGAGTTCAGCTCAAGAAAAATGGAGGCAAAAACAAAAGTGTTGCGTTAATAATTTTGTTCAGTTTAAGTGTCAGACTGTCACCTCAAATAAATCAATAAATCAAACTCCACATATGGTAAATACACTTGCTATGAAAAGGAAGAAGGAAGTAAACCTGTTAACCCCGCCTAAGACTCCCTTAGTGATGCTTAACAAAGCGAGGTTGAGGCATGGTATAAAGCATGGCTGCTCCATCCAGTCAGTACAACACACTCTGAGCCTTGAGTCCAGAACCAGAGAGCCTGAGACCTGCTGAGACCTGGTGAGAAATGGAAAAATTCTCTTTAAATGACTTTATAAATTTAATTGCACTTTAAATGCTGATTGCATAATGCAAAGAATGCATTTAGAATAATTGCTACATTTAATAGACAGTTCTCATTCTCGACTGTTGATTTTTTTTCTTTTAGAATAAATTGTTAGTATTATTTTTTTCCGTGTCCCTTAAAATGTAAAATATGTATGGTTTTAAAACAATTTATTTAGTTTAAAGTTAGATAAAAATGCCATTTTATACCATGTCTACACAGTATAAAAAATAGTATTTTAAACTTAGCAGTTTTAAAAAAGTTATGTTATTTATTTTTTATTTAAGTTAATTAATCGTATAATTTTTTCATTTAAATGTAGAGGAATGCATCTTCAAAAATTGTTGAAATGCATAAAACAGTGCAATTTTCATAAACAACCCTAAAAATTTCTTTTTAGGTTTATTTTCTAAATGTCTCAATTTGTGTTTCAGAGATGAATTTTCCCACTTTTGTTTTTATGGTGGGGTGCTGTTGTGCCCTTTCAATGGGTGGTAAGTTTACCAATCATGCCATCAAAAATCAAACAGCTAATGATTAACAATATAGAATTAAATCATATCAAAACACCTGTGTTAATTTTTTTCTGGTGCAAGAAATGCCATTGTGCTCTTCAGTCGTTTAAGCTTTACAGCTGGTGTGACATCCATTCAATTTCATGACTACAATATCACTTACTGTGCATTGCTGCATTTTGTAAAAAAAACAAAAACAAACAAAAAGAATAAAAATAAATCTGAATCTGATTAATTTAGTAAATATCTATAGACTAAGTTAAGTTCATTCATCTACCGTCCAAAATACACTCACCTAAAGGATTATTAGGAACACCATACTAATACTGTGTTTGACCCCCTTTCGCCTTCAGAACTGCCTTAATTCTACGTGGCATTGATTCAACAAGGTGCTGAAAGCATTCTTTAGAAATGTTGGCCCATATTGATAAGATAGCATCTTGCAGTTGATGGAGATTTGTGGGATGCACATCCAGGGCACGAAGCTCCCGTTCCACCACATCCCAAAGATGCTCTATTGGGTTGAGATCTGGTGACTGTGGGGGCCATTTTAGTGCAGTGAACTCATTGTCATGTTCAAGAAACCAATTTGAAATGATTCGAGCTTTGTGACATGGTGCATTATCCTGCTGGAAGTAGCCATCAGAGGATGGGTACATGGTGGTCATAAAGGGATGGACATGGTCAGAAACAATGCTCAGGTAGGCCGTGGCATTTAAACGATGCCCAATTGGCACTAAGGGGCCTAAAGTGTGCCAAGAAAACATCCCCCACACCATTACACCACCACCACCAGCCTGCACAGTGGTAACAAGGCATGATGGATCCATGTTCTCATTCTGTTTACGCCAAATTCTGACTCTACCATCTAAATGTCTCAACAGAAATCGAGACTCATCAGACCAGGCAACATTTTTCCAGTCTTCAACTGTCCAATTTTGGTGAGCTCGTGCAAATTGTAGCCTCTTTTTCCTATTTGTAGTGGAGATGAGTGGTACCCGGTGGGGTCTTCTGCTGTTGTAGCCCATCCGCCTCAAGGTTGTGCGTGTTGTGGCTTCACAAATGCTTTGCTGCATACCTCGGTTGTAACGAGTGGTTATTTCAGTCAAAGTTGCTCTTCTATCAGCTTGAATCAGTCGGCCCATTCTCCTCTGACCTCTAGCATCAACAAGGCATTTTCGCCCACAGGACTGCCGCATACTGGATGTTTTTCCCTTTTCACACCATTCTTTGTAAACTCTAGAAATGGTTGTACGTGAAAATCCCAGTAACTGAGCAGATTGTGAAATACTCAGACCGGCCCGTCTGGCACCAACAACGATGCCACGCTCAAAATTGCTTAAATCACCTTTCTTTCCCATTCTGACATTCAGTTTGGAGTTCAGGAGATTGTCTTGACCAGGACCACACCCCTAAATGCATTGAAGCAACTGCCATGTGATTGGTTGATTAGATAATTGCATTAATGAGAAATTGAACAGGTGTTCCTAATAATCCTTTAGGTGAGTGTAAATAAATGAATGAATTGCAGGTTTCACTAAAATTAGTAATTATTAACCTTTCTAGGGCCATATCATGATGTAATACCCTTTTATTTTTTTAGCAGAAGAAGAGAGTCCCGGGAGACGTTTCATTCTAGATTCAATTGAGGAAGCAAAGAAAATAGTAGATGCTGCTTACAAGTATTCTCGTGATGAGTAAGTAAAGTATGTAAGGATGTTGCTCAATATTCCTGTGCCATCATCAGTCATTGATCTATTTATTTTTTATAAATCTCCCCACTTCCAGGAGTTTAGCAAGGGTGCGCAGAGATGTCATCAAGCCTTCCGACAAGCTACGTCTGCTGAAACAGCCAGCTCGAAAAACAAGAGAGGCCGTGAGAGCCGCAGACTACATGTGGCAAACGCTCAGACTGATCAGTGAGAAAGCCCATCATGCACACAAGAGGTCCATCAATGCTACAGGTATGAGGACAAAAAACTTTGCAAAACTTGCAAAGCTCAGAAAAGATCCATCACTGATTGATGTTCCATGCTAAAAACTGTCATTATGTGTTTTCCCCTAGATCTGCTCACTGTAGATGAGCTTAACACGATTACACGTCTGACAGGCTGTGCGGCTCAAGCCCGGCCCCCATCTTGTAGGACCACACCCCACTTAAACAAGTATCGAACTGCCACCAATGTCTGCAACAACAGGTCCGTCTTGCCATCCTCATTCAGGGTAGTCTTAATCAAAGACTTTTTGTTTTGTTTGACAAAGTGTCTGCCTAGCTAAACAACTAAATTTATCATTCCCAGGAGGAACCCACTTCTTGGTGCATCCAACACCCCTTTTGCTCGCTGGTTGCCTGCTCATTATGAGGATGGCATCTCCCAGCCCAAAGGGTGGGAACCCAACAGATTGCACAATGGTGCAGCGCTGCCCCTGGTATGATGGAGATGATTATGAATAGTTTACTGAACTCTGTTTGACAAATAATTTACAATGTCTGAATTCTGTCTTCCTCATTGATTCCAGGTCAGACTGGTTTCCAATCGTATTCTAAGCACTGCAGATGCTGACATAGAGAGTGATCGTGACTTTACCTTCATGCTAACCATCTTTGGGCAATGGGTTGACCACGATCTGACTTTTACGCCCTCCTCCCCAAGCATTAGGTCCTTCAGCAGTGGCCTCGACTGTAGTAGTAGCTGTGAGCGCTCTGAACCCTGCTTCCCAATTCCGGTCAGTCAAAGATTGTCCTTCTGTCAAAAATTGTCCCACTCTTGTTGTTTTATAAAAACTATCGTTCATGTTATATTTATTGTCAAAACACAGGTCCCTCCAGGAGATCAACGTCTGCGTCCTGACACCTGTCTCCCTGTCTTCCGTTCATCACCGGCCTGTGGTTCTGGAAACAACGCCTATCTCTTTGGTGGGGCCCCCAAAGTTAGGGAACAGATCAATGTTCTAACAGCTTTCCTAGATGCTGGACAGGTTTACGGGGCAGAGGATGGCCTAGCAAAGGAACTGAGAGACCTGAACAATGATGGTGGTCTTCTTCGTGTCAACAATCAGTTCCAGGACAATGGACGAGAGCACCTGCCCTTCACCAAAGTTGAAAGCTACTTGTGTGCCACGCGTAGGAGAACCCTCAATGACACCACGCTAACAGAGGTGCCTTGCTTCATTGCAGGTCAGTAACTTTTTAATTCTTAGAAAATCTTATGCCTTCATATGCAATTATCAGGCATAGTTGTCATTGGTAAATCCAGCATATAAAATGTATTGTATTTGCACAATTCCATGTGGCAAATGCTAATGAACTCTTGTGTGTAGGGGATGTCCGTGTTGACGAGAACATTGCTCTTACCTCATTACACGCACTTTTCATGAGAGAGCACAATAGACTAGCTCGTGCCCTCCGTGTGCTCAATCCTACCTGGAGTAGTGAAACCCTCTATCAAGAGGCAAGAAAAATTGTGGGCGCCTACAACCAGGTAAAGTCACTCAATGAAAAGTGCATTACCACAAGCAGTTACATGCGGAGTACAACATATATTCATGATCAGCCTCTCCTTTCTCTTTTAGATCTTGGTGATTAAGGAATACTTGCCGCTAATTGTGGGCCCTGATGCTTACAATAGACACCTTGGACTATATCCAGGTTACAATGAAAATGTGGACCCTACCATTGCAAACGTCTTTGCCACTGCAGCTTTCCGTTTTGGCCACCTGACCATCCAACCCATCATATTTCGTCTTGATGAAAATTACCAGAACCATCCTCAATTTCCAAATGTGCCCCTCTATGAGGCCTTCTTCTCACCATGGAGGGTGCTTTTCGAAGGTGAGTTTGTGAGACTTGGTGCAGCATACCTACGAAGTCCTAAATCTGTCTTCTTCAATCTTAATTTATTTCTGCTTTGCTTTCTGCTTAGGGGGCATTGATCCTTTGCTCCGTGGATTGATTGGTCGGCCAGCAAAACTGAATACACAGGACCACATGATGGTGGATGCTCTTAGAGAGAGATTGTTTGCCTTTACAGCACGCATTGCTTTGGACTTGGCTGCCCTCAATATGCAAAGAAGTCGTGACCATGCAATACCAGGTAAATATTCTGGATACGCAACATGCACACCAAGTCTTGAAACCCTTTAAACCCAACCACGTGAAGCCAACTCAGCTTCATGCTGCATTATCACTCCATGTGTTTTTGAGAGAAGACTTACCAGATATCCATCTGTTATTCCTCATAAGGATATAATGCATGGCGTCGGTTCTGTGGACTGTCCACGCCTCAGAATGAGCAAGAATTGGCTGTGGCGATGAACAACACTGAATTGGCTCGCAGGCTGATTGAGCTTTATGGCACCCCTGAGAACATTGACATTTGGTTGGGAGGTGTTGCTGAGCCTTTTGCTCCTGGTGGTCGTGTCGGTCCTCTTTTTGCCTGCCTTATCGCTACACAGTTCCAGCACATTCGCGAGGGTGACAGGTAATGATTTCTGTGTATTTAGTCCAGGGTTGTCCAACCCCTCTCCTGGAGGGCCACTATCCTCCTCCAACCCTAAGTAAACACAACCTGAAACCGCTAATCAAGGGCTGAATCCGAAATCGCCCCCTAAACCCTCATTCACTAATTCCCTACATTAGTCCACTAATATAGTTCACTTGAAGGAGTGAATGAAAATGAGTGCGTGAAGTCGGACAGCCGTTGTGTGTACATCGGCTGTACACTCGTTATTGCGGTGCATTGTGGGATAGAATGAGTGCACTCAATAACGTCCACTATGGTTTCGGACACCGCTACAAATGGCTGTCCCCTTAAATAGTGCCCTATTTGAGGGTATAGGGGGCGATTTCGGATTCAGCCAAGGTCTTCAGGAAATGTCCAGGAAAATGCACTGAGGCAGGTTGGAACCAAACTCTGCAGGACACTGGCCCTCCAAGAGCAGGAGTGGACACCCCTGATTTAGTCTATTAGACTAGTATGTGTTTGAGAGGTGTTAACGCCAGGTGTCACGGTGTGTTCAGGTTATGGTGGGAGAACAAAGGAGTGTTTACCACCAAACAAAAAGCATCACTGGCTTCTATGTCGCTGGCCCGCATCATCTGCGACAACACTGGAATCAGCAGAGTTCCCTATAATCCTTTCCGCTTCACCAGTTCAGCCAGTTACGTCAACTGTGGGGATATCCCCGCCTTAGACCTCAACCCTTGGACTGAAACCGGTAAGGCACCATAGTATAAGAGCTCTTAAATGCTGCTACGTGGTCATACATAAATCTTCTTCCTCTGACTGCAAATTTCTGCCTAAGCTTCTTACTACCTTTTTATGTGCTTGTAGAGTACCTAATTTATGGTAGGCACATATCAGGTATTGAAGACATTTAATAATCTGTTCGCATGGTCACCATGGTTTGTGATTTGGTATTTGGCCTTCCAGGTAACGGTGGCATCAACATATCAGACATTGGAAATGAGGTTAGACAAGTGTTTGTTTTCATCTAATTGCAAGCACAAAGAGCAAGTGATGATGTTGTGCACATGTTCTATTATTTATCTTAAAATGGCAATTAATTCACTGCAAAATCTCTAAACTATACACAGCTTGAGTAGCTTCTTCTTTGCTATACACTGGACTGGTGCAGTGACATAAATCAATGCATTTGGATGTCACAACTGTCAAACAATGTTTTATGATTGCACCTGAACTGCACCAACTCTTTGTACGCTATTTAGTCCTTTCTACCGTTTGCATGCTTCAAGGAATTTTGCTTGGGTTAGGGGCCTCTTTCACATTTAAAACTGTGGTTTATTTTCCTTTAATGCAAACAGTTAGGCTTATAGTACAAACATATAACATCTTTGCCTTAACCCTCAGATACAGAGTCCTTCCAAGGACCTCCAGGACCCAGAGGACCTCCAGGGGAATCTGGTAAGCTAGTCATATATCAAACACATCCTCTAAATATCCTTCAACGAAGCCGCCAACCTCACTCATTGTTTTCATTATTAAGCCAGATTACAGAACTAACCAACAGAGCCAAGATTACAACTGCAAATTAATTTTTTATTATTTAATATTTAATTTGTCCAGGTCAACGAGGTGTAGCAGGCCCGTCTGGACCTCCAGGACCCCCAGGACCCCCTATTAATACCACAGGACAACATTCTGCCTTCTTTGCTTCTGTTGGCACCACCCTTCCTGCCTCTGCTAAAGTGATTGTGTTCAGTCGGGTCCTTTACAATGGACAGAATCATTATGAGCAAAAATCAGGGTTGTTCTTCTGCCAGATTCCTGGTGTATATGAATTCCAGTTCTCATGCATAGGAACTCGGACTTTGGGCACTGTGACCTTAAAGAAAAATGATGCTGTACAGCTAACTGCTGAAACTATCAACATTAAAAAACGATCATTAGCTGAAGGGAAGGTGGTTCTGAACCTACTTAGAGGAGACCGTGTGTGGATAGAGGCTTCTCGGGGTGCTAATGGTATAGCCCGTTCCAGCTATTTCTCTGGTCATATTCTTTTCCCTGTTTAAGACTATTACTTATAATGGATTATTTTCCTTTTATGTAGCTGTTGTTTTTATTTGTTATAAATGCAGTTGCGTACAAATGCACATATCCTGAGGATAAGAATAATCTGAAAAAATCCTACAAAATGCAAATTGTAAATCTGCTACTTTCCATTGTCTTTTAAAACACTGATTTCTTTCTTACTGTGATCTCTAAAGTAGTTGTTTCTGTTGTTGTTTTTTATTAATAAGATGACTATGATGACTATGTTAGCTATGCAAAATTAAGTGTTC
The DNA here is from genome assembly GCA_039654105.1 of Coreius guichenoti. Lineage (NCBI taxonomy): Eukaryota > Metazoa > Chordata > Actinopteri > Cypriniformes > Gobionidae > Coreius > Coreius guichenoti. Next base: position 13,709,897 of record CM077190.1, on the reverse strand, counting down.
AGTTATACTTAATGTTTGAATTTTGAATAGTTTAAAGCTAAATTATTCATAATTTAGGAACATAGATGTAACTGCTTATGCTCTGTATGTTGATAAATGTTGTTTTGTTGTCAGATTGCAACAAAAATATTCTGTAGTCCATTCTGTGACAGTTACTTATGTGTATGCTTTTAGCAAAGCGAAATAAACAAATACAAAAAAAACATTTATATATCAATTAATTATCAGGCTTGTTCTACTTTCTAAATGATGAGTGTGAATACACAACCAAAAGGGAAAATATTAGGCCTTTTGACCTCTGATTAGATAATTACTGCTTCTCGTCCTCTGAGAAATCTAATCTGTATATGTTTGAGATTCATTTCGTAATTGTTTGGCAAGCTGATTCTCCGACTGTCCGCTCCACTTTCATCATGGATATAGGCCTTTTTGCCATCCGATGAAAAAATAACATGAAATCAATAAGAAGATCCTGATCACAGAAAGTAATAGCAGAGTTGGGTAAGAATCTAATCGTATTGCAGTTTTTCTCGATTGCATTATAACTGATTCAGTTTGCCCAATTTCCCAAACCATTCATTCAGTTCTCAAAACAGACACATTTCTCAAAATGTTTAACAATGAGTAAACATTAGGTTGCACAACTGATGACACAACAATCAGAATCTCTGCATCACACAGGGTTTTTATACTTACACATACAGTATAATTACAGTACACAGTACCAGTACTTTAAATGAGGGAAATGTCACTATTCTATGTACAGTAAACTGTAGCACTGTACAGTGGAGAAATGACTGCCTAGGCTAGGGGATATAGTCTTGTATCAGAAGACCAACAAACTGCTACAGTAGCCTACTGTATATACTGTAATGAAATTGGCCAAATGTGCAGAGGATGCTGAACGTTTTTTGACTGTACTGTAATTGACAGTATACTATTGTGGTGCATACAAAATTCATATACAATTATTTGGTATATGAACTTTTCTTTTCTAGTGCTTTTCAACTATGAATTCAACTATGTATTTCTTTCTAATGTTAGGAAATTCAAAAGTTTTGTTGCTCTTTAACTTGCACTAAAACGTGATTTATACCATGCAAGCAGCCTATGTAATATTAATAAAACTGCTCGTCCTCTTTAGGAATACAAGCTCAGAAACATTTAGAATCTGTTGATGTTTTTCATATAGAGTATCTCGACTTGGTGCCATGATGGATATTGAAATTTTGTTATTTTATTTTTAATTTTAGGCTATGAATCAAAAATCAAATCAGAGCTGTATATTAATATTTACAGGATACACATTCACAAATACAGCTCCTCGTAATTCACACCTTAATAGCACGCAAATATTTCTGTCCGTTTTCGCTCGTGTGAGTGTCAGCCTCTGCGTTTCTGATAAAGATTGAAGCGCGTGAGTAGCCTATAACGCGCCGCACCGTTAAGCGGCGTTACGTCACGAAAGTGCGGTCTTGTGGGAAGACTGCGAGTGTTTTTAGGGTGCCATTTAAGGGGCCACAGTTGTAAACACAACGGCTTGAAGACAAATTCAGGACAATTTACCTTGAACTTCAAATTCAAAAAGTTTTCACCCCCGGCTCCTAATGCCTTGTGTTTCCTTCTGGAGTATCAGTGAATGTTTGAACCTTTTTTAATAGTTGTGTTTGAGTCCCTCAATTGTCCTCAGTGTGAAAAGATGAATCTCAAAATCATAGTCACTGCTGGAAAGGGTTCAAATATCTGAAGAACTTGCAGAAGGATTTTTCGGAAGAACGTTGGGCAGCTTAACTGTTCAGGACAAACAAGGGACTCAAGAAAAACCATCACAAAACAAAAAAACAACCGCGCATCATCGAGGTAACGACACACACTATTAAGAATCAATGGTTCATAAACTTTTTTTATAAATTCAGCTATTTTTTGTCTTGTGGACTATATGTAAACATTTTTTAAATGTAAAATATCTTATTCAGGACAGTAGCCTACTAAATAAAAAATAACGCATTTTTTATGATCTCTTTATTTTGTTAAAATTATTCACATTTTCACAGATTCTGCAAGCGGTTCACATACTTTTTCTTGCAAATATATAAATCACTATATAAAATAAACATGACGGTAATTTACCATCATGTGAATATTTCTTATAACATGCAAATAAATGTGCGGTGTCTACTAAACATTTGTAGTTATGTGGAAATATTTTTAATAATGATTTATTTTTTTCAATAACTGTTTCGGACATCGGACATCATTCAAATTTGGGTTGAAACAACCATGCCTTTTTTATTTATCATGCTGTAATTTCACAATCACAAAGTTTTGCTTAGGGCCCCCAGAAGTGTAGGATCGGCACTGACTTCAAGCAGCTCTATATCCCACAATTCAACTTGACTGTGACATCACAGCACGTCACGCTTAACAGTATGATAGGCTTTTGAATTATTCTTTTGAGAATTAACCGCATAATAGTCTATAATATATGAATTATGTTGAGATTTAATCGGATAATACTTGTAGCTACCTTACGTTCACAGAGTTTATACTATTGATATTTTTTAGTTTGTGTATATACCATAGCTAGCCTGTAAAAAAGATGGACAACACCCCTCTTTCTTCCATTGTAGAAAAGCCGCCAACTGGGGTGTGTAAACTTTATGAATTGGATGAATAGGGTAAATTGTACTCAATTTGTCTTCTGGGAAACATGTAGTTAGCTTCTAAAGGGCAGTACTAAATGTAAAAATATGATCTTTAAACAAAATAAGAAAAATGTACACATAATCCCGTTCAAAAGTTTTCACCCCCTGCTCTTAATGCAATGTGTTTCATGAAAACCTGTTTCTGCCACTAAATATAAAAATTAAAAAGATAATTGAGACATTTTATCTCACAATTCTGACTTTTTTTTCTCAGAATTGCGTTTTATAAAGTCAGAATTGTGAGATAAAAAGTCGCAATTACCTTTTTAAATTTTTCTTTTATATTAGTTGCAATTCTGAGAAAACGCGCATCTTTTTCCCCCCTCATAATTGGACATTATAACTTGCAATTGCAAATTTATATTTCTCAGAAAAGAAGTCAGAATTGTGAGATATAATTTCGCAATTGCAAGAAAAAAAAGTCAGAATTGTGAGATAAAAAGTCACAAATGACTTAACATGATATATGAAAACAGTCGTGGATCATCCAGGTAATGGACAGTTAAGATTCAAGGGTATGTAAATTTTTGAATGTGGCAATTTGTATAAATTCATTTTGAATTTAGTCATTTTGTCTAGTGGAGTATATGTAAACATCTATTATGTGAAATAGCTTATTCAGGACAGTACTAAATAAAAGTAACATGCAATTTTTATGATCCCAATTTACAATTTACAATTTTGCATATTCTGCAAGGGGTATGAAACTTATGAGCAGAAATGTATCTTATAGGATGCTTTTGCAGTGTCAAAGTCTGAGAATCACCAATTGCTGTTTACATTAATTGCCCGTTACGGTTTACATTAATGTTTAAATGAAATAAATGACATTAAAATTCAAAGTAATCACTTTGGTAATCTAAAATACTTTTCGAATGTAACTGTTATTTGATTACCACCCATTTAAAAAGTAACTGTAATGAAATACAGTTACTCAAATTTTGTATTTTAAATACGTAACTAAGTTACATGTATTTCATTACTCCCCAACCATGGTTTCATATATATTAGTATAATTTAATTTTTCCCATCATTTCATTTCCATATTCAGACTGTTATATTTAGAACATTAATCTCATAACATTATTTAGGCAATTGTAATTGCAGTGAAAATGAATTTTGATAAATGGTAAGAAGGATTTTGTTGAAACAGCCCTATAGTGTGTAGTGTTAAATAGTGTAATTAATTAAAAGATGATCAACAATATGTAACTTTACTTTTTATAAATAATTTTGAGCATGTTCATTTAAGCACCTGCCCTGCAAAATGTCTGTGCATGGCCAACATATCAATAAATACAAAGCTGTTCATCACCCTAAGCAGTTACTCCATAATTCAGTATTAACTGTTACTGCAGTGGAAATTGTCAGCAGCTTCAGCATGCAGAACTCTGCTGACCTGGCTTGACTTTGTGTGACATGAACGACAAGGGGAAGCATTTCTTCACAAATGTTAACTGTTTAGCACCGCAGAAGACATTTTCACTTACAACATCGACTGAACAGGGTTGTCGCAACATCACGAGGATAGCAGGTTGCGAACATAACCACACTACCTACAAGTTTTTGTGACTTATTATATTAAGACACTGAACACTATGCAAAAAGTTTCTTTAGTTGTGCTCTTGCTAATTCAATTATTATTATTTTTTTTATATAAATAGTGGCTTTAAAATTCACATTTGAAAAATGACTGTGTAATTAACATTGTAGACATATGTGAAAGTCTTTTCAAAAGACGTTAACCACAGACCTTTTGTTAGCCTACTCAATACTGCTATTCTTAACCCTCATCCTTCCCTCAGGTCAAAAAAATTGACTGACCCCTTAGGAATGAATGGAATGCGAGGAATGCTTCAGTACACATCGAAAAACCTATTCAAACTAAAAAATGCTAAAACTTTACCAAAAAATTATTTTATAATGTCTACATGTATCTGAATGCATACTGAAGAAACTGACTTTAGAACCCAGCTTGTTTGCTCCATATAGAGCTATAAGGTCTAGTGGCAAGAGTTATGAAATATCATGTTATATTATTATTTTTTTCCACAAGAGGTCAGCAAAGACACCCAATATGAGATATTTTAACTGAATTAAAGGGATAGTTCACCCAAAATTGACTCATTACTCATCCTCATGTCATCTCAGGCCCCTCCATAGACAGCTATTTAATTAACACTTTCAAGGTCCAGAAAGGTAGTAAAAACATTGTTAAAATAGTCCATGTGGCACAGGCCAGAACGAAATTGTTGAATAAAGTAGTTATTTTTGTTTGTTTTTGCGCACAAAAATTATTCTCATCGCTGTTCATCAAAAATATCTTAATTTGTGTTCCGAACATGAAGGTCTTACGGGTTTGGAATGACATGAGGGTGAGGAATTAATGACAGAATTTTCATTTTTGGGTGAACTAACCCTTTAAATGGGTTATGCATGAAATTGTGTTATTTTGAATTTAAGTTGAAAGAATGTGAAGAATGTGCTTAAATTATTATTTATTGATAAAATCAAGTAATTTAGGTAGCCTAAATAAAATTAAAAAATCTAAAAAAAATCTAAAAAAAAAAATTAATTTCAAATATTATTATCAAAATGAAATGAAATAAGCTTTCTGGACAAAAAAAAAAATTAAGTAGCCTATAATTTTAGGCCGTCATTTTGACCCACGAGGGAAGGATTTGTTAAGGGAGGGTTAAACTTAGTGAAAATTCCAGAGGGAACCTATAGCAGGCAAATGCTAATTCTCATCCAGATAGTAGGACTATAAACTGAAGAGCTTTATGGACACTTTTCACCTTCTTGGTTTGGAAGTAATATAGCATAATAAACTTCTAGATGAGACCAGCAACTATTATTTTTGCAAAATCTATTGTGTTTCCACACCTTTGATAGAGGAAATGTAGATAGATGAATTACTGCAGGCAGTAATTTAATGCCAGGGTAATATGACAAAGTATAGGCTAGTGTTTTAAATGTAGCCTACATTCTTTTTTTAGAAGGTGAAAATTAAACAAAATTCATTAGGCTTTATAATCTTAATTATTGTGGAAATGTCAGTGAAAGAGATCCATTGGCCAGTCTTCCCAGTTAAGTTAATTTATTAATTAATATAAACATTTTATTGTTTCTATTAGGACAAACTCGTAAATACGAAGTTCCCAGGAGGACTTGAACCATAATTAAGGTAATTACGACATGTCGTGAACACACCTTATATTCCGGTCCTAAGGAGGGCAGCATAGCAAGATCAGTTCGAATATTTGTTTATGGAAGCAACAAGTCTGCAAAACACGTAATGAAACTAAATGAATATGTCCAAATGACTTGTGTTAACTGTGTTTTGGTTAAAGACTGTGTTTCCCTGACGATGAAGAAGAAAAGGAAGCGCGCCGCCGCCACAGAATCGGATCTGTCTGCACGTGCAGGTCTCGTGTTTCCCGTCAAGCTCTTTCAGCGAACATTCAGCGGCGGAAAGCTCGCGCAGAAAGTCGACGAGGAAGGCGCAGTGTTTTTCACCGGGGTGTTGGAGTTTCTTGTGGCCGAGGTCCTGGCTTTGGCGGGACAAGATGCTGAACTTCAGCAATCAAATAAGATCACACTGCATCATCTCCCTGGACTGCAGGACAGAAAGAGATACGCAGAGTTGCGGGGACTCTCTAAAGACGAAGTGGGTGTAGCGACGTAGGCTACACGTAACTAACTGGTGCACTGGAACACTTGTTACATCTTCAGCATTGTTTTCCTAAGCACACTGTTCAGTGTTCCTTGTGTGTCGTTAGGTTTTGCTTGACATAGTGTGTCTCAAAGCTCTGCTTTACTGCAGTTATTGATATTTATGTTTTTGGGCTGTTCAGTCTTTGTGTATGTATATTTGTTGGAAATAAACATCACTGTGGTAGTAGAACACTTTTTTTTTTTTTTTTTTTTTTTTTTTTTTTTTTGGGGCATCGTTTTAAAACGCAAGATACTCCACTACGCGGTTAAGATAAAAATAATATGAAAGCACACTGGGACACCTATTTAGGGGAGAGCAGGGCACAATAGTGCAGGGCACTATTTAGGGGAGAGCAGGGCACACAAGTAAATTCACTTGGGGTTGAGAGTATTTATTTTTTCCCCCACATTAATTGCACACGTCTAGTACAATTATGTGGTTTTGTTTCATTAATACAGTGTAATTTTTTTTTTTTCTCTCTTTTTCTCCTTGATTTACCCTGAAAGAATGGAAGTGAAATGTGACAACATGCCCCATTGGTGGGGTACATTGTAACATGACCAAATGACAGCTTAAATGTTACCTGATATAATCAAAAAAATATCCAAGACAAAATAAAATATTTTGTCAATAAAATACAATTATTAACTTTTTCAAATAAAATAATGGCATTTTTTTTAATCATTAAAAACATACTAATTTTTGAGTTTGACAACAAACACACTGCAAAACACAGCTATACAGCATAATTCAAAACATAATTTCTGAACATTGACTCTCAGTATTCACCTTTATTCACCTTATTCTCATGGTTATTATTATTCACCTTTATATCATTATTATTCACCTTTTTCTCATGGTTTCTCAAAATAATTAATAAAAGTATAGAATATAATATCATAGTTATAATATGGGCACATTGTAATGCAGTGTTAAAACATGCCCCACCTGCGCAACTGGGATTTAAACCCGGCTCGTGTCTTCTGCTGGTTAGATCAGCATTAAAGAACTATCTCAACTGTTAAATAACAGACATAAGATTAAAATAATATCAGATTTGTCTTATTTTAAATAGACACAAAAAACAGAGATGAAAAATAAACTTAAGAAATTTACTTTTGCTATGGTTAAATAAATGTTCAGTGATATCTTCCAAAGATTTTTTAATTTTGGTGCAATTTTTTCTCTAAATAATGTTGATATGGCAACTAGTAAATACACAAAGTTTCGTCATCCTGGCATGTGTGGAAAGTTTTAAACCATGTGTGTTACAACTAACCCCGCGTTATATCCTTCCTTACCACTGGATTGGTATGATTATTATAGGCCTAGTGAATGGGTCAGCATAACTAATATAATTAGCTAACAGAGCAAATTAGACTGCTTTAGGGTTAGATGTGGTATTTGTAGACAATAAGAATGACCTAAATGGCCCAGTTGCATTAAAATGATAATTTTACTGTCAAATTATTATGATCTGAGACTGTCAAAATACTACACCTGTTCCCTAATTCATTTCAAAACACTCCTGTATGATCCCTAAAATAATGTTAGAAGACTGAACTGATTCAGAGTGAAGAAATTAGTTTGTTCGCAAAAGTGTCCACATATGTCCAAATATAAGATATTTCTAAAAGTCAGTGATTTGAAAATTGAACATGAATAAGATGATACCAAACCGAAGTGCTACAGTTACACATCTTTGCCAACAGGTGGAGCTAGTACCACATCCTGTAGTGAAAAGTGACTGTGACAGTGTCCGGAATAGCATGTTACTCTTTATTGTTGCAGTATATAGCATGAATTTTATTTTTTTGCATAAAACACCCTGAGGATATTTTGTAGTGTGATGGAAGATTTTCAGCGTCTCTTTCTTGCATCATTATTTAATCCAATTTTATTGGATTAAAAATATTAGAATTAAACATGCATCATGAGGTCATC